>BMAO01016347.1:0-361364 GCA_019973975.1 Trichonephila clavata | reverse complement strand
TTGAATCAACAACCTTTTGCATCTGCAGAAAATTTATCCCAACTCATTGCAGATAATGTTCGTAGCTTGAAAACAAAGTTGCCTATTCTCCAAAGAAGCATGTCTTTATATTTAGCCAATCCAGATACTGAATACATTTTACTGCGTCCTGTTAAAGTAAGTATTTTAGTTTTAATCCATGTGTTTTATAAATTTATATTAAAAATGTTGAACTCTTTTTCTGTGCTATGGCTATTATTAAAAAATGTTTTTATAAGCCTTTTTAATATGTTATTTATTTGTAAATGTTATTCATTAAATTGCTTTATTTTACTTTTTAAAAAATTTTAGACTCATATTCAAAGTTGTTTTGAGCAACTTTTACAAATTATTAGAGTGAATTATTCTGAAGAAGAGCAAGTGATTATAGCATGTCCATCCTTAGAACAGGTAATTGTTGAAATAAAATTGTCAATATATAATGGTAAATTTAATTTTAATGTGTATTTTTTAAAGCATATTATGTTTATTTTTGATGTGTAACATCTTTACTCTCGGTTGTTGGATATTTGTTGGAGTGATTTCGTGAAAAGGGACGGAAATGCATAACAGGAAGTCAGGGGAAGAGTGCACTGTTTGATTTTACCAATTCAGCGCCTTGGGGGTGTCTCTTCGCTAGCCTCATCTCGAGGTCCAACTTTAGTAGCAATTAGGGTCCCGTAAGAAATCCCAACTCTAAAGCAATGAAAGCGCCCTCTTTTGGGAGGGGGGAATGGGCGTTTCTAAAGGAAAGGCCAAGTACTCATGTAGTGCTGGTCTTAATGATCGAAGGTAAATAGTTCCTTCATAAAAGATAAATTATATGCCTTTTTTTCTTAATTTTCTATATTTTCTCGACTTTGAAATAAACATTTTTTTTCCATGCTATTATTTTTCCAAATTTGTGTTTACTTTATTCCATTTTCTGATGATTATGTTCTGACAGCTGTCATGATGAAAGAAAATGGTATCACAGAATCATACAAGCCTCTTCTACAACAGTTGAGAGATATATTCTGTTTGTTTCCAAGTGCAATCCGAGCTCGAGACTCTTTCCCATTCTATTTTTGTTCTTTGAGGGTCCAGTTTACAACCAGCTTTAAGACTATTTATATGACAACTGACCCCTCTTTTACTGTCCAACCCATGGTTCACGTACATAAAAACTGGCGGACATTCTAGTTATACAAAGAAAATGCTTTTTTTATGCTGTTTCGTTTCTGTCTGAGGAACATCAGTTTTTCATTTGTTAGATCTACAATGATAATTAAATATCTTCAATGAGTACGAAATAAGGAATATTCCGATTTTTGTACAGTAATTAATTTTATAAAAATATCAGTTTTAGTTAAGACAGAAACCTTTATATATATATATTTCTATTCATTCAAAACAATTTTCTGTGATATTCCTCAATATTAAATTGCATCAAAATCCTTTTTTAAACCGTTTAATAAAAAGAGAAATTAAAAAGAATAATGGAATGAATAGTGTAATGTGATTTAAATTATTCTCTTTCCTGAAATATTTCAGAACAGTTCTTTATTTCCGATTCTGTTCAATAGTTTTATTTAGAAATGTTTTAAGACATGTAACAAAAAAAAATCTTATATAAATTTAATAAAGTACAGTGGCGTAACTACCAATGGGCTAGGTGGTGCCGTGCACCGGGGTCCTCGCGCCTTGACCACCAAGCAAGTCGAACTTGCGATAATTTCTCCCATAATTGAGATATAAATATAAAAGATTGTTTCACAGCTCTGGGTATGGTTGGTCAATATATTGGGGACATATGTGCAGCAGAATGCTTATTTGAAAATGGACAAACAGTCATTTTGGTGGTTGCATACATTTCTCCGAATCAAACAGTTAAAAAAATTAAAGATTTCCTGCATTTTGCACTTTTACCATATACCGCAGGTGGTTCTGCTCTTTTTTTTAAAAAAAACTATCACTCGCTTCCCATAATTTTGAGTGGTGATTTTAACGTTAACTTCAGTTTGCCAGAAGCTGAGCCGCTCATAACTTTTCTGAAAGATGAACTCAAGCTCGAAATGAACACAAATCGAAATGTTTCGACAACTAACAGTGGTACTGTTATTGACGCCGTTTTTCAACGATTTGAAATCACAAGTATATGCGTCATACTTTAGTTTTCATAAATCTATTGTTTCCACTCTTTCCCAAATTTAACAAGAATAAATATTTTTGTTAAAAAACTGCATTACTCCTTGTGTTAATTAAATAAAATTTTCATTAAAGATATAATTATTCGATAGAAAATTATTTCCAGTCATACCCGATTCATTTTTTTCGGGATTAAAGTCACTATTGCGTATTTACCACAATAACAAGTCAGATGTTACACATCATATGCGACTACTGTAAGACTCGTTTCTTTTTTTTATTGTATTTTAATTTTTGTACCTTATTTATGTTTGTGGATTGTTTCTCTTTGAAGTAATTTTTTCCCCTTTGAGAATATTTTATTTATATTTTAAATTGAGTGTAAGTGTAAAGGATTGCCTATATGAAACCTAAGTAACAAATGACTTTAAATTTAATTTTGGATTCTAGAAAAAATTTATTTTTTAAAAAATAGTTCAAAGATGTAAATTTTTTTAAAAAAGTGGTTATAAATATTTGAGCTTTATAGTACTTCTTTTTAAACTCAGTAGTAGACATTTTTTTAACGGTAACAATATATATAAGATAAATAAATCTGAGTTTATTTCAATCTTTAAATTAAATCCTATGTGGCTAAATATATTCTGAATACACTAAAAAAAGACTTAGTCATGTATCTTTCAGGAGTTGATCAGTATATTTAAAAACTTCAAAGTCATTTTTTATATTTTCTTTTTCTTTAAATATATTAATTCTTATAAAATTTATATTTTAGCTTACTATTTTGCTGTCACCAAACATTACAAGATAAAGAAGGACTTCCATTGTTTAATCATTTGTGACATTTTCTGAAGTATTACCAAAGATAACATTTAAATATTATTAATTTATTATTGTGATGGAGGGTCATAAGGAGGTTTTCAATACTGTTTTTGTTTTATTGGATTGTCATATTTATTTTGTTCTGTATTATTCAAAAATTATTTAATTATTCTATTATAACTAAGACCAAGTTAGTTGCCATTTTGGTTTCTTATTTTTTTCTAGGGAGTACAATAATTTTTTATTAACAATTTTTAATTAATTTTTTTTCTTTCTTAAATTTACTCGGATTAAGCAATTTTGACTGATTTTAAAAATTACATTGCTATGTAAATATGTATATTATTATATTATGCAGATTGTTAACAGGGATTATTGTACAGTAATTTTATGAGATGTATATTTTTACATAAATATTTTATATATAAAAAAACTATGTGAATTGTGTTAGTTATTTAATACTATTTTTTCTCTTAGTAATAATTAAGAACAAATTTTAGATCAAGTTTGATTTTTATAAGAATATCAATGAAGGGGTTGAGAGCATTTGACATTTCTAATAAGTAAATTTGAATAAAAAGATTACTTTTTTTTTAAATATTACACCGTACAATCCTGCAATTTTTTTCCAATTATTTATTATTTGTGTGCTTTGATTCAGACGTCCTCAATATATTTTGCAACTTGCAGTGTATTAATATCTTTTTACAAGCCATTTGAAAATGCAACTTTATTTTCTACACATTTTTTTTATTTACAATGGGGTAGTATAATTTATATTTTGTGTTCTACAAACAGCTGAAATGTGCTTATTCATTAACATAGAATAAAATAAAATAGTACAATTTTTATGCAACTACAATATTCACTGCGTTGTAAATACAAAAAGCCATTTATTTGCTTAAAGAACTAAATTTTATGGATTAGACAATATAAAAAAAAACATTACAGTGATGAAATTAAGAAACCATTTCCTTATTCTTAAAAGTTATACTTATAATTTTTTTAAAAATACAATTTGTCTAGCCTTAAAAATACTATATGATGGTAGAAACTTCATATTTTCTTGTTTGAAATGAAGTTACTTATTTTGTAGCTTTCTAAATTGTATGTTCATGTTAGTTTCATTTGTCAATTTTTTACTTTAATTATATTAAAAATTTTGAATTGTTTATTTTTTTTTGTGTGGGGCATTATTGTTTATTGCTTAAATAATTTGTTGTAGTGTGTAAAATAAAATAAAATTTTATTTTTATTGTTTGTTAATAGGTCTGAAGCAATTTCGTATTCAAAATATTACATTTTAAAAAAATGTGTGCGAAATGCAATAACACAAACAAGAAAAAATTCTTTCAAAAATTGTTTTTTTTAAATAAATTTTGATTTTATATATTATTTTTGTTTTAAAAACGAGAAAAATACAATTAAAAATATAAATCTAATCAAACATATTATTCTATTGGTATAAAAGTTGCACCTAATTTATTTTTAAAAATCAAAACTGCTAAATTCATATAGACAACATTGTTAAATGTGTGATAATATTAAAATATATAGCAAAAAAATTATTTTTAAGCATTTAAAATATTTTTTATATGATTTCTTGTTTTTGTGTTTTCTAATCAATTGTACAATAACAAAACACAAATTCAATGTTTAAAATTACAATATAAATCCTTTTGTTTTGTGTGTATCTTAGCATCTATTTGCATTATCTGGATATATGTTCTAATGTGAATGATAAATTAATTTTTTATATTTTAAATATGCTTATGTTTTCTATGACAAATGTAACACTCAAAATATTATTTTTAAGGCAAATGAATTTTTGATAACTGAAATGAATGAATATAAAATAAAACACTGATTATGTAAAGGGTATTAAGATTACTAATTTACTGAAAGAAATTGCTGATAGGTTAATAATAAGGAAAAAGAATATTGGAAGGCTTATTTTAGAATAACTTTTTTGCACAATGCATTTTAATTCCCATTTTTAGTGGTTCTCAGACTTTGTTATGTGTTATTTAAAGAAGTGACTAAAGTACTTACAAGTGATAAAGCAAAAAGATAAAGAGGAAGAACCAAAATAAATTCTAAACTAAGTTATTTTTTTCTTAAATTAGGCTATGGTAAAAAAAATGTAACTAAGGCAGCAAACATGTTTTATTAATCGAGAAAAATATACTTTGATATAAATGTTTTAGAGAGATAGGAAAAAAATAATATTGGATACTTAATAAAAATTCTTAAGATTTTATTATTTACTTTTTTTACTCAAATTTATTTTCTTATAAAATATGTTTCCCCATTTATTTCCTTATACTTCTTCCCCACCTATATAACTGATATATATATATATATATATATATATATAAAACACGCTGAGTTGCAAAAAAATTAAAAACATCTTTTAATTTGTATCCAAAAGTAAACCAATCTGACAGTGATATAATAGTACAGTGTTACTTATATAAAGAGCTCTCAGTTTCGGACGATGTAGTTATACTGAAATATATGTCGAAATAAAGGTAAAACAAAAGACTCTTAAGTCACTTTGAAGGATGAATGATCCTTGGTGCAAGAACTTGCCAACATCTCTGAAATGACGCCTGTGGATTTTCTTGCTAATAGAGTATCTCGAATGTTTTGAAAAAGACATTTAAAAAAACCCTTCTAACAGTAAGAACTGTTTTGGTTAGAAAAAGGCCGGCGAACAAAAGGTAAAATGCAAGTAACATGCATAACCCATAACATGATAAATTACAGCTGAATTCAATGGAGGTGCATCACAAAGCATATCTCAGCACACAACAAGATGGGCTTTAGCAACAGGAGATCATCACCACAAGTGCTTTTCGTATGACAAAAAAAATAGCAAAAGGTGTCTTTTGAGGACTTAAGAACTATGAAATTGGTCAGTTACGGACTGGAAAAAGTAGCCTGCTCTGATAAATCTAATTTCCTACTCCACCATGCAGGTTTAGAGGATTAGAAGAGTTACAGTGCACACAGTCTCGAATTCATGGATTTCTCCTGCCAAATAATAATTCTTCAGGTTGTTGGTGGAATTATGGCAGGGAAATGTTTTCCTCACGTGTACTGATTCCCTAGATATTTGCGAATATAACTATGAATATCACATCTTACCTCAATAATCACGGCCGATCACATGTACTTGTTAATGGTTATAATAATCCCTTATATAGTTGGTTACATTCAGCAAAATATTGCCTTTGCCACAGAGCTCGATTGGTCACTTATTGGTTTGAGGAACATCAATCACACAATGTTTAACCTGCTTCCATGGATCAGCTTAGTTCTTGATCTCGATCCTACTGAGCATTTCTGAGACGAAATCGAAAAGATCATTTCGAAGCTTGGAATCATCACCTCCCAATCTGATCCAACTTAGAGCTGCTATTGTCTTCATATGATTTAACATTTCTCAGCAACTTGTGTTGAATCAATGCCAAGAGTATCAGTTGTGACCAGAGCTCTTCAATGTTTTGGCTATTCAATGTGTATGTGTCTCTCTCTACATATAGTGTGCGTTTGTAGGACAGAGGAAAATGAAAGAATGGAAATAATATATTCACAAATTTAGACTACCCAGCTAAATCTGTAATAGCCAAGTGTTCAGGGCCGATCCTAGCAGGTGTGCAGCTCGTGCACCGCACGCGGGCGGCCAAAACAAGGGGCGGCCGCAGGCCGTATTTGATTCTATCAATAAAGCAAAATTTTTTACGAATTTTTCAAATATAAATATTCTGAATTTTGAATAGTTATTAAAAATCAAGTCCCGATTTGCCGATAGCACAGCATAGTGTAAGAAAAAGTAGAATGTTAGTGCACAATGTGTTGGTCGATTGTCAATAAATGTCTATTCTTTACAAACATCCTTCATCTGATAGCAAAATTCGTGGTGCAACTGACAATACCGTATTAAAAAAGGGTTTTTTTTTGGTTAATAGCGGCACTAGCAGCTCAATGCGGATCGATGCTTAACAAAGGTGTCTCAAAAAGAATTTTTGCGAAAAGTTTCTGTACGAAAATATCTAATACGGTTAATCTAATAATGTTTAAATTTCAATATGCATTTGAGGAAATTAAAAGTTTTCAATTTAATAATCTTACAATTTAGAAAAACAAAGTAGAGGACAGAAGTGATTTTTGCTTATGGTTTTACAACACTTATATACTATACCTACAGGGCTCTATGGCCGGACAAACCGGACCCATGTCCGGGGTGGAATTTAGACCGAATTTGAAAAATATACATATATTTTCTTGTTACGAAAGAATTTGGATGAAATCATTTTCTAAGCCATTATTATTTACACTTTGGAAACGTGGAAAATTATTATTTTGTTTCAAACTGAATTGAAAAGTCGACCACTGCTAGTAAAATTTATAAGGATTATATCCCTTAAAAAATAAAAACTGTATTACGTAGCAATTTTTACTTTGCAAGTTTATGGGCACTCGATCTCGGGATGCAGGTAGATATTCTTATCATGACAAGATTTTCACTGCACTGACATGAAGAAGATCTCGGGAAATCGTCAGATTTCCGTAATTTTTGTATTCCCGGGAGTGGCACGGGGCTTAAATAATCCATGGAGTAGTTATTTTTTACTGGACTTTGGATAATTGCGTAACTTAGAACATTTGTGCCCCCCTGCAAAGTCAAGTTTTGGCTCCCCAGTTGGATTTTACAAAGAGTAGGTACTTGGTTGCTGTCAGGCTTTGGGCCCCTACAGCACTGCTCCCCCCCCCCGTGATGCGGGGGTGTACGTTACGCCACCGACTGTAGATTTCAAACTCGGCCATAAATTTTAGCTGACCCTATTGTGGCATTTTGCGATCGTCACCCTGAACTTCCTGAACGGTGGAATTTTCGTTACCCCAGCAGTGGGGTAAGAGTGTATGTAATAAGAGAAAAGACATACAAGAATTTTTTTTCAGCTTGTCGTGAGAAAGAGTAAATAAATCCTTGAAACTTTTTGGCCAAATCAGTTTCTGTCTATCGAACATCACTTCGTCAACTAAAAGTATTTAGTTTTTACAGGAATCGAATTTCGCAGCCTACCAAACTGATCAGAGTTCCGAAATCTTGATTAATGTAGGTAACACACGCAAGTACTAATACTTAAAACTATATTTTTAATTAAAACAATTTTTTTTCGCATATTTGTCTTTATTATGAGCTATTTAATCTAATTAGTAATTTCGAGAAGGGAACGAACCACCAAACTATTTTAGGGAGATTATTTTTAAACAATCTCGCAACTTTTTTATTCATTATTTTTCTTAACTTTCTCTCAAGTGAGATTCTTACATTAATATTTATTTATATTTATGTAACATTTATATAGCTATTCCACAAACAAGAAATCGGTTATACAAATAAAATCTCTTAAATACAATAATTAATATTTTTAACGTACGCAATCGTTACTTCAGCAGTATATAAATTTTCAAGTATTTATGTATATTAATATTTATCTCTTAGTATAGTGCTTCTGAAATTGTGGGGCGTGATAACCCTGCGAGGGGGGCACGAGCATATCGAAAAGTCAGAAGCAAAGTATTTAAAAAATTACAAATTTACTGAAAGGCAGCAAAACAAAATATACACTCGGACATAATAAAAAATAAAATACACATTTACACTGATATAATATACTTATAAATGTATAAGTACTACACAATGTATTTGATAATTAAGGTATCCGACGACTTGTGAGAACTTTTTTTTTAAAAAAAGGGAGATATGGAGATTTTTTTTGTTGTTTTTAGATTTGTTTATTGCATTTTATGAAAAATATGCTAAAATTAGGTAGAGAAATAGAAATTATTATTACTAAAATGGGTAAAAATTGACAAAAAAATAACATAAACACGGCTCATTGTGAACCAAAAGTTTATAAACAAATTTTCAATTCTGATGGGTTGCTATCTTATTCATTTTTGAAGTAACCTTCAATATAAGAGATATTTTAATTTTTACTAAAACTAGAGCACTTTATCTTATTTGTTATATAAAATTTGCTTAAAAAAGCAGTGATTACATTCTCATAAGGGGCTGTAAATTTTGAAATAAAATGGTGATTAATAAATCTTAAGGTTAAAACACTTCTACTATTATACAGAACCTACACATAAAAAATTTCAGTTAATTGTTTTCAAAACTTTTTGAGCAACCGCTTGCCCCGTTTGAGCATTTTCAAAAGAAAAAAAACATATTTCGAGTAAAACGCTTTTTAAAGTATGACATCTTGCTTAAAGTAAAGGCATCTTCTCTTACTAAAACACTTATAGTTTTTGTTCTAGTGAACAGAAAACAATAAACTTGGTATTTTTAAAAAGCTAATAAGACGGCCTTGAAAATAAAATCATAAAAAAAATTGTCAATTTTTAGCAGAATTCACAATTTTAGGGTAGTTGGATACCATTCACAATTCTAAATTAAGAACAAGTTTAAAAATTACTAGTGAGTCACATAGGCTTGTCATATACAGAATTTAATATTTATCTTGATAATCTGTACAGTTTATGATTAAAATCGTGTATTGTAGCTTTAACGTCAAAGGGAATTATTATTGCACTCAATTATTCTTATTGTGTGAAGGGGACGCGATGAAAATTATGATTGAAAATTGGGTCGCAAGCATTGAAATTTGGCAAATTACTGTCTTAGTACCTACTTTAGAGAAATAATTGATTCAGCTTCGACTGATTAAAATTTAAACACATGTGAGTCAGTAAAGAACCATTAATTATAAATAAATGTGATTTTTTCGAAATTTTTAATTGTAATGTTTTTTTCCCTATGTCGTTAACATTTTTTGCCTTTAGTCCTAAAAGAGATCATTTTCATTAAAAAAAGATTAAAACTTTTAATTTGGGTAAAGAATTTTCCTCTGTGTACATAATAAAGTTGAAAATAAAAAATCAAGACAGTAACAGCATCTGCAAAATAAAGATAGTGTGACATATTTATTTATCATAAACTAAGTAAAATCTTTTGTATTCGAATTTCTAATATTTTCGTTTTTTAGAATAATTATTTATTCCGTCCAAATACTTCTTTAATGTCTACATTTGAAAATTATTTATCAAAATATTTCGGAGATTTCATAGGAGATTTCTCCCCATCTCGAACTGGGGACACAACGGACATTCCGGACACCCATAGCATGTCTGGTGTCAGCTAACCGAAGGGGGAGGGATCAGAGGTAATAAAAATTTTTGGATGATAGCGAACCTCAGGAGATGCTTTATTGCAATCTTGAGTAATCTCTTCTAATCTCTATCATCAACAAACTCCCTTTCAAAGAAATTGGCCTGTTGAAATTGGCACAACTCAATCTTTTAAAATTAACTCGTTTGAAGTAGCAACAGGTAATTGTGTTTTTAATTTCGAATTATTATTGTTTTTTTTAAGACTTAAAATAATATACAAATACAGAAGTACCTCTTGTAAGGTACACCTTCGAATAAGGCACAATTAATGTTGCTACCAGTCTCTTTGAACATGGACCTTATGTATTTACCTCTTATTGAATATTCTATTAAAGTGATACTAAAAAAAGTTTTTTATTCTTTCTTTGTAAAATTTTTAAGATTTCGAAGACAAGTTTGTGTTTTTCTTAAATAAATTAAATATAGTGTTGCCCTAATAAATCAATGTAATTTAACAGAGGAAAGGAACCGAGAAATAAAAAATTACAATATTGTTTGTTCTACGCTTCGATTTAGAGACAAAACAGAATATGTAATAAAATGATTGCACCTCTTGGGGGCGCATTTTCTATGGGCTTACATAAAAAAAATGAACATGCTGACTTAGGCTGACACAATGCACTAGGTTTCAAAAAGATTCGTACAACGGAATATTTTAAATAAAATTCTGTAAGTACAAGAAAACCTGTGAATAAGGTATTTATTTGTATGTCATTTATTTAAAGATTAATACGACTTTAATTTCTAATTAAACTAATTTGTTTAGCATTTTAAAGGACAAAATGCCCAATGTCTAGTCTGGTGAGTTTAAATTTCTGGCTCTAGGACATATTGTGCCAAACGCAAGGTTCCTTATTGGGAGGTACTAATATATTTTTACCCTATTAATATAAAGTATTACGGAATATTTTATTGTATTTGCCTTCGTGAAAAAGCGAACCATAAAGTAATATATTTAGTTTTAAAAAATCTCTTTTGTTAATATACGTATATACATTTATGCAATAGATAAATTCACGTAAGCAAATAACTGTTTTACCTGAAAAGATTACACAGTTAAAAGAAAACTAGCTTATTTTAATGTCAATGAAATTATTTTGTTTGTACGTATCCACAGCTGTAGGTAAGAGTACATGGTTTGTACAATTTCATTTTTGGATTAAATTGAAATAATATTAATTGACGCTAAATTGTTTTTCATATGACAGCTTCCATTACTAGAACGAGACGTGCATTACTACTCCCAGTATTAAAAAAAATGCAATTTGTC
Source organism: Trichonephila clavata (assembly GCA_019973975.1). Lineage (NCBI taxonomy): Eukaryota > Metazoa > Arthropoda > Arachnida > Araneae > Nephilidae > Trichonephila > Trichonephila clavata. Next base: position 349,879 of record BMAO01016347.1, on the reverse strand, counting down.
TTGTTTATTGTAAATTTTCATTTTTTTTCTGAATCATCGATTATGAATAATTTTTCTGAATCATCATGTTATGTCAAAATAGCACGTGTTTATAGATGGGTTATTTTTCTCTCTCTTTTTGTACATCAAGATAAATTTAGCAATATTATTGTGCAGTTATATATATATTCTTATTAGTAATTGTGTTATTGCTAATCGAAGTATTGAAAAGGCATTTCTGAAAAATTCTTTTCGGATGTTTAAAGTTTGTGAGTTAGGTCAGTAATATGTGAGTTGTTTCATGTTTTCTTTCTTTTTTAAGCTTAAGAGAGATACATTTAGTAAAATTGTTATAAATATATTTTCAAATAAGATTGCACATACACGTGTTAATATTTAAATGCTATCGAAAACATCCCGAAGTGACATTTTTCGAGGAAGCTAAAAGACAAAATTTTATTGGATTGAGAAATGTGGTTTTTTTCCCTTCATTATTATTAATATATATAATTATGATGAAAATACTCTGAAACTCGAAAAGTGTATAAGATCGTGGTGCGAATTAAAGACTAGGCTAAAAAAACTGTACTATTGACGCGGAACAACAAAATGTGTACAATTTAGAGAAAAAGAGATGGTGCGCGTCATCATTGAAAGAATGATTGCTGAAGTACAATTTTTAGCCAGTCAAAATTTGTCATTCAGAGGAACTAGTACGAAATTGAGATAATGGTAATTTTTAAAGGCCTTTGAATAATGGCCAAATTTGATTCAGTTATTTCAGAACACCTTAATAGAGAGTGTCAGTAAATGCAATAATAACAAAACACGTATTCCACACTTAGGGCAGTATTTTCAAAATGAAATAATTAATATATTTTTGCCATATCTACTCGTAATGAGATATCACGCATTATGTTAAAAGCCAAATATTACACTATAATTCTTGATTCTACACCAGATATTACTCACACAGAACAAATAAGGTTTGTAATTTGATGTGAGCACTACTAAGATGGTAAGGGATATAGTTTAGAATTTTTTCTAGGAGTTTTTAGGAATCTGCCTCTAAAAAGTTTTTCAGATTTCGACTCATTCTCTATTGACTCCTATCTTTGAAAAAATTGATTTCACACCAAAAATATTTTGAGAAATTTGCTTCTCAGAATGCCACAAAAATTATTTGATAGTTTATTATTAAGTAGCCTTTGTAGAATGACTGATTAATATACTTTTCGTTTCACGAAATCTATTCTTTAGTACTTTTTTATTAGATTATATCTTCTGAATAAATACTGTTTTGCTTTTATAATAAAATGTCTATATTTATTTCAAAAGTAATATTTTTGCTTGTTTATTATTTTGTTAAAAGTATTTTGTAGCTACCATAACCTATTAGTTGACCAAAAAAAATAATAAAGTTTTGCATTTAAAATTTTATTTTTGCATTTCTGTATATTAATGTTTTACTTTTTACTCTTATACAGGTATATGAGTTTATAACCATAATGCATAAGTATTAAGTAAATAATTAAATAAATAAGTATTGTAATAAGTAATTATATATATATATATATAAGTATTTTAATAAGTGGTTAAAATATAAGTATTTTAATAAGTAATTAAATATTTAAATATTATAATAAGTAATTAAATATTATAATAAGTGATTAAATAAATAAGTATTGCAATAAATACTTAGTTATTTAAGTACTGTTTCAAGTATAAGTAAATATGTAAGTATTATGTAAGTAATTATATACATAAATATTAAACATAAGTGTTAATCAAAATCTGAAAAATTCTCTCGAGGGGCGGCACATTTGATCTTCGCACGCGGGCGGCCGACACCCTAGGATCGGCCCTGCAAGTGTTCATGGTCGCGAACACGGGGCTAACATTGCTTCTGCCGAGTCCCCCGACTACTAAAGACCTGTCGTTAAAAAGGTCCGATGCACGTTAAATATGCCCAGACCTGGCCAAAATCTTCACATCGGCGCGTTGTGGAAATTTAAAGAGCAGATATCGTCTTCGTTACTGAACTGTGGTTCAAAATTACCAAGGTACAGCATAAATATCCCTAGACTATTTTCGGAATACAGCGCTAATAACTCAATCATCTCCTCCAGAATGATAACAATTTTTTGTAGGCCCCAAGGTCTTCAGATATTTTGAGTTCACTTAAACCTTAACAAGTAAATAGTATATATATATATGTACTGAGTGACCAAAGTATTATGATCACCTCTTCAATACAATATTGAACCACCTGTTACTCTTAATACTGTTTGGATTCTTCTTGGCATGGATTCTGAGTCGTAGGTAAATGGTATGAGGAATCTAAGACCATATCCGATGATTGCACTTTCCAATGCCTTCAGATTGGATGGTACTGGATCCAGCTTCCAGATGCCCCGTTCGATCTCATCCCACAGATTTTGATTTTGATTGAGATATGGTGATTGTGCAGGCCAACTAAGTATCTGTCATGCTCTTTGAATAATCTGTGGACAATGCCAACTGTTTTACAAGGGGCGTTATCCTGCTGAAAGTATCCATCTCTGACAGGGAACTTTATCAATACAAAAGGATGTACTTGATCTGCGATAACACTTCAATACCCTTTGGGCATTCAAACGTTCTTCCACATGAATTAAAGTACCCATGCAATGACAAGAAAATATCCCCTAAACCATAACATTGCCAACAGTTTAAAGAGTTGTGGCAATGCAGATAGGGTTCGTACTTTCATTGTGTTTTCTCCATATTCGCACCCTGCGATTTATATGGTGTAATTGAAAATGTGATTCATTTGACCACATGACCTTTTCCCAGTCATCTACAAGCCCATCCTTGGGCTCCTTTGTGAACTGGAGACCTGTTCTAATACAAAGGTTTCAAACAGGTCGTCGTCTACCAGAGTTTGTGCGGTAAGCAATTCGCAGTTGCTCCTTGATTAAGATTCCAGCAGTTTGGAGTACGGCTGCTCTTCTGTTGAACTGGATAACTTTCATAATTTTCCTTTCCGAGCGAACTTTCGGTAACCTTTGCCAACCTGACGTTTAGACCCGGTTTTCTGCTTGGTAATCCTTTCTCTGTAAACATTAATAAATGCTACTCTCGAACACTTCACAAGAGTAGTGTTTTGCTGATACTGGTTCTGACGCTTCGAGCACCTTCAATCATCCCGCTTTCAAACACTGGTAAATTATGTTTTTTACAACACAGTACAATTGATGCAACACATTCCCGCATTCCGTATTAATAGCTATCTCGCCCTCTAGTGGCTACTACGTAAAGTTTTATCTAATCTCCGAAAAAGTGTCAAGTGGTCATAACAATTCAGCCACCCAGTGTTTATATACTCAAGTCCAAGGACGTCTGAAGGCATGGGCCTTTGCCTTCGATGGGAGCCTCATCTCGTTCTCGATTCAGCCTCAATAAGATCATGATCCGAACAATTTTAATGGTCAAATATTATTCCCAGACATATTCTCCGAAAGGCTGGGAATTTCGAGCTGCATGTCAACTGGCAATAGCAGGAAGTCTGCATTTTTATTTGAAGACCGTCGTCCATGTCCAGGCCGGCCTACCACTAAACTTCCTTTAGTCGAAATTTAGCGGTCGGTCGAACTGGTTTGTGAGATAGTAAGTCATGCGTGTTTATTTGTTTCAGGTTACAGTTTGTACGAGTAATTAACAACGTATGTCATATATTGTTTACTAGGGTCACAAGTAGGGCATACTTTTATACAAGGTCCAGGGCCCCAAGAAGTCTGTCCCAGCCAAGTTAGTGTCAAAGATAATGCAGTCTTTTCTCCAAGCAATCAGTGAGTTTCTTGAAGAAAAATTTATTTTTTTTAAACCAGGTAAATTTTTTCCCTACAACATAATTGTTCGAATAAATATAAGTGTCGATTAACTACTGCTTTATAAAAATGTTGCGTAAAATAAAAAAGACAATTCATTTTTAAAATTTTTTTTATTAAAGGCAAATATATGAACTATTACTAGTTTGTATTGGCAGTTGTATACATCACTGATAACCTGTATTCACATGGAAACTTCGCACATTTTCCAAGAACAGATTAAAAAGTCTGTGATAAAAATATTTTAATGGCAGTGATAAATGCGATAGCACCATTGTTTCCATTTAAAAGTGGTATTCTAGCAATTATTTTTAAAATAACAGCATACTTTCTTTTGTATTACTTAAAGATTCATTCGTTTGCAAAGCTTTAATTTTGCTCTATTTAAGTTTTTTATATTTTTTTCTTTATTTCATAATAGTTAAAAATAAGATAACTGTAAACATTGCGAACATTTCTTTTATAGAAATCACACACAAGTTTACATTTCTAAGCGTCTTCTGTTTTTTTTTCTTTCTTAACAAACAATTAATAAAATAAATTATTTAAAAGGAAATACTTTATAGCTTGACAATAAGACTGTAAGCTAATATATTTTGTTCTGTAGTTAATAAATCAATTTTCTGTTCAATCTTGAATACATATGAAGAATAAAGCAATTATTTTACATTTCTCTTTCACAGATAACATCTAGATATACAATATGAAATATATATGTGTTCACATAAGCCTGAGCACAGAATTAAATATTTTATTATTGCTGCAAACTTGCTATTGACTTTAAATAAGCTCAATCACTGAATCGGATTTGCCTATTGATAAAAATAGGAATTTCAATTCGACAAATCAATGCTTAGCAACAGAATCAACGCCACAGTCTTTCGATAAACCTTTCTTTCACTTTTAAATAAGCTTTGTTGTCTTTTATAGTAATAAAACAGTTAATTTATTATATATACACCTCATCATATCGCAAGTCATTAACGTTATGATCCATAAGGAGGTATGCGTCTGCACACTCTACACCTAGAAATGCGTGTTTTTAGGTCTCCTGCCTTTAGAGTCTTAGGCTCTGGCGTGAAGAATTGCTTGTGGTGGTCTATGACGGCCAACCAGAAACTGTAAGCTGTTGTGTAGTAGTTGCATCTTCCTAAGCCTTGGCATTCGATGAAGGGGTTAGGTCTGAATTCTTCCAAACATGAACCTGGAGATGATAGAGGCTGACCACTACCTTCTGCTCCTGAATCTGTGTTCTGTAAGAAGAAATGGAAAGTTATTTTTCAAACCTTTTTTAAAAGCTGCCTTCGTTTAATATTAAAGAATTGAACAAAAATAACTTTTTTCGATAAAATATGGATCGAACATACACGATTTAGGCACATTTTAAAGAGCAACGTGTTTTACAATACTGCTCACTTGTGCAGGGACGTCTTAAGGCATGGGCCTAGGCCTCGCCTTCGGTGGGGGCCTTTCGACTCTGTCTTAGTAAGATCATGACCCAGATCATTTTAATGTGGTCAAATGTTATTTCCGTACATATTCTCCGAAAAACACGGAATTTCAAACTGCATGTCAACTGGCAAAAGTAGTAAGATTGCATTAAAAACTGATGGCTGTTGTTTATGTCTAGGTCTAGGCCTAGTACTATAAACAATCATTCAACTCATTTAGTCGAAATGCGACCATCGGTAGATCTGGTTTGTGCCTGGGTTTTTGAGATTGTGAGTCGTGCACATTTATTTGTTTCAAATTACCGTTTTAACGATTATTTGACTATGAACGAGTCCAGGGGTGCTTTCCGCTTAGGCACGTGCCTAGGGCGCAAAAGATTTTGGTGCGCAAAACATTGAAGCGCTAAAAAAGAGAAAAAAATTAAAATTACAGCGCGAACGTACCACCACCTAGCGAGTCATGAGAAAAGTATTTCTGTCCTTATGAGAGTAAAGACTGAAATCAGATCTACAACAGAAAAAACCTTAACAGTTTGATGTTGCTGTACACTCAAAATTGATTACAATTATGATATTATCATTGATTACAATGATGTCATTAATGATTTTGCAATGATCAGAGCTCGAAGAAAACCTTTGTCGGACAAGTACAATGGCAGTGACTCAACAAAGATTAAGAATGTCTAAAAGTAAAAGATAGTAAAGGTAATAAGCGATAAGCGATGAAAAAATGATAATAAACAAGTTCAAAACGGTCCATACAATACATATTCAATACTGTAATTTAAAACGATTTCGTCTGTACTAATTTAAGAAAGGGCGGGTGGTTTGTCAGTGATGCCGTAGATAAGAAATGAATAAGAGTGTCCAAATCATGCCCCTATCCTTTCCTTACGGCTGCCAGTTGCCAGTCCAGGATACTGTGAGTTAATAGGTGATGAATAATGGAAAGACTCTCCAAAGAGCAAAAGCAAAGAAGATTTTCTTCATTTCTAACCATACTGAAGCAAATCCAGATTAATTTTTAATTTCCCACTTCTAAAAGAATATTTTAAATATTCGAACTGACACTTTTCACTCCGATTATGTCAAACTTGAAATAATTAAATTAAGCATGAATCTGGTATTCAAAAAAATTGCTAAATTTCATTCAAAATGCTACATTAAAAAGTTTAAAGAATATTTCATCAAAATAAACCATTTATATGAATAAGATAATATATTAATTTCTCCTTACCATAAAGAAACTATATCCGGTCCAGAATCCTTGCCATCCCAAAGGGCACTCTGGTATTTCAGTACTTTGACTATGCACAGCTATAACCTGTAAGGAATAGAATGTTTGAAATTTCTATAAAATGTTAACAAACCTACACATTCGAATGTTTTAAGTAAAATAAGTGAGTCGAATTTTCTTTCCCCTTGATTTGGACGAAAGAGTAAACGGGAGAAAATTTTAGAATGCATGAGAGGAAATTTTCAAAACATAGTTTCGATAACTTATCGTATTGACCCATCATTATTAAAGAACATGAATTAAGATTAATAAAAATTTAGTTCATAAGGATTTTATAATTTTTTATGTTATTTTTTTTACTATATTTTGGGAGATTAAAAACACAATCAATTTAAAAAACATTGTAGATTCAAAGAACACAAGCAAAAAGGCTGAAAGTCGTTCAGAACAAATATTTGAGGTTTGAGACTATGCTGAATTCCTTTTTCTTTAATGAAAATCCAATTCAGAGAGAAATTAATACACACCAAATTTGCCCGAAGGTCTTTCTACGACATATTGTCGTTTTGAAACGCGATCAAAACATAACAAGTAATATAAAATTTTTTTTTAACGTCTCTTACTTTGTTAAAAAAACGTACTGGCGCCATCTGTTGCAGTTAATTGTAACTACAACGGAAATAACGCAGAATGAATTTAAATTTAAAAAATAAAATTTAATTAATGAATTAATATTTGAAAAAACTGTATTAACATCAAGTGTCATCCACTACAAGTTTCAAAAAACTTATTTGAGCTTGATTGGAAGAATAGAAAGTATTTTATAAACGATTGGAAATTTGAACAAGGTAAATATATAGAGAGTGTAAGCTAATAGTAGGAATTGAAAAATGAAAAGCAAATTATACAACCACGCGTGAAAACTGAAGCCAGTTAAATTTGGCATGCAGAAGCCTCAATTCCATTTTCCGATCTAAGAACTGAAATTCTAGAACCTTTGATTCTCTCCTTTTGACAATCACAGCAAGTTTTGTAAAATGATACTTTATATTCAACCAGAAAACGCGGTAAAGTATTATAATATTAAATCAAAAATGGCAATCTCTCTTACTTGAGTAGATGATTCGCATACGGAGCATCTGCTGACATATCTCTTTATGTTTCTTCCTGTAATAGGTGCCATGTCCATAGGCATACTTTCAGGTGTACTTAACCAGTAACTAAAATCACTACGAGATGCAAGATGACACACGTTATTTAAGTTACAGAACATGAAAGGCATGGTGCTGAATTTTCTCAGGCAGCTTCCTGGACTTCCTGTAAAGAAAACGATATGCATTTATTTCATTGAAATAATTGTGAAAATTAAAAATCAAGGAGTGACTTTTCTCATAGTTTCCTGGGAGTAGTTCAGTTTTCTTACTTTACCCAATAATGTTTAAAATGTACTTCATGAGACAATTCGATTGTCAAATTTCACGTCTTAGAGAATATTTAGCAGCATTTTTGCCGTAGGACACAAAAGATTAGAGGCGCCAAAAATAGGCGTACGGAAAAAGAGAAAAAAAAATTAAAATTACAGTGAACGTACCACCGCTACGAAGATAGTAAAGCGATAAGAGATGAACAAGATGATAATGAACAATTTGAAAACAGTTCATACATAATGTATACTCTATACTGTAATTGCAAACGATTTCATTAATTTACGGTAACTAATCAGTACAGATTTAAGTTTATTTCGGGCCCTGGGCGCAGAAGATCTACAGCCCTCCTTGGCACTGGATTATCGAAATTTATAACAGAAAATCTGGTTAAGTCCAATTTTGCGGGCCCTTCTGGAACCCTTCGGGTCCCTGGGCACCCTCCCCAAGCGCCCAATGGATAAACCGGCACTGGTACTAATTTTCAAAAGTGTAGGTGAGTGGTTCGTGATGCTGTAAGGTAAGAAATGAACAAGAATGGCCACACCATGCTACTATCCTTTCTTTACGACTTCCGGGTGCCTGTGTGTGACACGGCGAGTCCATAGGTGGTGGATAATGGAAAGACTCTCCAAAGAACAAAAACAAAGAAGGGGGAAAAGAGTAAGAACCAAGAGCCACCCCGAACCAAACCTGGCAAGGTAAGAACTGAAGGAGGGAGATGTTGTGGTGGGGGCGTAACAATTTGAAGTGCCTAGGGTGCCGGAGAGGTTAAGAACGGCCCTGAACGTTGTGACATTTGTCGTACCATGCAATAAGTTTGAAGAAACTAGTCTGTTGAAACTCAGTGCTCTGTGATGCAAGAAATCGTCGCACAGCGTCGTTCTTCAATCGTGAATGAGATAACATTGCACATGGATTCGTGTTGAAACGCCCATTCCAACCATCTTCCTCCACATACTGTCTTCCTTCACTGAACGTGCAACACCAGTGACCAACGATTTGACGAGATTTGACTTGTCCACCATACACGGTTTGTAAGTGTTCAAGGATGACGGACACTTTGGGATTTGTACTCGAATAACCTTGGCCATGTCAGCCAGCTGTTATTTTCTCTTTTTCAGTATTCTGCTCATGCATCAATCATTTTACATTGACGCTCCTTCCATCGTTGAACCTGCAACGGATGCTGTTTCTTTTGGTGACTGACCTTCACTTGGGGGTACCCTTTTCTTTTTAAAAACAAATGACGAAACTTATTTTAGGAACGTCTCTCGTAAATAGAAAAGTCACAGTTTCAGAAAAAGAAATATCACTGAGAATTTCTGTGCATAACAAATTAGAAATATATATGCAGAAAAGTTCAACACATAATATTTCCCAAACCATACCTAGATCTTGACCGTGAGCTCTTTCATTGCCTTGGATATAGAGCAAGGAATATCCACTCCACATGAGAGTGGTACCTCCAGGACATTCCGGAACTATTGTTGTTTGACTGTGACGAGTATAGAAAAATCCTCTGGATGGTGCAGGGGATCCGGGATATCCGGGCTCACCTGGAACTCCAGGACTGCCGGTCACTCCTGGGAAGCCTCGGTATCCTAAAATAAACCAGAAAAATCGTGTAAATATCGATTCTCAGCTAAAAGTTTATGTTAATGATCTCCTATGTGTGTATTATGTAAAAATTACAAATTTTGATTGAAAGTATTTGTAAAGAAAAAGTTGAAACACAGAGTCACTTGGTATTTACAGGAACAAAATGTGTATTTTGAATTTATCGATTGTGTCACCTAAATTATTTTCTGAAAAATTTATAATAATAATATTACTAATATAAAAAGTTTACTTTATTACATTACATTTCTGTCTACACACAAGTATTGCAAGCACTAAATTTAAATTAAAAAAGAACTAAACAAAAATATTATCTACAGTTAATATTTTCAAAGATTTAATTACACTGCTCGGCATCAAAATTGAAATACCATGATAAAGGGATAGTACACACATCAAATTCGCATGAAATAAAGAAGATGCTAGAATATACGCAAATAATTAGCATTTAAGCACAACTGAAAGAAGCAAGAGGAAGAAATGGCATTTCAGACTCTGTATAAAAGGAAAGTTACGGAGTGGGTTTCTCATCCGGAGATCACTTTCGAAAGAAGGCTGTTTGTGAGAAGATCGTGTTGTGTCTCGCATAAAAAAGAGAAACTGCTGTTATCGCATGTCGGAATTCAATAGCGGCAGGATTAGGGCCTATTGCAGTTTATCGTTCTGCGATATTGCTACTCGTATTGGTCGGAATCAAATGCGAATTTGGTATCTATGGTTTCAGGAAGATCATACTGAATCCCATACAGGATTCAACGGTCTCCCATCACTAACGCTCAAGAAGATAGATATGTTATTAGATCGGATCGGTTATTAGAATGCAGGATCATACACCCACATCATGGAGTTGAATCATGAAGTAGGTTTGTTTGCAGAACCACAAGTATCAGACAGGGTGACAACGTATGAAGCAGTGCAGACAGTCTGCATGGCGATCATTATCGCGGCTTCACTTGACATTGTAGAGAAGAGAGGCCCAGCGATGGTAGTGCGCTGGGCAATACAACTGGATGCAGGAGTGACACCACGTTGAGGTTTTGGACGAGTCCCGGTTCAAAGATAAGAACCATGGACATACCTGAGCCTGGAGACACCGAGGAGAACAAGTTTACATTCGACATCATAATATGGATCATGCAACTAATGTGATGGTATGGACAGCCATAGAGGACACAACACGAGAGGATACCTCTTGTTTGCATTATCTGTAGTCTGAATAGCCAGTGCTACGTTTCTCAGATGTTAAGGACAATGATTGTGCCATATCTTCGAGGCTTCAGAGAAGTCATTTTGCAACAAGATAACGCCGGACTGCATGTGGCCTGTCGTGACCTGACCGAGCTTAAAATAGATGTTTGAATATTACCCAAGTTATATATATGTATATACATATCTCACACACATGGATGTTCAACATGGCTCTTTTTTTCTATTATGTCTAAAATTTCTGCTGTAGGATCCATAAAGTATTGCTTAATCCTAATTTCCCTGGCCTAATTCAGCGACAGCCTTAGAAACTATAATAGGTCTCCACTTTAGTCGAAAGACTTTTGGTATCTTCAATTTTCATAGTTTCATCATCAATTTCGTGTTTTGTTTGTTTTTTATCCAATTTTAGAACAATATTCTTTTGCACCATTTATTTTCTTGCTATGTTTCTTAAAATACAATTTCTTTCTTTTTTAGCCTTGTAGGAAGTACAATTTTGTCTCTTATTATTTTATTTTATATTATTATACTATATGTATTTATATAGAATGTTCTCCAAATCTCTCAACCATTGAAAATATCTGGTTATGGGTAGTTGAGAGACAGGGACGCCACCACTCTCCAGGCATTAAGATTGAAGTTTCACATAGACTTGAAGCAGTATGGAATGAATTGCGGTCGGCCCAACTAGTTCGACTCGATGCCTAACCAGGTTCTAGTCATTTTATCTGCTTGAGATGACAGCTGTGTCTACTAATTTTGGATCCTATATTCCCCAAATTGCCAACAAATTTAAACGTATTTTCTTCTTAATATACTGTATGCGAACAAAAAGTAAAGTTTTGTGTTAGTTGCTTTTTCTTTTCTTCATGGTGATGCAATTTTAGTCACCAGCTGTGTAGTAACATATATGACAATAGAGAAAATTTTAAATGAAATCTAGAGTTTTACTTTCAAAAAATGTCATATTTGGCAGCAATTTGATTTAATTTAGAACAAATTAGTAAACTTTTATTATTTTGGTCAAGAATACGCAAAGTTTGTCATTCCCTTGACTAATACGTAACCTTTAGCAAATGTGTGCTAATCTATCTTAACACTGATTTAAAAAATGAATAGAAAATAGTATGATATTTGTATAGATTTTTTAAAAATATTTTGTGATTGCAAAGCTTTAAATATCGCTATTAAGAAAACTGTCAAGCAACGATATTTTGGGATTATATGATATTCAAAATTGACTCCAGATTTTTAAATAGAAAATGCATTGTCATGGTTATTGGATAGTAAGACTAAAATCAAAATACTGGTAGATGTAACGACTGTACAGTAAAAAACTTAAAAAACACCAATTTTGCCCCTTATGATTAATCATTCTGTGTTATTCACTTAAACTTTTAACAATTTTTAGAATCAAATTCAGAAATTTTTCAAAATATTAAATTTATAAATATTTTTATAATAAAACGTAACAGAATTATTTTTTTAAAGCTAAAATTTTTATTTTAACATGATACGCTGAAAGAGTTTTGTTTACTATGAGTGAGTGAGTGAATATTAACGTCGCACTGAATTAGCAACACGAGGGCTTTTGGCGACGGTCCGCGTAATTTTGAACCATGGTCAAGTGACGCGGACGACACCTGAGCTGGCACCCCCCTCTCCTAACTACCACACCACACCAACGGGAGGACGTTTGAGCTCTCGACAGATTTAACGTGCATCGCTCCCCTACACGGCGGATCTTTAGTGGTACCAGGATCGAACTCATGACACGCTAGCCATGATCCTTTGTTTACTATGAGTAACCTAATGTGTAATTATACTGTTCACATATAATGATGTTATAATTCTTCAGCTTATGTTTTTTATGGAATCTAGAGAACATATGACTGATTCCCTTAAAAATATGCTGAAGAATGGTAGAAATAATTTTTAATTACATGCAATTAAAAACAAACACTATTGAGCAAATAAATGATTTTTTTTTTACAAGTAAAAAATACACTTATATACCGTCTGTTCCTCTATCTCCAAAAATTCCTTTTGGTCCTTGTGGGCCTGGAAATCCATCTCCTCCGGGATAACCTGGAGTACCTTTAGGTCCTGTAAGTCCGTTTAATCCTGGATCTCCCATTGGTCCTGGGAGACCTGGTCTCCCCGGAAGTCCTGGTAATCCGTCATCTCCAGGTATTCCAGGAACAGGAAATACAGAGTCAACTGGAACTGGTTCTCCTGGTTCTCCTTTCCAACCTTTATAAATAAACGTTGAGTAAATGGATAACAAACTAATAAACCTTAGAAAAGGATATTCTTTAAAGGATAATGGTGGAAAAAATAACATTTATGCTTCATTTTTTTCACAAAATATCACTTCAGCTAATTGATTTTTTAAATTATTATCTTAGTTCGAAAAATATTTTTACAAATATGTTTCTTATAATCAAAATTATACATAACATAAATTACAATTTCTGTCCTATAGTATGGAATGTAACATTATTTGTATTTTTTCTTTGTTAGTATTTTAACTATCCGGGAAATAAAAACAAAATGGACAATTTATTTATGAAGAATTAATTTACCTAATTATTTGACTATTATTACGTACATGTTACCGTTAAAGCGTATAATTAAGTTATTTTATAGAATATCTAGGAATATTATGAAATAACTGAGAGAGAGACCAAGTCAGTCAAAGTTTACAATAGATTAAATCTTCACACTTTCCAAGTTATTCTATAAAATACCTACATATTGTATAAATTAGCTAATAATAGACCGAGAGAGAGAACAAGAATTATATCTGAAAGTTTTTATAACTTATGATTTAATAAATTATTATTCTACTCTGTCCTGCTGTTTAAAATTATTATCTAAAACACAAAACATATACCGTTTTTTTTTTTTTAATTTTTTAATTTTTTTTATTTTAACAATTAGATAACCGAAAATAATTAGTTAAAATGCAGAATTAAATAATTTTTTATGTGTTAAATGTGCCAGTCATTTCATGAAATATATGGTTATTTTGTGAAATAACGGATTTTTCACGTTTTAGCGAGGAAATATAAACACATTTACGGGTTCATTTAATAATGTTACAAACATAAATTTGAATTAAATTCATGGTAATTACAGAAATAAAAACATGGGTAAAACATGCTTCTGATTTTGGACTCGCTAACAATTTGTTGTATTCGTTAATTAAAACAATATTAATTTTGATTATGGGTAATCAATACAAACCATACAGTATTTTAATGAAATTATTTATTTATTTGCATAATCTAACCTGGGAATCCTTTCGGACCCATAGGTCCTCTCCCTCCGGGTCTTCCACTATCTCCTTGAGCTCCTTTTGGTCCAAAGCTCCCTGGAAATCCTGGATTTCCTCTGTCACCTTTCTCTCCTGTTCGACCAGGAGCTCCATCTTCTCCCTTAAAATAACAAAGTTTCAAGTTTTTGAATTTTTAGTTACTTCTCCGATAGTAAGTTTGCCATATTTTTTTTCTCTTTAGGATCGATTTTATTTGATGCTTAAGTACATAACCAAAGCTTAAAAAACTTTTTAAAATACCACAAAATGCTGTAATATTTTCTGTAAATTCAAAATATCTTAAAGTGTATACTATAGGGCAGGGGTGGGCAATTGTTTTGGGTCGAGGGCCACATTGTGTAAATGGAGGATATTGTAGGCTTTTTAAAATGATTGCATTCATTAGTTAACTTTCCATCTCAGAAGAGGTATAAATTCACCATATAAAAATAAATAAAAATTAAACAAAATAATGGCAATTTTGTTCAATTTATTTATTGCACTAATTTCATATAATCTATAGCTGCACAAGCACATTCAGTTTTAGAATTAGTTTAATGAGACAAATGTACCCTATCAGCCGTCCATTCGGTATAATGGTTAGTGACGCTGGCTGCAGTGACGTAGGGCCTGGGTTCCAATCCCGGAGAAGGCATGGGTGTTTGTGTTGTATTCCTTCCTTCTGTCCTTCGTGTTGTAAGCCCCTCTGTGATACATTGTGTGGTGTGCAAGGGGTTTATAATAGAAAAAATGTATCCTATCCCACATCTCTCTCTTTTCTACAGTTTTTTTAATAGGAGTGATAATGCTTGTTGAAATTCTCATCACAGCCTGCAAATTAATGTCAGTCAACTTGAATTTATATTTACTCTTGTTGATCTTCATGAAAGAAAAACTGTTTGCAAATATATGTTGACCGAACATGGGGAACATTTTCAGTCTATTTGGTTTTCTAACTGTTTTGGCAGGCCGCGAAAAAAAAAAACTTTTTGCAGGTTGTTATTGGCTTACCTCTGCTACAGTGTATTTTTAAAATTTGATATTAAGTAAATAAATATTTTTTCGCAACACTTTAGAATTTTAGCTTTTAGTTAGTTTTAGATTTTCAACTTATATTAAAGTCAAAATATAAAATATATTAGATACATAATAAAATGGATTGACTTAATAAAAATGGACTAATACAATTAAATACCTACATATAGACAGGGAAGTGAAGATAAACGTAAGTTTCCGATTCGCAGTCAATGTTTCAATATTAATAAAAATCACAAGAATCAGAAATATTAAAAAAATATCACAGAAAATTTGATTATTAACGTAAAGCATGGTTGACGAATGGACTAAATTCATAGAAATCACATGATAAATGACTGCCAGACTCATGTGTTTTCCATTGAATTTAAAACTGTTATTAGATTTCTACTCGTTAAACTTGTATAAAATTTAGGTACATTTTCAAATTTGATAATTGTGTAAAGATGCTTCAAATATGAAGATCTATTAAAAAGTTTTTTCAAAATTTAAAAAAATCTTATATTCATGAGTGTGCTTATAAATCAAAAGCATTTTTTTTTTTACCTATGCGCCTTATTATTGTTGACAGATACTTTTGTTGTATTCTTTTAAACAAATTTCTGTAAGAAGTAAAAGTTGGTAACAGTGAAGCACATGAAGTAATCAGCTGGAAACTCGTGATTGCATTTATCATGTGATTATAACGTCACAATTGCTTATTGATATATCATTTCGAAGTTACACGAGAGCTATTGGGGACTGATCTCGTGAAGTATGGGATTAAAATAAATGTAAATATTTAATAAAAGTAGATGCTGTTGATCGACTGATACAAGTTTCATCGAATGAATGACGCTTACTGGTAAGCCATCTGGTCCGGGAAGTCCTGGAGTTGCAAATCCTGGTCTTCCCCTCTCTCCAGGTAATCCCGGTACACCGGGATAGCCACTTTCTCCCGGTTCTCCTCTTGCACCCTGAAGACCGCCGATTCCTAATGTTAAATGAATAAGTTAATTTATAACGAATTTGTTTCACTGATAGTGAGAGACACATTTACACAGTAAAAATCAACCTTAAATCTTTAACCAGTATATTCAAATCCTTCAATAATCAATATAAAAATAAATTAAAAATATGGGATGGTTTAATTTAAACTGACTCTGATAATGTGTCTCACTATTGTGGTTTTTTAGTAACAGGATTCGATTACGGCAAACGCATTCTTAAAATTATTGTAAAGTTGCTCTAATCTCGATAATACTCTTATGAAGCTATTCCGTTGTATTTTTCCTAAGACTCATTTATGTATGTATCACATTTTTTTACAAGGCGAAATTGCATACAAACATTGTAATACATCAACTTCAGTGATTTGTTAGGTAAAATGAGCACGTTTCCTGACGCCAATAGAGTAACTATCAAATACACAGAAGTGTCATGTTAAGCTTAGTAGAGAACCACCTGATAATACTAAATATTCAATATTTTTAAGTATCTGATACTCGATAAAGATGATTATTTATCAATTTGAACCCTTAAATAATGGGCTGTTATTTTTAATTTTGAAGTTATTTAAATAACAACGATTATTATATGTTTATAAAAATAACGATGTCATTACACTTATTTTAATGCAATAATTTCCAAGCAAAGTATTAAAATACTAACTTATTCTACCGTAAATGTAAATATATTATTCGAATAATTGTAAAATTCTGTTCAAAAACTAGATTTTGATATAGTAGAATAACTTGAATTTCGTCAGTGTAAAATTTATCCCATGTTCCCTCTCCTTCACGACCACGCAAAATAGATATTTAATTTCATATGTGTTAAAGCAGAAATTAGTGTAATGGAATATTTTAAAATTTTAAGAGCATTTTAGGAACCTTTACATTTTAATTCATTCGAATTCATATCGATCACGGTTCTTTTTTCCAATTGCTTAGTAAAATAAAGCGGAATCAACTTTAAATATGTAATTTTTTCATTGTGATGGGAGGAGGAACCATAACATTTTTCATCACTTTAATCGAGGCAAGCCTATATATATTTAAATAAGTCTAATTCTCTTAAGTAAGTATATTCAATTAGCCATAAAGTAAAAAAAAATAGTTTATGGTTTTGAGATAACTAATTTAAGAGAGGGGGGAATGACTCTATATTCCTATGCTCTTCAAAAAGTTTAATATTTATTAACATTAATTAGATTGAGAACGAAATGATACTCAAAATTAATCTATATTTCTTAAAAAGAAATCTGACCTGGAGGTCCAGGTGGTCCCCTCCCTCCTTTTTCTCCAGGTCGTCCAGGGAAGGAATAACCAGTTTCTCCTTTTCTACCGATGCTTCCATCTCTTCCTGGTTCACCACGAGCCCCTTTCAACCCTGCAAATCCAGGCCTGCCAGGTAATCCAGTTTCACCTTCATCGCCGAATTCTCCTTTTGGTCCTAATAAAGTGACACAGTCCTTTGTTTATAAGGCACTCGATGTGAGAAAAATCACTTGGAAAAAATTTCTTAAAGCAGCCAAAGTTATTGGATATTGATTTTTGATAACCTTTAATATTGATGTTTGGTGATAGATTCTTCTATTAATTGTGTATTCTTCGCACCAAGAATAAAGTGGAGAGCACCAATGGTTCATTATAAAATTTTTCGAGGAGAATAGTAATATACAAAGAAATAATTTAATATTGACATTTCAAATTAATTATTCATAGATGTTTTTGCGTGAAGATTAAAAAAATCGTCTATTTTTAGAACTATTAGTATTCAGATGTGGTTAGAGTAATTTTACCTACTAAACGAATTTAAGTGAAGAGGCTAAAAGATTAGAAGCATCAATGTTTTTTATTGAACATATTTTTTTGTATAAAGCCTGTACCTGTAATGGAATCGAGATGTCTTAACCATGAGTAAAACAAAGAATTGATATGCGCCTATGAGTGAATCACTTGCATTTACGCGCCCATCCATGAATGTAGTTTTGCAATTTCATTCAAAACTTATTTGCTTTTAATATTTAAATATTCTTATTCAAACTACTTCATTTAAAATCCCGCCTTGTAAGCCATTTTTAACAATAGTAGATTTATTTAAAAATGAAAAGGAGAGCATTAAAAAGCATGTAAACTATGTTGAGGCGTTCCAAGTTTAATTCGATTCGGCTAATTAATCTTGGCCAATAAATCTCGCCAAGTGGACACTTTCGCCGACAAGGCACAAAATATGCTCAAATAAAAGCTACTCAGTATTAGTTGTTCCTAATTTTACCAAAATACTTCTGAAAATCGCACACTGGAACAGGGCCGACTTAAGAATTCTTGAGGCCCTGGGCCCAGAGACATCTTACAAGTTCTTGTGATCCTGGGCCCTTATGCAAACGTAGGCCCTACCTGTGATCCTTAAAAGTAGACTCTTATTACATACATTGTAAAATATTCGCCCAGACGGGTATGTAAAACAAATAAATGTGCATCACAAATCGTCTCAACTAGCTCCCGCACTTGGATTAAATGAGTAATGGTGGTTTATGGGGGTAGGCCTATGCCTAGACATGGACAACGGTCATTACCTAATAATGCAGTCTTGCCACTGTTGCCAGTTGACTTGTAGTTTGAAATTCCCCGTTTTTCAGGAAATATGTCCGGGCATAACATTCGAACATTAAAATTATTTAAATCATGATCTTATATTGTGGCTGAGTCGGGAACTAAACGAGGCCCCCAAGAAGGCCGAAGCCCAGTCGGCCCATGCCTTAAGACTGCACTGGAACTGGTTGCAATTGGCAATATTTCGTCTGTGCCTGGCTAATCGAACTGTACTATAAAATTTTCAAGTAAGTTAGCCACTTTGAAACACTCACAATTTTCACTTTTTAAGTGCTAGACAAGTAATGTTTTATTTATTTCGTGATCCCGAAACATCTGGCATAATAACGAATTTTATGGACAACAAAAACTTACTTGAATTTTCGTGCTTTATCTTTCATAAAATGAACGTGTACTTGTGCATAGAGTCACAGGCATTAGTTAAAGTAGTTGAGCAATAAGAACATAATTTTTAAGCATTAAGTAGAGAGGAATTCAAAAGAAAAATCTTATATATGAGCGCATTATAAAATTTCTGAATAACAGAAACGTCACTTAAAGCGATAAATGAATGTTCGATGTATTGTTAATGTCAAATTTGTGCGAATAAATTTTTTAATCTTTTTGATAAGAGAACATTATTTCTAAGAGCCTAACCCGTTTTTACATTTCTTTTCATAGAATTGATTTCTGCACAAATTATAAAATGATGCATACGGTTTTAAGAAAAAAAGAATTGCAGGCTCACATTTTATCACATTAATTTATTATGTTATTCATGAATTTAAAGTAAGCAAATAAATTTTCGTCTTTTACGTATTTATTTCAAAGCACAGATGGCAAGCATATTCAATCAATTCGTACGAAAACTTATTATGTTTCTTATGCAAGCGGTAGTTAAAACATATGAATATATAGACACAAAATTATGTATTCTGAGATATTACTCATTAAATATGATATGCTTAAACTAATTCCCACAAAGAAAAAATTTAAAATGTTTAAACTAAAGATACAATGATGTTGGATAATCTACAAGAATTAATTGCAATTAAAAAATAAACAACGGTACTCTGATTAAAAATGCAAACAAATTCTCAACTAATAAAAAGGGTACAGTTTTACCTGAGAATCCAGGTAAACCTTCTTCGCCAGGTGGTCCATCTCTTCCTCTTAAGCCTATAATGATAATAATAATAATAAATGAAGTAACAAAAAAGAAATAAATTATTCTAATAATTATCATTAAAATTTTATAATAGTTTAGATTTTTTTTATGCTAATTTCTTTTTATCATGAAAAATATATTTACACCTTTTCTTCAATCAGAGTTCTTATTTAAAAGGCAAATCAGAAAAATAAACAAATTTTTGTTTTGTTTTAATTTGAGGAATAAGATTATTTTACTATTAAAAAGTACATTATCAAGTTTTGAGTAATAGAAAAAAATCTGTAATAAATTAAAGCTGTTTGAAATTTTACCTTTTGGTCCAAATGGTCCAGGAGCACCTCGCCTGCCAGGTACACCAGACTCTCCCCTCTCTCCTTTTAATCCTGGGAAACCAGGAAAACCGTCATCTCCTTTAGGACCTGGGAGACCTCGTTGTCCGAAGAAACCAGGTTCACCGGGTGGTCCTTTGTTTAATTCAAATGACGGTATTCCTAAACAATAAAATATATACAATAAATCAGAAACAAGTGCCCTTTAATATTAAATATTGGGAAAAGTTACTCGTTTGATCCGTAAAATTATTTAATTTTTAATGCATTTACAAATTAAAATAAATTTTTTTTTTAAAGAAACTGAAAATGGCACAGATTTATTCATAAATCACTAATTTATAAATGTAGCAAAAAAATTTTTAAAAAATTCAAAATGATAGATAATTAAGCTCACAATCAGTTTTCTCAAGATGGATATAAATCTTTCAAATTTTGGCAAGAAATATTTGATTTGATATCGTATAATATAATATACAAATTCGTGTGATACTTATGTGTTATACCATCGACCAATTTTGTCAAATCAAAAGATGTCGCCAATTCAAAAAATATCGTAGAATGGTGTCATTATTGTTATTATTATTAAGTTCGAACATGCACAGGAAAGGCTTTCTACAATTGGCTGTATATCGTTACATTGGATGATATTTTTTGATTTGACGAAATTAGTAGAACGCGCGGTATAATACGTAAATACGACAAATTGTAATGGAATGAAGAGCCACATAAAGTGACATAGCTCTAATATTTTTGTAATTAACTATAAAATTTTCTATGGACGCATGTTAAATGCTATAAATATCAGTCCAAATAAAATTATTGATGAAAAAACAATTTTAATTAAAAATCAAGTTGAATAAGAAGATATTTAATAGGGAAATACGAGTTATATTTAAAACCAGATAATAGACCTTTAGGTCCAATGTCGCCTCTTTGTCCTTTTGGTCCTGGAAGTCCGGAAAGTCCTGGCAATCCTGGATATCCTACATCACCTTTGAGACCAGGAAGTCCATTGAAACCTTCTCGACCTCTTTCTCCCTGAAATCGATAACAAAATTACAAAACACACATTATAAACATGACTTTCTTAGTAGAACGTCGTTTATCCGAACGTTTATTATCCGAAGCGTCAAATATCCGGCCCAAAGTCTGGATACGTTTTCGAACAGTGCAATGTTCAACAGTTGTTTCGTGCGAGACCAAAAGTGACGGGAAAACCCAGGGTGAGGGATATTTGGGGAATTTCAGTTGTGTGATTTGGTAAACACCTGCTTGGCATATTAGGTCAGTTTGTTTTTAAGTGAGGGGGTGTATATGTGCTCTTTTGTTGAGTTTTGTTGATGTAGAAACCTGGATGGAATGCCGTGCAGAAGACTGTGAATTTCAAATGCTAAATGATGATGAGATTGTGACTTCCGTGTGCAAGAAGAATCCGACCCTGTCGACGATGAAACGGATGAAGACGAGGACGATGACAACAACAAACGAAAGTAGCATGTTTTAATTTTTTTCTTGAATGACACAATTTAAATTCATTTTATCAAGTTGAGAGGGAGAGAGTTTGTCCGTGGATTATATTTCCAAGCTTGAAATGTGTGTGCGTTCTAAAGAAATATTAATTTAATCATACTATTTTTAATCTATCGTGACTAGAAAATTATCATATTCTATTTATAATATCGAAATAATCGATAAAAGGTTTTCAAGTAATTATTTTTGACTAAAATTTGATTCAATATTTGTATTTATCTAGTGGAATTTTACAAGAATAAGTATTTTTCCTTTCATTTATTTTGTAAAATTTTCTGTTAAGGTTCGAAATAGATCAACATTTAATGTTTCGAGTTTCATGGCTAGTATATTGTAGGAATCGAGCCATGAATTCAAATATCAATACAATAAAAAACTATAAGAAATGAGGGGAAC
Source organism: Trichonephila clavata (assembly GCA_019973975.1). Taxonomy (NCBI): domain Eukaryota; kingdom Metazoa; phylum Arthropoda; class Arachnida; order Araneae; family Nephilidae; genus Trichonephila; species Trichonephila clavata. The sequence continues at coordinate 327,732 of BMAO01016347.1, read as the reverse complement.
TGCTGTACATTAAATTGAACAAGGTCGAAAGAATTCTAATGTACTATGGACTCGCCGTGTAAAAAGGTTGACTCACGTTGGCCTGGAGTGGAAGTTTGGAAAAAGGGGCACCAGTTCAGGTGTCGTCCTTGTCACTTGACCGTATTACAAATTTATGAGGTTCGTTGCCAATAGTCTTCGTGTAACTTTGTGGCGGATCTATACACGTTTCTACTAATTTCTTCTTTTCTCTTTAAAACAAAATATTTATTTCAACCAACCTTCATCGAGAAACCAAACGTGATTTATGTAAATGAGGAATATTATACAAATTCGGTTTTCGCGAGCTGAAAGAGAGTGAAGTAAGAGGTTAAGTTAAGTTAAGTGAAGGAAAGGAAGAGAGGAAGGAATCTGTGGACACGTAGTTGTTGACAAGCTGAAGTTGATACGTTTGATGTGAACAAATAGAAGTGGTTAGTGAAGATTGAAAAGCAGTGGAATTAAAGATTACAGAGTGTGGAGCCATTGTCATTTGGTCAAGCCAAAGAAAGTGCCTGAAGTTTCCCGTGAAGGATCCGATGCATTAAGGATTTAGGTATTGTACACTTGATTAAGTAGAAGCTGATTATTAGAGTGCGAAGTAATTGTAATTGAGCGTATTTAAGCTGTCTTAGATTCAGTTGAGGGTCTATAATATTATTCCAGCATTAGAGTATCTCACCTCTACACTCTACCATTGTTTATATACCTTAATTAGAATTGTGTTGTGTCTGTTTCATAATCGTTAATAAGAATTAATAAATCAAATTAGATTGGAATAATGTCTGTGGATTATTTGGTTCCTCCTACACATCTAACCGGGTTTCCAGATAGACAAGAGGGTTGTGATGTAAGGGGTAACCAGAGGTTACCACAACTTCAAAATGCAGTCTTAATAATCAAAAAATCACATGCAAAAATGAAAGTTAAGAAAGTGAAATATGTGAGCGTAGATTTTCTTCTCATGAATTGATTGTGGTTTAAAAATACTATTGCCAAGATCTCGTGTAGACTAGAAAAATTTTATTCGAACAAAATATTTTTTTCCCGAATATATTTCAACGGTATGATTTGCTTAATTCAGTTATGTTTCACAATTTTAAACGACTCTCTCACACAGATTATGAGATATTTAGGAAAAGATTGAATAGGTAATGGAAAACTTCTTGAATCGGACAAGTATTGTTTCTAACATTTATTGAAGTTGGGAGTCACAGTCTAGACAACTAACATGTTAGATGAAAGACGAAATTACAGATCTTGCAATATTTATTCCAGCGAACAAAGATAATTTCTGTGGTGAATTTAAGACTGGTAACTGTAACGGTAACGGAATCATTCCGACAAAGATAATGTTGAGGCATGCAGCACATTAGAAATATATTGCATTCTGGTTGTGATAACTTTTCTGAGAATGAATGCAAGATACTTTTGGGTTTTTTGTTGAAAACAACACTTATTGTCCTTTAAGTTATAGGTCGCAAATCTCGTAAGTTTTTCGAATATATAAGCTTTTTTTATTCATATTTGAAAGAACGATGTTTTATTTCATGATAATTATGTTGTATCGGAAACAGTTTAAGGTTGATAAAAATTATATTCTGATGAAACTCTTTTGTTTTACAGAACAATATGAGAGTAAACTACGTTAGAGGTGGGAAAAATAATATGAAAAAATCTGTAGAAATAGTTAAAATGAATGAAATGATCATATTTAGAAAACGAGTGAAAGATATTGTGTTTCCAAAAGCATTCTAAGAGGTAAAATAAAAGGTTTTGTAGAAGGTAATAAGGTAGAAATAAAACCATTATTTACACAAAACCATTACTACTATCTTTCTCATTATATACGTATATAGAAAATAAAAATGAGAAATGTTAAAATTTTCCCAAGAGCATTTAATAATAAACAGTTGATAATGTTATAGAATCACGTAAAGAACGTTTTTCCCTTTCGAAATAGTTTAAAGGAGATAACATTAGTTCCAAGCAGCTCAAATTTAAAATAAAGACAAAGTCGTAGCGAAAAAACGTTACATTTTAACCTCGACTCCATAGAAAATTAAACTTGAATGAAAGAAAAGAGAGAAAGAAGAAAAAGAAAAAAATATATGTAGCTAAGAGAAGACTGCTTCAATAAAATAATTTAAATAAAAAGGGAAAAATGTTTTTATCACGTATAAATTTAGTAGTAAGGTAAATAATTTGTACTTTAGAAATTTTTCAAAAATAGCTTTGCGTAGTAAAAAAATTTATTTTTCGAAAAAAAAGTTAATTCTTGTTTTGCACATTTTTTACCATGTCGATATAAGCCCCCCTCCCAAGTAAAACTGATAAAAATGTAATAAATGTACAGTGTGTAAAAAATGAATGATACTTTTATCTTAGAAAAATGTGTTTTAAGAGGTGTATTTATAGAGCATTATTTTGTGGAATATGATCTGATCCAGTCAAGCAGTAAAATATGTTACAATACAAGAGAAGCTTATATGTCCAATATGACCCACCCCCTCCCCTAACTCCTTTACCTCTTTCGATATCAAAATGAGAGTTTGGAAGCTTGTCTCCAGCAAGAGATAGTTCTCGTATCAGGCATTAAATTTGATTCCCGAACTTGCAACCAAGTGATTATCAATCAGGGATTATAACAACGGAAAAATTATTAGTATTTAAAACAAAATAATCTTGACAAGAATATATTTTGACCATCAAAGCTAAATACATATTGAAAGCCAAATATTTACAGATTTATAAGTATAAAATTTTGTAACAAATTTTTTTGAAGTGTAACTGAATTTGAACGAGTGTTAAATCCAAAAGCATATAATTTAATTTAAATTTAAAAACAGGGAACTTTAATCAAGGGTAAAATAAAATATATGCTTGTGCTTTCTAATTCCTAAGCTAAATTATTAAGATTAATATTTCTGTAATAAATTGATTTTATTGAAAGTGAAAAGAAAACTTGAGATATTTGGAGTTGCATTATGTTTTTTAAAGCGAATTTTAGTTTTTACACAGTTATATAGTTTAGTTTTTTATAATTTACGCAGTTTGTAGCATAGTTTTAGTTTTTAAACAGTACAATTAAGGTATCCGACTACCCTAAAACTGTGAATTTTGCCAAAAATTGACAATTTTTTTTTTTTATGATTTTATTTTATGGGTCCTCTTATTAACTTTATAAAAATACCAAGTTTATCATTTTCCGTTTACTAGAACAAAAACTACAAGTGTTTTAGTAAAAGCAGATGCCATTACTTGAAAATGCGTTTTACTCGAAATGTGATTTTTTGAAAATAATCAAACGAAGACAGCCGATTGCAAAAAAAGTTTTAAAAATAATTAACTGAAATTTTTGTGTATGTTCTGTATAATAGTAAAAATGTTTTAACCTTCAGATTTATCCATCACTGTTTTATTACAAAATTTACAGTCCCTTATGTGAATATAATCACTGTTTTTTTAAACATTTTCATATAGTAACCGAGATAAAGTGCTCTAGTTTTAGTAAAAAAGAAAATATCTCTTATCCTGAAGGTCATTTCAAAATTGAATAATATAGCAACACATTAGAGATTGAAAAAAATTGAAAATTTGTTTATAAACCTTTGGTTCAGAATGGGCCTCGTTTATGCTATTTTTTGTCAATTTTTACCTATTTTTTCCCATTTGAGTAATAATAATTTCTTTTTCTCTTCTTAATTTTAGCACATTTTTCTTAAAATGCACAAAACAAATATAAAAATAACAAAAAAATCCCCATATCTCCTTTTAAAAAAAAAAAAAAAATTGTCGCAACCAGTCGAATACCTTAAAGTGATATAACTTTATCTTCATATTAAATGTTGCAAGACATCATAAACAGTGACGTACATAAGGTTGAGGGTTTAAGCCCCATCCACACTATACATCAAGAGAGTTTTAATTTTTAGCATAAAGATTACCACTGCACGCTGTCGTATTTACGTGTTTTTTTCAAATATAATCCCCTTCCATACAAGTAGTTTGTGTACATCACTGAGAGAATAAATTTATTTAAAAAATACTTCTGTCGCTTCCTTTATATTACTTTTTATTCTTTTATCACGAAAACTTAATGTTGCAGTATCTTTTTTGGTCATAACGTGATGATATCTCACACTGAAAATATTTGGCTACATTGGACAGTATACATTATGTGTAAGCAGATAAAAATATATTCTTATCTTAAATATTAACTGGCTTAGCCAATAAATTTTTGAAGCTCGTTTTAGTAATATATATCTTGGCAACAGAGCAAGCGTTAGATAATGTAATTCACTTCAGACGGAAAAAAAGTAAAAGAAAGATAAAAACGAGATAAAAGAACAAGTTCAAAGTGATGCTGAATATTGCTACAAGGAGTCAGATGAGATTATTTTGGTTTCACAAAAGTGTGCGGCTCGGTGGCGCAACGGTAGCGCGTCTGACTCCAGATCAGAAGATTGCGTATTCAAATCACATCCGGGTCATAACAAACAATTTTCGTTTTAAAACGTAATGCAATAAGGTTGTTTTGGTAAGGTAAGGCATTAGTTTAGTTCAGCACCATTCACAAAAGTGTGCGGCTCGGTGGCGCAACGGTAGCGCGTCTGACTCCAGATCAGAAGGTTGCGTATTCAAATCACGTCCGGTCATAACGAAAATTTTTCGCTTTAAAACGTAATGCAATAAGGTTGTTCTGGTAAGGTTGTTTAGTTCAGTGGTCTTCAAACTGTGTTCCACGAGTCATAGTAAAAACGAAAAGAAAAATATGTATGTAAAATTATTATTTCTATAAAATTTGTATAATTACAAGTACATCTAAAACTCATTCTATTCATTAAAACTGAAAAATTTATTTATATATAATAAATTTTATTGTCCAACACTTTTTAAACTTTTGTTATAATATAATAAAAAAATATTAATATGTTTTATATTTATATTTATGCTCAAACTAGAGATTGTGAACAGTGGCGGCGTTAGGCGTCGGCGACCGCCGACGGCCTCGCGCTTGAGGGGGCATCGCAAAGTTTTTAATTAATTAAAATTATTTAAATTAAATTAAAATTTTTAATTGTAAAAAATTTTATTTGTGTAATTTTTGACATCATTTGATTAGCAATAAATCTCGTTTACTCATACATTAGTTTAACTATAATTCGGCTTTTATGTAATTTAACGTTTTCTTGACTGGGAAAAAAGGAGGCCTCGCGAACCCTAATTTCGCCGACGTCCACGCGTGGTCTGGCGCCGCCACTGATTGTGAATATTCTATGGTTCACTATCTTGGGTTCCACGAGATAATTTTATACTCTTTAATTAACACAGTGTCTTGCATAACTAAGTAATTTTCTAATGGAAAATGCACCATTTTGCAATTGTGGAAAAAAACACCTATATTGAAGGAGAGGAAACACCTTATCAACAGATTCGATGTTAAAATCTAAATTTAAGCAAGAACAGCTCCTAAATTTTATGTTGCAAATTCATGAAAAATACACAGAATTTCTCACACAGCAATAAATATTGTAATGCCATTCAAAACATAGCGTTTAAGTGAAAGATATTTTTCAACGTAAGTGGCTACAAAAAAAAGTATAAAAACAAATCAAACGCAGAATATGAAATGCGACTGCAGATAATCTCAATAGACATAGACTTCGACAATTTGAGTGAAAAAAAGCAAGCACATTTCCCAGTTACTAAGTATAATGCACGGGTAGGAGACACTTGGATCACAAATTAATATTATTAATAAATAAATTATATTAAAAAATTAGATTAGAATTTTTTAATAATAAATGCAATACTTCTTTTTAATTGCCTTTACATATAGTATCTATAACATGTTGATCTACTTTAAATATTATTTTATAAAGATACGTTCTTCTAAGTATTTGTGTGGAATGGGGTTCTACGAAAACACCTTCAAGTTCTAGGGGTTCTGTGAGATGAAAAAGTTTGAAGACTACTGGTTTAGTTTATTCTACTTATTAGGATTTCTTCGTGTCAAGACTTGTTAGCCAACAGTTCAGATTATTCCCTTCACTATAATTATAATTTTAAAAAAAAATTAATTTTAGGTACACAATAAAAAAATTTCTACAATTGAAAAACAGTTTAAATTGACTGATTACCAAACGATTTACATTCACGATTATTGATTCATATCTTTCTGATAATATCTTCATTAGCGAATGTCTATTCTAAAAAAAACTGCAAATACAGAAAAATTATCAAAATCATAAAAAACACGTCTTGCTGTTTTGGAAAACACGAGCAGTGAGTGAGAAAAATTTTAACTATAATATTCTTTAAATAATATTTTAAATAAGACGAAAAATACAGTTTCGTTGCAATAATAATTTATACTAAATTAATCTAGCTATTTTGAGTTATTAAAGCTAGTTTTAAAATCTGACCTTCGCTCCTTGAGGACCAGTTAATCCTGTATCCCCATCTTCCCCTTTTAATCCTGGAAAACCTGGAAATCCTCGTGGACCATCCAAACCATTCGGACCTGGTCGTCCGGCATCTCCTTTGAGTCCTGCAAAGCCTGTAATAAACAATTTCACTTTTTAATTCTTTGTATTATTCAACAACCAATTATCACTGTTGAATACACATAAAACTGAATCGTTAATTTAAGTATATTTAAAAACTATTTATTTTTTTTTAAATTTTTATTTTCTTTTTCAATGGGGCTGCGCATTGGTATTTTTAACCTTTGCAGACTTAGTACATTCCCCAGGAGCTGGTATCACTTTTTAGCGCTACACCATATAGGGGATACCAATTACAGCAAGCAATTTTGATGCCCAGTTTTCTCCACAGAGGGAGGCACCTGAGATCTTGATGATGCAAACCAGTACTAGGATTTAATTTTGCCGAGACATCCTAGCCAAACAGACACTCTAGGGACCTTTTACATGCCGCATAATCATACGATATGGCCGCTGTCGATTTTCTGCATCATGAAAATCCACCAACTAGGGCCTGGGTCGTAACCCGCAACCTTGGGTGCAGAAGGCCAGCGATAAATCAACCACGCCACTCAGCCGGCAAAAAACACTATTTATTAAAACTAAAAATGTGAAACAAATATTTAAATCCATCAAAATTTTAAATTCTTTCACATAACTTTACATTGCAACTGGGAAATTTAACTAATCAGGTAAACAAAGCTGAAATTTCTCTTTCAATCTTAATATATTTTCTTTGATTTGCAATGAGCCTTATGGGAGTAAAAATAATAATTCTAGATTAAAAATTGTTAAATGCCCATGAAATTTTATTTTCTTCATGCCAAGATTTCTTTTAAAATAATGAAACACCTATAAAACTTGTATTTTCACTACATTTTTATAAAATAGGCATAATTTAAAAGAATTTTTCACATTTGATTAAATTTCATGCAAGTTACTAAAGAACAACGACTTAATTAAAAAGTGAATGAATAGTCCAAGATATATTTTTAAAAAATATATCAAACAGTGAGCTATATTCTAAAAAATATTCAATAGTATCTAATGTTGCTTTTAATTATTCACCATATGGTTAGTAAATTCTATAATTAGGAAAATTTATTTTATTTTCCTTATCTGTGATTATATATATATATATATATACCAAAATTACTAAATGAAAAATTGTGTTTCATTGAAATGTTTGTAATATTTTTGAACAATTTACTAATCACATATTCTGTTAAGGATTTTTTTAAAGTGTATGGCATCCTTATATACGTATTTTATTTGAAAATAAAAATAATAAAAATTAAAAAAAAAAAACGAAAATTTAAAAAAACTAGAGATGTTAAATGAGTTTTTAATGATACTGAATCAAATCTTCCTTTCAATCATATATGTCAGACAAGGGAACTTTTCCAGAGAGTAAAATATCGTAATAATAATGAGTTCATGCATTATGACAATTATGCTGTTCATACTAATCAATTTTTAATATTTAGAAACATTTAATACATATGATTTTTAAAAGTTAATGCACATGAAAATGAAAGGTCAATTAAAATTTCTACTTTTGTACTACTGTGTTTATTCATTAAAACGTACAGAAATTCAGAGTTGGAAACATTAAGAAAATGTCAGAATTATTATCAATAAAATTCTGTTCACGGTGTCCATATATTTAAAAAGTACTTTTGTACATTCCAACACAAAGAAAAGCATAAAGTGTAATAGCAACATAGGTTTTTGTAACCTAATTCTAATGGAAAATTAAAAATAAATTCAGAACACACATTTAGGAAGTGATTCAGCAGTTTTTCTTCTTGATAAAGAAGGACTGAACGTGTGTCAAAGAATATCTAAATTTACAATTAGGGCGTGCTTTCAAATGTAATATGCGTTCCCTAGTGATGACTTACAATATTCGCTTACTTTCAAGAAATGCGAATGCTATAACACAAATTCTCCATAGTTTTTACGAGCCATATATCATAAAAAAACATGAAATCTAGACAATAAATATATTTTTGGATTTTCACAGTATTTTTACATCAAAACTATTTGTTAATCTATGAGAAATAACCTTTCGAGGTCAGTGATTTCTTAAGCAGGTTAGAAATTATATAGTTTGATTAATCCACAATACTCCAAACTATTATTTAAATTTTTTTAAATTTTTTACCTGGTCTTCCAGGTGATCCGGATTCTCCTTTTGACCCAGGTAATCCTGAAGGGCCCGGATAACCAGAAGGACCTCTTTCTCCTTTAGCAGCTTCAAGACCGGGAAATACGAATCCAGGTCTTCCACGTTCTCCTTTGGGTCCTGGCAAACCGGACAATCCTGGTAATCCGGGTGCTCCTCTGAAACCTAAAAATATTTATGTATTAATCCATTAAAAATTTCAAACTATCATTTTTATCTGTTAAGGTATTTCATTATGCACAAAAAATCGTTTGGGATGAATTTTTAATTTTTTAAAAGTTAATTTTTTAAAAAAAACCCCTAAAGCTCACATTTTTTTAGATTCTAAAACTATTGTGCATTTTTAACACAGAAAATAAGATAGAAATTTACGGGTGCGTGTAAAAATGAGAGCTTTAAAAATAAAAATAATTTTAAAAAAAAGAGACAAACATAGAAAGAATTAGAGTTCTCTATTTATAGAAGAAGTATAAGTGTATGTTATACGGCGGCACACGTTATACACGGGATGTTGCGGTAGTTATTATGCAAAACAGAGAGCATATTATTATAGTTTAAATATCGAAAGAGATCCTTAAAAATATCGGAAGTAATTTTTCTCATTTCTTTGTCACTCAATAAATTAATAGTTAAAGACAAAATACATTAAATAATGATTTAAACGTTGACATACTAAGACATGTACTTAATACTCAATTTTTTGCAAACACATGTTGCAGCATTCAGGTTTCCATATTACTAAACGAGACATAGTAATAATTTTATTTTAACTTCTGATTCCTACTTTATTTAAGTTTTTTCAACAAAACATAAAAAAAGTATTATTTTCTATAAAATTTTTCCATAATAATAAATAGAAAACAAAAAGGTTAGTAAAATAAGAAAAGTTTTTCAAAAAAAGTTACAAAAATTCAACAGATTCTTAATATGTATTACAAAGACAAATAATTAAACTAATTATTATTTTATCTTCATTCGAATTATATTGCTACTTATAATGTAAAATAACTTTGCATTATTGAGACAGTCAATATGACAACTTATGTACGAGTATAATTTTATTTTATGGTACCCAAAAGGGAAAATGGTCTAATAATATTTTAAAGTTATAATATCTTTTTATACTGAGTTAAGCATAAATTCTGGAGGTTTCACATTAAATTGGAATGCTTTAATAAACTATTAGAAGTTCTTTAGTTTTTACTGTCTCCCTTCATCAATAGCAAAATCCATTAAAAATATAATAAAGGCAACGAAGAAAATAAAAATTATCCTCTTCCCCAAATGAAAAAAATAAGGTATAAAGTTTAAAAAAGAAAAAGAAACAAAATCGTAAAGAATTTCTTTCAGGCGAGATTATAAACATGCTTAGAAAATGCATACTTTTAAATAAAATCATTCAAATATTGTTTCTTAAATATATTACTTAAAGCGCTATTCTTTTTTTTTTTGTAATGTATTATCTCATTATTAGATAATTCAAAGTAGTTGCAAGAATAGTTTTTAAAGGATTATTTACATATTTTTTAAACAAATCATTTAGTAGTTATAGATAATTATAATGCAAATATGTCGTTTGTTATTACTGTCTAACTGATAACTGTTTCAGTAACTAACCACAAAATAGAATTTGTGAGAAGTAATAATTTTGTAGTGCAAGTTCTGACTTGGAGTTTGTAACTATATTGTCGTCTGATTTGCGTGTTGTTGCAATAGTGTTTTTGTAATATGAATGCATAGAATATAAAATTCCCTTTGTGTGATTTTCATTTGCAAAAAGTTCATAACAAACAATACAATAGTTAATAAACCTCGTAAGAAACCGACTTGCAAAGAAAGTGAACGATTGGAAGAAGTTCGCCAAAAGCAAAAAGGATTGAAAAGAAATAAAAAGCAACGAAGGAAAAAAAAAAGCAAAAAGAAAAAAAAATGATTCTATATAAATGAGAAAATAATAATGAAACTTAAAAGAGATTTTAATATTCAAAAATACATCGTTCCGATTTAAATTGTAAAAAATGTAACTTAAATGGCTATAGAACAATTTTACATTTTTTTATTATCTTATTTATAATATGTATCAAGTTTCATCAAACGCTAAAAAGTACCTGGTAATCCAGTGTCTCCTGGTTCTCCTTTTTGACTAAAAAATGATGGTTCTCCCTTCGGTCCTGGGGGTCCAGGGTATCCAGGATCTCCTATTTCACCTGGAAATCCAGCTATTCCTGGTCGTCCTGGCAAGCCTCGAACTCCTATTTCGCCTTCAATTCCTAAATTATTAAAAATAATATTGATTTATTTATTAGCGTCTTTTTTGAAGCAACGCGAGGACTATTGGTGACGAGCCTAAAACTTTAGACCACGGTCAAGTGACGAGGATAACACATGAATCGGCACCCTACTTCCTAAACTTCCACATCATAGTAACTTGAGGATCTAAAGCCTCGACATATAAAACATACATCTATCCTTCTGCACTGCCTGTCTTTATGTGCACCAGGAATTTGAACTCACCACTTAACAGAAATAACACCGGTCAAGAGTTCATGATCTTGACCACTCACAGCTATCGTGGTCACTAAAATAAAATTCGACACATGAATATAAAAATATTTCCAATTTTGTTTATAGGAACTCTTTAATATATAATAATCAAAATATAAATGAAATGATACATGAATTCGTGCAAAGATTCGTTTTTATTAGCTTTTAGCATCCTTTAAAGATTTTACAGAGGTTAATATTGTTTTTATGGTTAAAATCGTTTTTTTTTTCAAATGCAATACTTCTTAATTCGATAAAATAGCAAACATCTTATTTTAAATACTTGAAACTAACATTGTACATTTTTACATAAGTAATCCTAGCAAAAAAAATCATTTTGTTCAAAACAATGGAGCTTAGTAATGTTTAATGATGTTGAATATTTTGGTTTGAAAGAAAAAAAAATTATTTCCAGAGTAAAGAAAATTTTACTTAATATTATAAAGAGACTAACGTACCTTTAGGGCCTAGTTGTCCTTTTCGACCAGGGAAACCGGGAAGACCAGGTGCTCCAGGGAATCCTGGATTGCCATGCTCACCTTTGGGTCCTAAAATTGCAAGAACGCATAAAATGACGCACATAATATGAACAAAAATATAATTACTGAAAAGTTTTAGGAAGCACCTTGAAAACCAAATGAAGTTCTTTAAATAATATTGCCTACAAAATGCTAAGTAAACAAAATTGTACATTTTAAATATCTGTTTATTTATTAGTTTCAAAAGAGGAAAATGTATTGATAAAATGTGTTATTCTGAATTTGTGACGGATCTATACGCGGCTCTACTAACCCCTTAGGGATTCTTCTGGGGAAACAATTTTCACCGAGTGAAGACAGGGTCATTATGCGAATTAAGTATATTATATAAATTCTGTATTCGAGTTTAAGGAGTTAGTTGGCAAGTTAGTTGACGAGTTAGTTGGAGAGTGAAGGATCGTGAAATGATTAAGTGCATTTGGAGTTTATCAATTGAAGATTACTGAGAGTGGATCAATCGACGGTGATTAAATCCGGATAAAGATCGCCTTCAAGGACTCGGGTGTAGGACTTGACTTCATAAAAGTACAGGTATCGTGATCCTTATTTAAATAGAAGTTTAGCTTATTAGTGCGCGCGACGTAGTTTATATTGAGCTTGTTTAGGCTATCGTGGAATCAGTTGAGGGTCCGTATTATTATCCCAAGGCTATTGAGTCTCACCTCCGCGCTCTGCTATTTGATCTGTTATCTTAATTAGATTGTTATTGTGTCTGCTTGATATTTTGGTGACAATAAAACAATTAGAGTGAATCATATCTACTGATTATTCAGTTTCTCCCACACACCTAGCCGGGTCTGAGGGTAGACAAGGGGTTTCAGAGGGAAGCAGGAACCGACAGGCATTACAAATCTAAATTGGAAATTTGGTTAAATGGGGAAAAATATGACTTCATTAATGACAAATTAGTCCCCCCCCCCTTATCTTTGCTTTTATATTAATATGGAAAATGTAGCGCATTATCATAAATATGAAAAAAATTATCAACAATAACAAGGACCATAATATTAAGATAATGAAGCTATTGCATTAATATTTTTAAAAATTTGAGATTTACTAGATTATTAACTGCATTTAATTGAAAATCTTATTAAATTCTTAGTTTCCCTTAAAACAAAATCATATATTTTAATAGTAAGATTAATAAATTCTAAATTCACTAATAATTCCTTAATTCTTATAGAGCCCGAATTTATTTCATCAAATTAAAACAAGCTTCATAAAAACATTTGATCAAAAATTAAAACCAAAATGTAACAAATATATTTTTTTATTTGATAGAACTAGTTATTTTCATAAGTTCAGCAAAGAATGATTTTAAAGAAAGTAAAGAATTATTGATTATGTTTGACTTATATCAAAATAACTTGCTACAGCAAACTTCAAAACTAGTTTTATTATATACATAGTCGAATCAATTGTATTCTTATTTATACTAAAAATAATAGAATAATTAGTAATATTATTATTGATACAGATGCAATAAAAATTGTACAAAATTTGAAATTTCTATTTGTAATGAGCTTTTACATAGGTTGATGACTATGTTTTTGTGAAACAACATAAAAATGACTCATTGTACTTCATAAAAATTATTTTCACTTAATATATTGTAATGTATTTGCTTATACAGTAATGAAGTTGATTTTTTTCCTTTGTAAAAATCGGCAATAAATTCATTACCCTTTTTGAGTAAATAGATTATCTTTAAGCTATACAATATACAGATGAAAATTTATGCTCATATTAATTTTAGCTTCTTTTCTAGTACTAAGATTAGGAATTTTCCCTTACCAGGTAATCCATCCAATCCATATTTTCCTGGTCTCCCTTGAGGTCCGGGCAGTCCTTCAGATCCCGGTGGACCAACCAATCCTTCAACACCAGGTTCTCCCCTTTCACCTTTGATGCCAGAAAATCCATAACCTCCATCACGTCCTCTTTCTCCTTTGTCACCAGGTAAACCTATGCATTTCAATGAATGGCACTATTAAATAACGCCATTAAAAATTTTTTTTTATCGTCCCTAAGGCTTTAAAGTATTTGTTCTTTGTTTAACGGATTTTTTTATTCAAAACTTTTACCCTGAGCATTTGTGATACACAGATTTTTAAGTATGGAGTTCACAATAAATTATAGTGGAGTTGAAAAAATAGCGTCACACAGCTGAAAAATTGGCTTTTTTGTGTGGATAGGATACTGTTCCTATGCACACGTGCACCTCTAAATATTGCGGGGTCTTGTCATCTGAAATCACCCCAACAACCTATGACCATGAGAAAACCCAACGGCTGGACTTCTGCGAGCCGGAAACTCCGAAGGTAACTCAAGGTGTCAGAAAGAAACCGCCCCCATCCTAAGATTATGAAGTGGGGAGAGGATTCCATGGAAAACACCGAAGTGAACGGTTGTGTTGCCTCCTCCCTTACACACAAATAACATATTCTGAACACTAATGAAACATTCAATATTATTAATAGCTTCAATGTAAATGCATATACGGTAATTAACAGCTGTGATGTAAATAAACCAGGTATTTAATATCCTAACTCTCACGCTAACATTAATTTTCTTAAACGTCATAATGGGTTATCTGCGAGAGGTCTGTTCTCTCTAACTCAGTTTTTTCCCCTGTCCAACCAAATTAATACTTTAAACTAGAGAAATGCCTCAATACAAGAGCATACAACTAATGACTAGTATATAAATAATCAATGAGATAGATCATATAAAGAAGATAGTTGACGATTGTAGAAGATATTGCTAGATATTGATTCATGTCAAAGCCCTATTGTTGTATTTTTTGGTATTTAAGATTGCGGAGGTTTTTTTATATTGTCAAGGCCGAGAGGATTCAGATTACAAAATTGATTCTTACCCTTCAACTTGTCTTGTCTGCATATCGCATAGTCATTTTTAGTGTTTTATTTAATAAAAATAAATTTTTGTCATTTTTTTGTTTGTCATCATTTCGAGTTTGATTGAATGGCTTTTTCGCCAATGCTGTTTCTAGATTCCTCCCCCCTCCTAGGAATCTTGATAACGAGCGAGATCTTCGCTTCAACCAACATGAGTTAAAAGTATCGCGACAGGGTCTCAGAAAAATCATGAGAAATTATAATGTATCATCTTTTTTATTTGTTTTAATCACACATTGCCGCAAAGAAATACACTAAAAAAATGAGAAACTAAATAATTTTACGTTTGACATTTGATTGATTTAACAATTATTTCAACATTTAACTTGAAATAATGAAAAAATTCATAACGTAAAAAACTGTGTGATTTCAATTTTTATGATAGTATATTTATAAATTCAGAATTTTCCCTTACAACCTTCTTAACATATTAATCATAAGTGCTTACCTTGAAATCCAGGAGGTCCAGGGAATCCAGGTTCACCTTTAGTTCCGGGACCTGTATCACCCGGCTCTCCTTTTGGACCGTCTGCGCCATAAAATCCAGGAAGACCCGGAAGTCCTGTAAAAATATTCCAAAAAATGCATTAAAATTGTTTGTTGTAGAAAAATACGAATAAAAAAAATTTAGGAAATTTAGAATACAATTACGGCAAGAACATCGTCATGAGAAGTTCTTATCGTTTGCATTTCAATTTTCAGAGTCAATAAAAAATGTACAAAAAAGATTGATAAAAGTTATGTTTATACGTAATCATGAAGAAATGAATAGATTTTGTTTATTTGGCATTTATTGTGTTGAAAATGCTAAATAACCATTTTCTCAAAGAACGCATGCTTAAATAATTTTTAAATATTATGTAAGAAACATTAATGACATGTTTTACATGTTTTATATATTTTGAAAGACCTGAACACAGAAAAATATAGATAAGAATATGTTACAAACTATTATCTATCTTCAACAATAAATATTACTCTATAGGGAAGTGTTTCAATCATTTAATGCCTTTTTGTATTAAGACTCATTTTTCAATGGGTTTTTTGTTGTTGTTGTTCTGTTAGCAGTCATTTTGTCATTTTTCTTAAAATGATTTTTTAATACAAAATTTTCCTACCGAATTAAATTTTATTTAAAAGCAATAATATTTTAAAAAGTTTCATTACAAAAAGCAAAATACGCGAAGGTTTCAAATTATTTTTAAAAAGTTATTAGTTTTACAAGTGAAAATTATTTCAAGCATTTTTTTAGAAGAAAAAATTGCACAACAAAGTTTAAATTTTACTTCTCTTGTAGTAATTTAAGAAAAACCCAGATAAAAATTCTTTATTTTATATTTAAACATGGTTAAAAAATTAGCGAAATAATTATTTAAAAATTTTAATTGCAAATAATAATTTAACTGGCAAAAATTTTATCTCAAAAATTATGAATAATTTTTTTATAAAAATGTGTGCATAATCTTAATATATACGTACTAAATTTCGTGACAAGTAAAAATTATTAGAAATTTCAGCATCTTTTGTTCCGTTATAATCATATGTGCTCAGGCTTAATATTAATTAAACTTTGAATAAAATGAAAAAATTCCTCACCTTTTAAACCTTGTTCCCCTGGTGATCCTACTTCTCCTGTGAATCCTGGAAGTCCGGGAAAACCTGAATTTCCCCTTTCTCCCTTTGCTCCTACAAGACCAGGAAATCCAGGGAAACCACCGAATTCGTCAAATCCAGGTTCACCTCTTTCACCCTATTAAAAAAGAGAGAAACAAACTTTTTGCCTTCTTGTTCCCCAAAATAATTTTTAACACTATTATACCTCTATCATTACTTTCATTTCTTACAAAACTTAATGATATTTTATGATACCGAAAAAAGTGTAATATTATAATATGTCTTTATTATCAACTTTAAAAACTTTTGAGACAAATTTTAAAACTTTTTCGGAAAACTTCACAGGCATTTAAATACGTATGTTTATTGTGACAATGCGTACATAATTAAAAAGAGCGCTGCTTCTCCTGCATTCTAAAAAGTACTATTAGAATTCCAAAGAATCATAATAAATTATAGAGCGGCTAGAAGAAAATAAAATTTTACGAGAATATATCGATTAAAGGTATTTGAAGCTTTGGATATAATCTATATCCCATTTTACGCTCTCATTACTGTCTGCAGATGGAAAACATGAGACACCTTTACTCTGAATAAAGATGCAATTAAACTTATTTCAATTTATCTCACATATAAATAATTTAAGAAGTTATACTGCAGTGTGAAATTAAAAGATAATTTTTATAAAACAAGTATACGAATATTTATTATTGTAGTGTCTCTGGTAATCAAAAAAGTTTTCTAATTGTTGAAAGTCTATCAAATAAAACCAAATTCGTCAGAAACACTAAAAAGAAAATTATAGTTTTTTAAAAATTAGTTGCCAAGATTTAAAATTTTCTCAGTTCAACAATTCTTTTATTGAACAAAGTAACGTTTTTTAATTAAACAAGAAAATTGGTGAAAACATCAGGAACACTAAGTAATACATTCAAAAATCGTATACTATAAATATTCTATCATCTGATATTATTTGGTTAATACACATTTGCCTAAAAACAATGGTCCAATTCAACAATTTTATAGTAAAATCATATTTGTTTTAATTTATTGGAACAAGATAATAAAAGACAAGAAAAATATTAGAGTCTCACTTTTATACCAGGTAATCCAAGCTGGCCATTCTCTCCTCGTGGTCCTTTAGGCCCTGGAGGTCCATCGATTCCAGCTGCCCCTGGTATTCCAGGATATCCTTTCTGACCTTCGTCACCTGGTACACTTACTCCTGGATAACCTGCTTCTCCTTTCATGCCTTTTGCTCCTGGAAATCCTGGTCTACCGTCAATTCCTGGAGGTCCTACAGCCCACAGAATGCGAAAGAATTTAAAACAATAAAATAGAAGATATTCCGATTCAGAAGTAAAAAATGGTTCATTAAAGATAGCAAAGGAAAATATAGTTATTCTTATCCTTAGCTATTGAAACAACATGTAACAATATTTTTTTAAAAAAATGCAAAATTTCGCATTAGGGACTTAAAAAAAATGGAAATATTTTTGATCAAACTTCAGTGCGTTAATGTATCTTTAAATTTAGTACTCTAATTTTCAATACAAATTACAGAAAGAAAATAATATTTCGCTTTTACATGAAAAATATCCCTTTTCATATAAGGTATTTTTTGGATCAAAAGGAGGTGGGATATGAAAGATATAGCTAGCAAGTCATTAGCGCTTCCGAAGTCATATTTTCGTTCAAGGTTAGGTGTAGGAAGATAGTACAACTAAATTAACTAGGACTCATTTAGAAATATGGAATAATACTTATTTCTTTATATCATTGAATAAAGACTTCTTTTAGTATATTTTAAGACAAATTTGTCTCGAATATAGACCATATAAAACAAAGGCACAAAAATACAAAAACAATTATTTTTCCAGCATCTGTTGAAAATATATATATATATATATCGTAATTAAACATTAATATATCAATTTAATTAGAACAATGTCAAACAATCCAAGTTATATATATAAAAATATCAAATACATAAAAATCTATAGAAGGTTAGTATAATCAAAACAAACCTTCTTTCCCTGGTCTTCCAGGTATTCCGTCTGATCCTCGTTCTCCAGGTGGTCCAATGTACCCTTTTACCCATGTAATATTCCGTGCATCAAAAGGGTCTCCAGGGTCACCTATTGATTGGGCAGTTCATTATGTTATAATGCAGTGTTTATGATATAACAGATAAAAATAAGTTTTACAATGCATATGTGCATAAACATAAGCTTGCATATTTTTTAAAGCTTTTAACCTTTTCGGCCTCTTGGTCCGGAGAATCCTGGTCTTCCAGGATATCCTCTTTCCCCCTTTCGTCCGTTAAAGCCATAAGATGCATCCCCAGGTTCTCCTTTAGGACCTTCGAGTCCAGGACGTCCGGGTTCTCCGTCGAAACGGGAATACCCAGGGTCTCCGTCATCCCCCTGTAATGTAATCGAATTTCCACTTTTACATAGAATTTATGCAATTATAAATAAAGCATAGGGCATAGTAAATGCACTCTTTGTCAATTATAAATTTAAAATGGGGAACATTAAAAAAAAAAAATGCTGCATCTAATCTCATGTTTAGAATTTCAGAGAAAGAACATAAAACAGAAGAAAAAGAATATTTTATAACAAAGAGTTTTATAATTGAATTTCAAGATTATATACGAGTTCATACTATATTTTTTGAAAATTGTATACATATTTAATAAAATAGAAATAAGGTTTAAGGCAATGAATTGCATTCGATACGTAAATTTACAGAGAATAACGATAAGAATATCGGATTCGACCGTGTGGCGTGGAGCATTAGTTTTTGAGGAGGCTTTCAACAGAAAGGAATTTACTGGGATTAATTAAATAAAAGTTATCAAATTTTAGAGGTCAATTTTTTAAAACAATGATTAAAAATAATAATCAGATAAAAAAAAGAAAATCTTATTTTATTAAAAGTAAAAATGTAAGAAATCAAAGCCATATTGCCCCATTAGCAGGATTTCTATCTTTTTAAGAAGCACTGATCTTTCTCCAATTAAAGAAAATTATCTGGGGAAAAAGCACGAAAAAATACATCCTGAATAAACATAAAAAAATAAAAATTATCCTCAAAAGTAAAAGATAATTTCTAACTGTGACAGAAAATGAAGAAAATAATGTTTTAGTTTTTGTCAAATTTATTCAATAGAACGCAGTAAAATCGTAAGATATTTTTCAAAAATAGCAAACCTCAGAAAGACTCTTATTATAAAACATAAATGTGTTTTTTACATTTATATTTATTTAAATACAAATAACAGCATCCCATTGGAAAGGAAAAATGAATAATTACGAAATAAAACAATGAATAGAAACAAAAGCAAAAAACCCTCATATTTTAGATGTGAGCATATTTTGATTTAAATTCATTATGGCTGGTTTTATTCAGAAAAATGTCTTAGCTGTTCAAGTATTTATCTTAAATTATTTATTAAAAATTTACGAAAAACTTATATCCGTGATGTATGTAGCAAAAAGTTCTTCAAATGCAAGGAATGAGGATAGAATAAGAAAGATGAAACCGCAGATAAAGAAAGATCGTTAGAGCATCCGGAAATGTGTCACCTCCGACTATCAAAAGCATTAAATGCCGTGAGAAAGAAGAAAGATTAATTGCGAATCACGGAGTTGTAAATCCATATTTTCAAAAGATAAGTTGCTGAGAAATTTCAAACGGGGAAAATTTTAATAAATTAGCATTAGTCTGTTGGATCAAATACTATGAACTTTGTGTACATCTGAAGAAAGTCTTACAAAAGGCAAACAGGATAACGGAGACTTAAACATCTAAACCAGTGATTCCCAAAGTGGTCTATATGGACCCCCAGGGGTCTATGGCGACTTAAAAAGGGTCTACGTAAGCGAAAAAATAATTTGGGGGTCTATGATAGCGGCACTCATTAAACCAGATTCTGACTTAAATTTTAAAAGAAAACTTAATCAAGTGGAAACCAGATTTTTCCTATTTAACAGATTTATTACTAAGTTTAATGAGGTTAATTTGCAGTAAACGGTGATAACATAAATTTTATTAAAACAAGGAATATTTCAGAGCTTTTCTTTCCAGAATTAAGCTAAATCACTTCCACATTAGAGGTCGTAAATTTTCTCAATTTGTCACAGACAATCTGTCAAGTTGTTTTAATCTACGTTCAGCATTTTAACCCTCTTTATTCAGATTTTGAAACTAGGTTTGAGAATGATTTGACTATGGTTTGTATTTCCATAGTCACTATCAATGCATATGGTTACGATGAAAAAAAAATTCATATTACAATAGGAATTGATCGGAATAGGCACTAACGAAGATCTTAAAGTAAAGTTTAGAACGGATACAAGCAATTTTGGCTTTAAAAAGACATACCTGTTATAAAATATCACGAGAAAGTTTTTAATTGCTTTACCTAGGGGAAAAAACTGGTTATTACTAATATAAGAGATTTATGGTTAAACCTGAAAAGATTGATGCCAAATGTCGAAGATTTGTTATTAAAGCACCAGATTCATCCCTCCCATAATAAACATTTGTTTGTTGATCAGTTATTTTATATATTAATTAAATTTCAATGTAATTAACATGTTTTTAAGTTTTAAACACTATACTTCAATGCAGTGAGAAATTTAATTATTTTAAAGTAAGTATATATAGCTCTATACTATCTGTCAAAAAGACATTTAAGTTGATAAATCTATGAAAATTCATATTAGATAAGCAGGGGTCTACCTTAAATCAAAAAACATGGCAAGGGGTCTATGAGGTAAAAATGTTTGGGAACTTCTGATCTAGACAGTAATACTATAGTGGTCTGATTTATCTACATTGTAACATATTTATCTACTGAAAACGTACTGGTTCTCCTTTTCTTCCGGGAAATCCTGGAAAACCATCTTCTCCTCGAAGACCTGGAGCACCGTCAAATCCAGGAGCACCTGGATAGCCGTCATCACCAACCAATCCGTTGCGACCTTTAGTTCCTGGAGGCAATATCAAATCTCCGGGTTCACCAGGAGTTCCCGGAGCTCCTTCACTACCGTCTACTCCACTCAGACCCTATTGAAATAGTGTTTTTAGAAACAGTAACAAATAAAAAATCATAAACAAAATATTTTTCAGCAAGTATTTTTAAAAATATTTCAAGTGAATATATAAAAATTATTTATGTAAGAATTTCCATGCTTTAAATAGTGCTTTTAAAAAATGTGAGTAATTAGCGTTCATTTTAAAAATTAATTCTAAATAAAAGAGAAGAAAGTATTAAATAGGAAATAATATAAATATATTATTATCATTTGATTAGTTTAAGATATTATCATCAATAATTATTTATCGCAATATTATTTTATTAACTGCTACATAATCATCTCTGTATTTAATGAATCAGTTCTTCAAAATTAATATTTTTCGTATTCATATAAATGCGAAAATATTTGTATTTTGAACTATTATTTTAAGTTTTTATATCGTATGTATAAAAATTTGTTTTAAATGATGTGATAAACAAATACATAATACAGAAAGAGGATGTTTTCTTCAAAAAATATTTGCATTGAAAATATTTTATAATGACACAAAAAACAGCAAATATGATATTAACTAACTTTAAACATGTGAATTTCTTTTAAGAAGAATAATGCCTTTTTTTTCAAGCTGAACTTACTCTTGTTCCCTTAAATCCTGGTGCTCCAGGAAAACCAGCAGGTCCCTTTGGACCAGGAAGACCACGATATCCTGGATATCCGTGAGGTCCTCTTTGACCTAGAATGAGAAATGAAATCTGAATTTAAAAAATGAAGGTTGTGCCTCCTTAATTTAAAAAATTCGCATGTATAAGTCAGCATTGGAAATTTCAATAGCTGAAGATAAAAATTCATGATATAAAACGAAATTTTTCAAAACAAAATTACATACAGAAAAAAATTGATAAATTTAAAGTTAGCTAAAAAGAATTTATAATCTATAGAAATTAATTACATAATATTTTTTTCATCACCAAAATTGAATTAGTACAAAACTCTATTATACCTTCATTTGTTTTATAAACTTAGTGAAACGAAAATGTAATATAAATTATCGAAGGAGAAAATTTGATCGAGCAGTTCCATTTTAACAGAGTATTTAACTAATATTTAAATAATTCACTTAGATATATTATTTATCATTCATCAAATAATTGTATTCTTACCTCTCTTTTACACATTTAATAATGGGAACAATGTCTTTGTGTAAAGTTAAAACAATTTTAATAAGTAAGTGTTACTCATTAATATCATGAATATAATATATGTGACTATCGCCGTATTTGGGATGAGATTTACGAGTATAAATCATCATGAAAAAAACAGTGTAATTAAAATATAAAGTGTTTTGCACAATGTAGTTACATACATAAATTATTTTAACTATCAAAGTATAATATGATTTCAACATTAAAAAAAATTCGTATTTTAAAATGTATATACGTTTTTATACTTACATACACCTAAACTTGTTATGATAAAATTTTTGTGGTCGAACTATACTTTTTAAAAAAAATTAACATGAATATTGAATAAGAAATGGAATATATTTGAATCTCTTTATTATCACATTCAAACGAAGACCAATCGAATAATTTGAGGATAAGAGGAAAAAGAGAGGATTATTAAAGATTTAAATTAAAAGGACGAGGATTTTCTGTCTTTTACCTGGCCTTCCTTCATCTCCTCTGTCACCATTACCTCCAGGATACCCTGGTCTACAGTACCCGCAATCCTCTCCTTTTGGTCCTCTAGCTCCTGGGTAGCCATCACGTCCTGGTAAGCCGGCATCTCCAGGCTCACCTGGAAATCCTTGTCTACCAGGTTCACCTGGTGGGCCTGTTATGCGTTGTCCATATCCTGGATATCCCTTTTCACCTAAGAACACATACACACAAAGTCTGTTATTTTTAGTATAATTTATATAAAAGTTTGAAGAGAATATATTGTATCGGATACGAAAATTGCGGGAAGGTATATAAGAATAAACATAATTTTTAATTTATAATTGTAAATGTTAAATAATACGCGAAGGTATAGCGGCGAGAAAGAGGACTCTAAAATTAAATCCAAGAGAAAAAAATTGATTATATTTACAAGGACATTTTATTTTGTTATTTTTATTGATAATCCAATTTATTTTTCCTTTAAAAATTGTAGTGATAATATATTTAAAAAAAATACGTTAATCTTAAGAATCCTATGAAAAAGAAATACTATGCTTTTCTAAAAGAAGATTCTTTATTATGAGTTACAAAACAAATAAATTGAATATTTTAATGAAAAAAATAGAAAACTCTTCTGTTTAAAAATTTTCGTTTCCTTTGCATCAAAGGGGGAGAGGACCAATTTCGAAAATAATAGCAAGTGAATTACATTCAGAATTTTATTAAGAACTTAGGAAAATCCGGTAATTATGTTTATCAACTTCGATGTATTTAGATATACTGAATAATTCCAAAATACCAGTAACTATTATTTTTGGTTTAATATTTTTAAAAAATTTATAGGAAATGCAAGAAATGAATAAATTAAAATGCTATAAGAAAGAAGATTTAAGGATTAAAAAAAGTTGTAATTAACTCGTGGGTTATAAAAGTAAACTAGCATCACAAAGACCAAATGAAATTTTCATAGAAATCAATATTTTTCGTTTTATTTTTTTTTCATACGACAGTAGAGCATCAAATTTAAATACTCTAAATAAAGATGAATTTTTATTTCATTATTTAAAATGCAAAGCCATAAAAAATTGAGTATTAAACGAATAATACACATGCAGTAAAAAAACAGAAGCCCAGAAATAATTTTTTCAAAGAAATTGCAACATTTTCCTGACATTTGCCGGAAATGTTTCATCAGTTTAATCAGTATTGATGTACATCCATCCTATTTTTCCTTCATGACATTCTCAAATGCCGGAAAATGGTAATTCATTATGCTGTTGTTGATTTATTTGAAAGATACGTTTTCAAACCTTATTTTTTGTTATCCAAAATATTAAATAACTCTCACATCAGAGTAATCATCATTTGACACACTAAGGCCAAAAATGGTTTCTGTGAAATTTTTGGTTTAAAATTTAATACTCTTGCCCAAGCAGAAAATTACATATATAGATAAGACATATATTCACATTTTTGTTGAATACAAAGAAAAATCATTCTGCGATCTCACTTTGTATAAACGATAAATCAACATTTGCGAACATTAAAAGTAGCAACTTAGCGTCGTCCAGTTTTTGTGTAATATGTACCGATAAAAGAATACAAAAAAAGTCAGAATTATACTATAGATCACTTTGTTATGTTGTTAAAATTTCATATAATTTAAATTAGTATACTTTTATAAAGTCATTTACAAGAATATAAAACAAAAGAGTTGTTGATAAATAACAAATGAAAAAGAAATATTTTAAAGTCAAAAGTATTCAATATCAATCATGAAGTTTTCAATAAAATACAGAAATTTGCATGCAAGAAATGCATTTAGAGAAAGTAAAACAACGACATAACAAACAAGTGCAAAAAATACCTATTACAAAATTATAAGATCTCTCGTATAAAAGGAAATTTTTAGTAACTTTTGGTAAGGAGTTGCTCTATCATTTTTAAATAATTAATAGAATTATTATATTTGTAAGGAAAATTCCGAATATTGTGTTATTTCTCAGAAATGGTGATTCCAATTCACAAGTCGAATGATTTTCCTTGTTGTTTTTGTATATAGCAAGACAAATAACCCTACAGGATTTTATTTTTTGGAATTTAAGTCAAAACAAAGGATCGCCAAAATATAATATCAATCTTTTTTATTTTAAATGAGTCTTTTACTGATTTTAATGCATGACTATGAGCCTTTCCTTGTTGGAACATGCATTTCGGTCCTCCTAAAAGAGACCTGAAGGGTGTCAGACTTTCATATAACATTCCCTGACAACTATCCACTTTACCATCAACTCTCTGAAGACTGTATTTTCCCACATAAAAAAGCGATTTATACTATAATGAAACCACCTCTGTGTATACTATAGAATTTATGAGATTCTTGTGTTAAGTTAGGATAGAGTAGTTATTGTCGTTCAGACCATCTAAATTAAATATTTATCGTCCGGAAATAATTTTGTCCCCATGTTCAGTTTTCCAGAACATGACCTTCTTTGCCCATTCCAGACTTCTTTATGATCTTTCAATAGTCGTGGTTCCCGTTTAGTTACCGATGATTAATACAAACATTTCCCTTCAAACTACGCCAGTTATATGAGACATTTGTTTGCTTATCTGGTTGAAAATTTATGATTTGACGGGAGTACTTTTGTTTTCGGCTTGAAAATTGGTCATCTATTGCGTGCCTATAACTTATATTTACGATCAGATTTTTTCTACATTCTATATACTATTCATTTTTACTCAAAATATTATGATTAGCAATTTTGGAATGATTAAGAATAATATTCGACTCACAATAAGAATGCTATTTCTTTCATATTTCCTTTTTCGTTGTGGAAGTCTATCACACTTCTTCAAGGAGTTCACTTCCACCAGACATTTTAATAACTATTCACAAAATAAGATTAAATTTTGGTTTTTTCCCCTTTTATCCTTCCTTCCATCCTTTTGAAATAAGTCAGGATTACAGCCAAACACCGAACATCATACAAAAATCTTCTGTATCATTAGAAAAACGAATTTATTTTTGTTTATATTTAATTTTCAATTTATATTGATGCAATACCGTGATACCAAAAATTCGTTTGGCATGAAAAATATATTCGAACTGTAAAAAAACAACACCCAAACTAACATTACAAAACTGTTTCATTGCATTCAAGTTCTTAACAAGTTAAAATTAATTTCATTACTAAAATTAATTAATCTATATAAAGTTCCTTACGTAGCACAAAAGAAAAAATAAATTTATATTGAAAAGAAAAGACTGTCTGTGCTAGTAATAAAAGAATAATATAATAAATTTAAAGTAAAAATAACCATGTGAAATACATGATATTCGTAATTTTGATTTTTATAATTTAATATAAAGACAGAATTTACAATAATAATTTTAGAATAAATAGAGTTCAACCTCTTAGCCCTTGCACCCCCATTGGTCCTGGTAAGCCTGGATTTCCATCAAATCCTGGTCTCCCTGGTAATCCTGGTGGACCAGTTGCGCTTATTCCAGCCTCTCCTTTAGATCCCGGTGGTCCTTGTAAACCTGGAAAACCTGGTAATCCGGATCTTCCAGGAAGTCCGTTAACTCCTAAGATTAAAGCGGAAATAAATGCATAAATAATACAACAGAAATATGTTCGAATTTATTGCGCCTCATTTTCAAGACATTCATGCTTTTATAGCAGAATTACAAGAAATGAAATTCATTTGTTTTGAATAAATTCAGCTGAATGACAATGTTTTTAAACTTGCATTTCATTAGTCGAGAGATAGAGTTTTCAAAAAAATTTCCACACAAATTTATATTTAATATAAAAAAATTCTTTTGTATAATGAGTGGCCAATTGTAAGATGCTCGCATTAAAAATTGTAAAGATGTTTAGAAAATACATACTAAATATTCAATAATAAATAGAAGCTAAATAAAAACGGTATTTAGCTTAAATTTTAAATAAATTGCTTTTAAAAAATTCATTGAATAAACTAGAATTTCGTTTAAATTTGAACGAAAGCACTTGATTGTTAAACTAAATGGGCGATTGCTAGTATAAATTATATTAATACAAAATTATTATTTTTAGTAAATGTCAATAAATTACGTTCTTTACTGCATTAAAATAATTTACTTTCCTATCAGCTTTCCCCCCTTAAATTCGAGGATATATTACCTAATATATATAATTGAATTATCCATTGGAAGATTAACGACGGCAACAATAAGAAATATCTACAATTTTTGGAAAATATCTTTCAAGGCGGCAAATGCTACAAATATTTAATGCTTTTTAGTTTACCAATGAAAATAAATGTAATTCAATTTTCATCTATGTTAAGAAACAAGCGTATATGTTTCTAAAAATATCCAGGCATTACTTCCAAATTAGTAGCATGACATGTGACAACGGTCCCCTTTTTGCTGCTCCATTACCCACTATTAAAAATGACATCAAATAGGAGATTGAGCGACAGCTTAATAAGAGGAAACGAATCGAAATAATAATTTCTCTCCCTCTCTGACTTACCATCTTCTCCTGGTTCTCCTTTGAAGCTCATTCCGAGTGGACCAGTTTCTCCTTGCAATCCTGGTTGTCCTGGTGGTCCTGGCAAGCCACGGAAACCAAAAGACCCACGAGTTCCAGGTTTGCCTGAAAGATAACAAAATATAAGTAATTATACGGTAAAATCGATTAAATTAAGAAGAGTATTTGTTAAATTGTATTTGAAAATTAAAAAAAAAAAACATTGTTCTCTAAAGCAGAGTTTTTTTTGTTGTTTTTTTGTTATCTTTATTTCTTAAAATGAAAATTATCTAAAGAATCGTATTTTGTGTGAATCGGATTAAAGTTATACCAGTATATTGTAAATGTAAATCCGGAATAAATAAATAAATCCAATCAAAATGATTACCATTAATATAAAACAATTGTTTCATTTTATTCGAAGGTAATAAAAATATGAATTTAACAGCAAAAGTTTCTTTCGGATAAAATTTAATTTAAGAAATAAATTAATATTGAAATAATTCATATTTTTTACAAAAATATTTTAATATTACTCGGATATCTCATACTTATAAGCATAAAATTAATATTCACTTGAGTTAAAAAGTTTTTGAATTCATTGCTCAGTTTAACGAGCTATTTAATTTCTGTTGGTCATTGTTAATAGAAAAAAATTCATGAACTAAATATTAATAATTAAGTTTTGTATAATTAATGTTAAACATATAGAGTGCATAAGCCTGACTTATAATGCACGTAATAAAAAAATTCTGTCATTTACAGAGCGGTAAGGAAAATTAATATATTTCAGAGAAAGAAGAGAAGTTTGAGATAACGTCTAAGTGGTAACTTTTAAGATATATTTACACTTTTTTTTAAGTATATAATTTGTCCTTTTCTTCAAAACATCATTATTGTACACAGAATAAAATTTGTAAGTAAATTAAAATTTTCAAAAATATTAAGCACGTGCTTATTTTAAATAATATTAAACTAAAATTATACAACCTCCCCCCCCCCCATTAAAAACTTCATTAAGTTTAAATGCTTAATGTAAGCAATTTTTTTTTGTTCACAGTTGAGTTTTAAATTTTGAAAAAATATTATACAAGGCATAATAAAAAAAAAAGTTTGCACCAACAAACAAAATTATGATCTCTAATATTTGAATTATCTAACCTAACTAGAAAAATCATAAAAAATTAGGGGGAAGGGAGGGAGGACTGATAATTTCTCTAGCATTTATCACAAGTCACATGGTGCATATCAAAATATAATTTTTTAT
This sequence comes from Trichonephila clavata, assembly GCA_019973975.1. Lineage (NCBI taxonomy): Eukaryota > Metazoa > Arthropoda > Arachnida > Araneae > Nephilidae > Trichonephila > Trichonephila clavata. Next base: position 298,924 of record BMAO01016347.1, on the reverse strand, counting down.
TACTTATTCTCGAAACTGCTACCTCTGAAAGGAATCATATTTTGCTCATTCCGTTTTAGATATAAACCATGATTTTAAAAAAATAAGGAAGGGGGGGATATTGCGTGACTTACCAGGCCGTCCAGGTAGTCCCCTATCACCTTCTTCTCCTTGAACTCCTTGAGGTCCAGGAATAGGTTTTCCAAATTCTACAATCGCTCCAGGGGGACCCTAAAGCATTGAGTTATAAAACGTTTTAACATAGAATATAATCAGCATTTTAGGGAATTCTATTCACTGAATTACTTTCGTTACATTTATTAAACTCATAATTACTTACCATATGACCTTGTCCACCTGCTTGACCCGGTGCTCCAAAATCTCCTTTCATGCCCTAAAAGTATAAAATTTTTATCGTGTGATTTAGAAACTTTTTATGAAATAACGCACAATTTGTTCGAGTTTTGAAAACCGCTTTCAAAATATGCGCCGTAAATACAGCAATAAAAATTATGAATGTCTTTTTCCAACGTATTCGATATTCACAAACTATACAACTTGCCAGTATAACAGCGGTTTTAACAATTATATGATAAACTAATGATTTTATAAAATTTTTAGAGCTAGAAACTAAATATATATTAATAATCTCTTTAAGGGATTTCAATTATTTTTCTCCAAGGACTTCATTTAAGCCTTTAACCTCAATATTAATTGGATTAACCACAAGGAAAGAAATAACATTTTACGAAATTATATATACAAGACCTTTGTTCGATTGTTTGTCAATCATTTATATTCATACTTTTGCCTTCAAAAGAAACAGTTAACTGACGAAATCAAATGAGAGCATTTTTAAAACCTCATTCACTCAACATTATTACCTCATCACTGTAATATTTTGAAAACTTAATTATATTCTCTTTCTACTTTTTTACTTCGTAACGTGATTTAAATTTTGACACAAAATGAGCTAAATATTTTTAATTGCATGATAAATAACACTTCACATCATAAAATTATACACATCCGAAATATATATGTTTCACCCTAAATTACTAATTTAATAATGCTGATTATTTTTATACTAATAATATTTTCAGCAATTAGCAATCTAAATAATATGTACAATTAATAAATTTATGTAGAATTAAAACAAGTACATAAAAAAATACCTTAGCCCCAGGTCTACCATTCACTCCAAACAGACCTGGGTTTCCTTTTTGTCCCTTTTCACCCATTGGTCCAGGAAATCCTGTTCTACCTCTTTTGCCCTTTAAAAAATAAAATGAATTAGATAAATTAATATGGCTTCGATATTATGGACTTAATTTCTGTTTCACTATAAATTATAGAAAGCATCTATTTACCATCACTTTTTTTTTACTATACATAAAATTATCATTGGTTAAAGATAACAGAAATTTTAGAAATTTCTAAGTATTTAAGACATTATTCACATATTTGATTAAATATTTGTGCTTTGGGAGTTCTTTAATTACGCTATCAATACGGAATTTAATTAAATCTCCAAAGCTGAATATCGAATGTAACTAAAATATAGTGAATTTAGATATAACTTTCAAGGAATAACAGAAAGTTATTTAGCACTTACTGGTGGTCCTAGATCGCCCCTTTCTCCTTTATCTCCATCTGGACCTTTTTGACCCTTCGGTCCCTAAAATAGAGTAAAAAAAATGAAAATAAACTGCACATATATGGAAATTAAGGTAATATTCAGAAAATTATTTTAGAGATGTGTTCAAATAATAAAAACTAATATAATTATTATAATTTTGCATGAACTAATTTCATATAATCAATTATTGGTTTATTTCAACTCATTAATGTTTTCTCTTTCATACACAATTAATTTTAATTTATAACATAAAATTAATTAATTACAATCATTTCGTTTAATTAAGAAGTTTTTATATAACTTGTTAAAATAAAATAATGTATTAGATTTTGAATAATATTACGTGCTATGAGTCTAATACGTTAAGGAAACTGTATAAAAATGCTTTTAACTTATTCAGATAAGAGCAGATCGTCCATGACGGGGAATAAAGAGCTATTAAAATTATATTAAATTTTTATCACTTTGTAGAAAAAAGATATACTTCTGGAAATATATTTATCAGAGGAATTTTGATTCTATATAAAATCCGATTTAAAAAACTAAAAATTTATTTTAAGAGTTATTTTTTATTGAAAAATATAAAATATATTCTTTTTTTTTATTAAAACAAGTGTAAATTTTCTAAACAAAGAAAAAGGGTCGAGAGTATTTACCCTCTAATTTCTTACACCATTTTGAATATCTACTGGCTATGTAAGCAATTAAGTTTTTCTTTTTAAATAGTATTTTCTTTCGTTTAACAGTTTAGAAGATAGCATTGCTGATGTATAAAAATATATTACTTAACTCTTGTAATCTAAATTATCATTTCAAAATATTCTAGGGCGATTTATTTTCGCTTTTTAAAAAAAAAAATTGTTTACTATATGCAAAAAACAGAAGACATATTTCCCAGAAAAACCATTTTCAATTAACAGCCATTTATCGAAATTTATGCATCCATAAAAATTAATTAGCTTTTACCTGTATTGATAATTCGAGAGAAAAATGTAGGTTTAAAAGATATATGAAAAATAATATTTCTAAAACCGAATATATAAGTGCATTTAAAAAAGTCACAAATTTCATAATAAAAAAGTAACGTAATTCAAGAAAGTTTTATTGTTAAAAATAATTTTTTAAAAATTCTTTGCTTGTTACGAGCAGTCTAAAATTTCACTCTAAATAACATGAATTGTTATGATTTAATATAACCTCATTTGAAATTTTCTTATATAGGCTTCTATCTTGATATTCCATTTGCATCATCATGTAAAATTGTAGATTATAAAAATGATAGGTTATTGTAATATTCAATTTACTAAGACGAATTCAGAATAATTAGGAGTCACATGACTATTAAGTGCCATTCAAAATGCATTATTTATCAATTATGATAGTATTATACAATTTCCCCACTAATTTATCGGGTACCACCTATCATTAGGCCCTACTTTAAGCTTCTTTGTGCTTGTAAGATCAGAATGTGTTATTAGCATAAATGAGTAGTTTTCGATCATCTTATACAAATGGGAAATAATGATCTAATTTTATACGTATTTTTAGTTATTTTTCTAATGTCGAAATGTTTCACTATTTCATAAGTATGACGATGTGTCGTAAAATAAGATAAAAGTACGGTAAGAGAGGTGTCGCAGCTATACCATATAGAAAATGTTGATTTGCTTAGGAATGAATAAAACAAAAGGAATGCAACATTTTAAATCGGGAATACATTATTTAATGCAGTTAATTTAACCTTTTAGCTGTTATGCTTGAAATGTGTTCCAAAATGCAATGCCCGAGTATTATACGGCATAATTTTATTGGGTGCATCTTATTGCTATACTCGAATACGTATCAGGAGAAATTTATTTCGCCTTCATGTTTTTGTTAAACCCGTACCCATATCGGGAAAAATTAATTTGGGATCAATTCAATAGGCATTTGATATAAGCAGTATTATGATACTTCCATAATCAAACTAAAAAATGAAGATTTACTCAAGCAAAAGATTATTTTTAACTAAAATCAATCTACGGGTGGAGTAGATCACAGTGATCAGGAAATATCCTTTCATCCTATGATTTGATAACGCCAGAAAAAATATTATCAAAAGATATTTTTACGTTTTCTTGACAAGGTACTCTGGAATTCAGTTTGCTCTTTAAAAATGTAGATGGGAAACATATTACATTTTTAGAGTTTCGAATCTAACTTGTAGAAATACTTTTTAACGAATATGATAATGCAACTTCTGGACAAAAGAATCCTGACAGACCACTTGCAGTAGATAATCTTGCCGTCTTAGTGAACGACATTTTATTCCACCTACTCCTGGGAAATGTGAGCCTAAAAGACAGTGCAAAGTTTGTTGTTCAGAAAAGGATGCAAATGGAAAAAAGATAAGGAAGGAAACACGATTTCGAAGTAATGATTGCGGAGTTGGTTTCTACTTGGAAAAGTGTTTCTAATGATACCACACAAGACTGAATTTCTGAACTACTACTAATAGGTACTTATTTTTTTACTTTATTATTATTATTTATTCTTTTTCAGAAAATAATGCTCCACTGGAAATGAACTCTACCACTGCCACGCTGTATTTGCAATCTAAAGCGAATATGCAATTGCTACAAAATCGTAATTCAAAATATCATTTTCAACCACTAAATATATTTTATTTTATACTAAACATTTGATTTTCCAATTAAAAAATTTGATATTTTTTGTACCCAAATCATTAAAATAACTTGACAGTCAAAGGGTTAATAATAGTTGAGGATCGAAGAAAGACACATAATTTCGGTATGTTCCTTATAATTGCATGCATTTAATAACGGAATTAAAGTATCGCTGTATTTGCTTATTTGTCGAGGAAGAATTCGTTTACGAATTCAATTAATACACTGGCTTCCAAAATATAAGATATTACTACTGCTTTGAGAATCATTAATAAAAGAACGAAAATATAAAAGCTAAAAAAATATGACTTATATGAATGGTCATAAGTAAATAAAAAAAAAACCCACCTTATGAAACAATTACATCAACAAGCATTTTTTGGTACAAGAATTAGACATACTTGTCAAAACGGTTGATTTATTGATTGTTTATTAAAGCCTCTGTCTGCAGAAACACGATTTTTAATTTATACAGCAGAAAGAAACTGCGAAAATCCATTTTTTATAATTTACGCGATATTTTTAAAAACTGATGATCTTCAAACGTTTGAGCTAAGATATTGCTGGCTTGGTTCAGGAGATATCATTTACTCGTGCAGGATATTGATTAGATGAAAAAGAAATTGCCCCCCCCCCCATCCACAAAAGCACCTTAACGCTTTTAGACATCTTAAATGTGTATTTCAGTGTGGTCCTAAAACTTGTTTAAAGGTCAATTTTAATTCAAACGTTTTTCGGCCAGAAGAAGAAAAGAAAGTATCTGCGAAAAGAAAGTATCTGCTACTGCGATGAGTTGACATGCATAATTAAGGACTCTATGGAAGGCACCCCTTTCTGTGTTTCTTTTTTAACGATTTTTGTATCGATGAGTTTACGGTGAGGGCACACGTAACTTGAACCAAACAGCAGTGGATTTTTGTTCTTTTCACAGATGAATCTTCTTATGACTTTCCCATTTCAGAGTCCAAGAACTTAATTGACAACATAGAGATTCGATGGAATCAATGTGTTAGAAGTAGAGGTAAGCACATTTTTTATTTAAAAAAAGCATTTATTTAATTTAGTTCAAAAAACTCTTGAGGTTTACTATATATATATATTTAAATATATTTAAAATACCTCACACAAATTAAGCAAATATTCGAAATCATATTAAACCTAGAGTACGACATCACATTTCAAAATTTCAATGGCGAATAAAAATAATGAAGATCAACGTTTTCAAGCGAAATTAAAATTGTATAAGATAAAATATACAAGTGCAACCTCGGACTTAGGACCGATAAGTGGGGTTAAACTAGTTTGATGGCGCAGACCTTCCCCCTATTGCAACTTGGTAAACTAATCTGAAAATATCCAAATTCTCAAAAATTTAAAATTTAAAAATTTAAAATTTAAAAACACCTTTTTTTTAAAAATTTAAAATTAAAAAAATATTTCTCTTTTCAATACCTAAAAAAATTAAACTATTCGCCATTGCATTCTGAAAGATATAACATAAAAATGTTAAAATGCTAAAACAACTTAGTGCATAATAAAACAACCATAAAAAAATCAAAGAATATGCACCGATCCTTGAAATGGTTGTATAGAATGAAAAAACCTTAAAAGTTTGAAAATTCAAATCAAGAATGTAGTATATTCAAAAATTAAATACTTAACACCACCAAAACAGATTACATAAATCATCAAAAAAAAAAAAAAAAAAAAAAAAAAAAAACCGCACCCCAAATCATTTTATTAATTAATGAAATCGATGAACGGTATTCTCCAATTTCTCAACAATTTCCCACTTATCGGTCCTAAGTCCGAGGTTGCACTTGGATATTTTATAATTTTTATCTTATACAATTTTAATTTCGCTTGAAAACGTTGATCTTCATTATTTTTATTCGCCATTGAAATTTTGAAATGTGATGTCGTACTCTAGGTTTAATATGATTTCCAATATTTGCTTGGTTATATTTGTGTGAGGTATTTTAAATATATTTAAATGTATATATATATTTATCAAATAGTAGATTTGATGTGGATTATCGATGTGAAGGTCGAAGAGGATGCATTGTGATGCTCGTTATCAGAACCTTGAGATACTGTAGATGTGAGAGTGTATTAGCCAATTTAGAATCCAGGATGAGATAAAGTCTGGGAGTCTCTTGGAGAGTCTAGGAGCGTCTTTGAGCTAGAGGGTTTCCCCTTTTCGTGTTTCTTTAAAAGTGGAATATACCACGCCTTCAAAAGGGACACGTGACACAGAACCATTTCTGCTTTAAAAAATTCAAAATATTAAAAAATTTAGGGATTGTCTTTTACAAAGAAGAAATTATGTAAACAGTAGAGTGCGCAAGTATGGATTTTAGGGGCTTAAATTCCTCCCATAGACCATCAGACTTTTAGTTTTTAGCACAAAAAAGCTTCTCCTTGCTTTTTCTATGTTTTTAAATATAACTTTCTCCATAAAAAGTAGTATGCGTACGTTACTGGCTGTAAACATATCAAAATCAGACCAGAAGTCAAAAATACTTACCAAATTACCTGGTCTTCCCTCAAATCCTCTTAATCCGTCTGCTCCCTTTTCACCCTTTTATAAGAAAAGAAATATATTAATAAACTATATTCTCTTAAATAAATATGTGTAAAAAACTTAATCTAAATTTTCTGATTTTGTTTCCAAAAATCAAAAATATAATTTGTTTTCAGACATATTTTTTTCCCCACCCAAACACGATGGATAATACTTTTTTCGATATTATCATATTCAACGTCAAAATTTTTCCCTGATTCAAAATTTATGCAGCGAAAACAATTTCAGAACAAAACATTTCATATTAATTCTAAAAAAGCTATATATACTAAGCCTTCAATACCTATAGATGATTTGAAATTTACACCCATTAAATTTGGGGGTAAGAATTTCTAATTTTTTATATTGATCAAAATATCACCCATAGTATAAAATTAGTGGTACAAATTAAGCATCTAATGAGAGAAAAATATTTTTGTTAATTTTCCTCACTTTATAAAGCTATAATACCAGGATTAAATTAAAACATCTTAATGTACCTTTTCTCCAGGAGGCCCGGGGACTGGATAAGTAGTTTCATCATCTGGTCTCCTTTGTTCAGGATCCGGTCCTGGTCTTCCAATATCACCAATTGGTCCTAGTTCTCCCTAGATGAAAGAGAAAAAGGCAATGGATTTTTTACTATAATATCACCATAGCTTTATCTGAATTAAAAGGAAAATTATTTTGAAAAACTTTAAAAATTCTTGAGTTTTTAAGCTATATTAATAGATTTATTCTAATTACAATAGAAGCTTTAAGAAACTCACTTTTTGACCTTTTTGACCTCTAACTCCTTCTCCAGGAGGTCCAGGGAATCCTATGTCTCCAGAATGACCAGGGAAACCCTATACAAAATTAGACAGATACTTAAAAGTTAAAATCAGGATTTCATATTTCTTAAAAATAAGTATTTTTTATAAAAATGTGCTGTACAATAACTTAAAGCGAAAACTTTAAAATATAAATAGCTATTAAAATGTTATTAACATAAAAAAATCAAATGTGAGTAATCAAATGATAAGTATGACACTTATAATAAAAGAAAGCAATACTTTTCTGAATTTAGCTGAAAAAGTAGAAAATAATTTTATAAGCGTGTTTCTAACCAGAAGTATTGATTTTTTTAAAAAAAATAAATAAATTCAATCGCTAGTATTACTTTCTGCAACAAGTTCAATTTAATACACACAAAATATAATAGTATTTATCTATAAATATTTAAAATTTATATTTTGAAAAGTTTTTTGGTGAATCATAAGAAAAAAAGGACAAATTTTGGTTTTAATTTATCTCTTAGAACTTCTGTTAGTTTTTACATTAGTTATAATCATTTACAAAATAATGCAAACATTATACAAAGCCTAAAGTAACACTATAAGTACGTTTAATAGTTCTTTAGTTACCGAATGCTTCAAAGTTTTTACATTAGTTATAATCATTTACAAAATAATGAAAACATTATACAAAGCCTAAAGTAACACTATAAGTACGTTTAATAGTTCTTTAGTTACCAAATGCTTCAAACAAAAATATGTGTAAATCAAATTAAAATTTTTCGAGGGATTATAGTAAACAAATAAAATCTTACTGGTGTTCCAGGATCTCCCATCCGTCCTCTTGGGCCAGGTATTCCACCATAACCGGGCAAGCCCTAATTTAAATACAAATATTTTTATTTTTGATCCAAATTGTGGGTGAAAAAGAATTAAAACTGAAAAATTAAAACATAATACTGGATATCCAGGCCGTCCGGGCTCTCCAGGCTCGCCTCTGATACCAAGGGAATTAACGCCTCCATCACCAGGATCTCCCTGTAAAAAATAGATGCATTTTTTCAGAATTTATTTCGGAATGATCGAATGATAGGGACCCAGTGAAATAAAGTTAACTGCAATTATAAGCCTATCAACAGATGTAGCACATTTTCAGAGGTGTAATAAAACCGCTAGGAAGGCTATTTTGAAGAAAAACAACCATGTTCAAAAATATGTCCAATATTCTTTTTGATGTTTATAAAAAAAGACAAGTTTTCGAAAATTTAATGCTCCTTTAATGGTAAAGCCATTACATAATTTATTCTCGAATTACAAATACCTTCACATTAATAATTGCGATCCTTTCAGTTAATTTATTCTTATTTTCAAGATGTATCTTTCTTATGCTAGGGTTACAATAGTAATGTAACAATAAAGGTGGATAAGTTAACCCCAAACTGTTAAATATTTTTCATAGCTTTTATTTTTAAAAAAAATTTTGAACTCACTTTTATTACACGCTACTTTTACATTCATATTTATTTTAAAAAAATAATTTATCAAAATAAAAATTCAAACTGATAAAAATTCCACAGAATGTCTTGATTATTTTTAATTTCCATGGGTGAATTCTATGGATTTCTCATTAGATGGTTTAAACTTTTTCTCTATATTTTTAAACAATTTTTAAATAAAATAACGCCGTATATAGAAAATATTCTTTATTTTTTTAAAACTAATTTAATCTCAATGAATGTCATTTTTTAATTCATTTCTAGAACGGAACCACACAAGTGTTATCATTAATTTGGTTCTAACAATAAAACTTGCAGTGATATAAATATTTATTTATGATTTTATAACAAATGTTTATTGGAAATTACTGCAACAAATGCGAATGTACGAAAATTTTGATGAAAGAGAAAATTTCCATTATATATATATATATAAACACTTACACACCGAAAAGCGCTCTATTACAGTAAGACCATTTCTCACCTAGAGCAATGCCATCGTCCGAAGTCAAAACCCTGGTGCACGCGCGGCTGATGTGTGTGTGTGCTAGAGCAGGGGTGGGCAGACTTTTCCAGCGTACGGGATACTTCTAATTTTTTCAAGGAGTTGCGGTCCACCCAGTGTCAGTGGCGCATACAAGGGTGGGGAGGGGTCCACGGATCAGGACCCTCCCTCATAACCCTTCATTTGTTTTCCGATTCATTATAGTTCCATATATATAGTACGCAAAATGTATTTAAGTATTTGATTTTAGTAATTTTTGTATTTATTAATGTTAATTATTTATTCAGTAAATTATTTTTGGCTGTTTTTTGTTCCCGATATGTTTGGCTGCGTATTGTGGTATGAAACGAAAATGGTAGACCTTCAACCCCCCTTCAAAAATTCTTGGGTGCACCACTGCTCTAAGTCGTAGGTGTGGTGAGGTAAGGAAAAAAGGTTATTATTATAACTTAATAATAAGTACGGAATATGTATTTATGTATACCAACAGAACTAAAATTAAAAAAAAACCCACTTTTAAAAGCGCATTTAAAGAAAAAGGCAAGATACAAACTCGATCATAATAATAGACCCAAATATAATTATATCGAATGATACATTTATGTATTATGAAACAATTCAAAATACATTCAAAAATAAAACATTTTTATCTAAAGTTAATTTTTGTTATTACAGTCAGTAGAAGACTTTTTTAGTCTGCGTACTGTCAGCAAATCTTGAATATTCCTTATATAATTACTAACTGGTAAAATTTTCAGGCGGTCACCCCAAAATGCCTTAACGGTCCACCGGTCGATCGCGATCGACTCAATGCCCACCCCGGTGCTAGAGTATACAAAATACCTCTCCACTCTCTTTCTATGTATGAGTATTTAGCAACATAATGGAAGAAGCAGCTGATTTATCAGATTTCGATAAATGTCAAATGTTATGGCTCGGCACCTAGGAACAAAAACGGCGAGTTAAGTGGACAGACCACGTGTAGCCGTTGTGTATATTTATCGAAAGCGGTGTATGAATGGCGAAAATACAAGTGCTCGGCCAGCACTTTGTCGCCAACAGTGCATTTATTCCAGATTAGAGGGGAGACTGTTACACATAGTTCGTTAAGGACCAAAGGGCTGCGTCTAGGGTTTTTGTTTTCCCGGCAATTATTTTGTGTACTAAGAGATAAATATTAATAAATACTTGAACATTCATTTGCTACTGGAGAAACGATCACATGCGTTAAAAATATGAATTCTGGTATTTAAGATATTTTATTTGTGTAAGTGAATTCTTGTTTATGAAACCTATTTTTTGTTACATAAAAATAATTAAATATCAATGTAAAAATCTCACACAAAAGTTGAATTAAAAAAAAAAACGGAAAATAAAAAAAGTTGCGTGGGATTTTTTTAAAAAATATTCTCTACCAAACATTTTAGAGGTTCTTTCCCTATATATGAAAGTATCCGGAAAAAATAATTTAAGCTAGCAAATCAAATAATTAGCAGTTTTACTAACGTTATCAGCGTAAATCAAGATTTCAGAATTTTATAATATTAGTCATGCTGCTGGTCAACGAAAGGGCGTTCCTTTAAAACTACATACATTTAGTTAGCGAATCGACGTTCGACAGACAGTCAGGAACTGATCAAGTCAAATAAAATTCTCTCCTACAACAAGCTGCAAAAATTCTCCCCAACCCTACATCTCTTATTACACTTTTACCTCACTGCTGGGGAACATTTCTCCTTCTAAGGAATAGGGGGTAAGCGATCACAAATTGCAGCCGTACTGTCAGCTAAAATTTATATCGGAGGTCGAAATCCACAATCCAGTTAAAACTTGCTACCTCAGATTATTTCAGCCCCGTGTAGTTTCCGAGAATTTACAGGAACGAAGTATCCTTCCCGGGTTTACAAAACGTAGGAAAATCTTATGATTTCCCGGGAAAGAAACCTTAGCTGCGACGGCCGTCATCATCAGCTGCTTCATCAATAGCGACCCAGATAGGTGTCTCAACACATAGTGCAGCTTACATCGTAGCGCAAGGGCTTACGGCGTTCCTGTGCTAAAATAGCATGTCATTTCCAAAATCGCCTGTAGGGGCCCTGGAATATCAACACCGGACTACAGAAAAATGAAAGAAAGTCATCTGGTTTGACAAATCCCGTTTTCTGGTATATTGCATTGACGGGTGATAATGAAAACACCGATTTGCAGCAGATATCTAGGCATTCGGATACACAGTTGGTCAGATGCAAGGCGGTGATATTATGGATCGGGTGATGTTTTCGTGGAGCTCATTTGGATCCATTCATTTCCATAGAACAACCCATGACTTCCGTGGGCTATGTGAACATCATTTCAGACCAAGTACACTCCTTTATGCCAACAGTGTTGCTGGCGGGTGAGGGAGTTTACCAACGGGATTACGCATCATGTAAGAGCCAAATCGTCAGGAGTGGTTCGAGGAACATTCTGATGAATTTCAAGTCATATTTTAACCTTCGAATTCACTAGACACGAATCCATGATTCCATTTGGAAAACTGAATTTGAGTTGCCACTTTACCACCTCGCAATGTGCGAGAATTGCTAGGCCAATTGATGAGTGTCTGGTACTAGATCTCAAATTACCTGTCAGCACCTTACCGTGCCAATGACTCGCTTTAAATGGGCAGTTTTAAGATGCAAAAAGTAGTACTTTTTCATTTTAAAAAATGTAGTCATAACGTAATGGTTCTTCTGTGTTGGTAATTGCATTAGGGTACATAAATATATGATAAAAAGCGAGCGCAATATTAGTAGAAAATTTAATTCTCAAGTTGATCTTTAACACTGATAGTAGCGACTTCAGTTTTATATTAAGGTTAAGACACGATAATTATTAGAAAATGCAATCAATGTGAAAATGTGATTTATACTATTATATGGTATGATCTACGCAGAATCCCACTCATTGTACTTCACCTTTAGTCCATCCCTGCCACCTGGTCCGTCTCGTCCTCGGGGTCCTTGTTTTCCTGGTATTCCTTGTTCACCAGGACGACCCTAGAAGGAAAGATGGTTGTTATCAAAATAACAGGAAATTTAGAAAATAAGTAATATTGCGATCACAGTTTTTCACAGTTAATATAAAATAAGGCATTTCACAGATCATGTATCATAATAAAAACATTTAAAGGATTTTTTTCTTCAAAAAAAAAGTAATACTTGAATATTATTATATTTTAAGCAATTCAAATATAAATCACAGCAAATATAAAATCTTGTCCATCATACATATTCGTATATACTACAATTGCAAAATTATACAGATGATTAAAACGATAAAAAATAATAAATTCCTAAAGATTTATTTTACTCACATCGGTTCCATTACATCCCGGGTATCCAGGTTCTCCAACAGCACCATCAGATCCAGGCAAACCCTATAATATGACTTTCTAAGCATTAAATACGGAAATCGAATCTATCTTATATAAGATAAAATATTAAAGACGTGAGAAGATACATACATGAATACCTGGGGCACCTTCGAAGCCAGGCATACCCTCATCACCCTACAAATGTAAAGAATTAAGAAAAATTAATTTTTAAAAAAAAAATTGAAAATATATGAATTAAACATATAAACATAGATATTAGTGAATATTTTTATTTTATATTTTATTTATATATTTTATTTGCACTAATCTTTATTAAATAGCGAAGCATTTATTTTTATTTGATTAATGATTGTAATTATAAATATATAACAATGAATTATGTCTGCATAAAGAGAAAAAATATTCAAAATACAAACAGGCTTTTAAATTTTATGCATACAAATATGAGTTTCATAAAATATATAACGATATGTAGTCTATCTTTTTAAAAAAATTATGACATATGTTTTAAAAACTACCTTCTGAATGTAGTAATTAATTACGAAAACAAATAACATTTTACATTTAAAAGAATTAATACAATACTGATTGATTAAATGGTTTTAATTTTATGTCGTGCTATGAAGCTACACAGGGGCTACTGGTGAAAGACCTCGTGATTTTGAGGATGACATCTGATTCTTCACATCACTCGCCAAATTTCCACACCACGCCAACGAGAGGTCTTTGAGTCTCTACAGAGATTCAACGCACATCTACCCCCTATAGACCCCCCCCCTAGAGGGCCTTCAGTGGCTCTAAGTCTCGAACTCACGATTCGACAACACCGGATACGAGATCGTGAAGATTACCCGGCTACCGCGGCCTATAATCTCTGAGCAAATCAGTAATCTCAGTACTGGAGAACTTTAACTTGAAAGGCTTTTAAGACTATTATTTTCATAGTTAATTAATTCGAATAGATTCCTTTAAAATATTGCAGTAATGATAATTATTTATTTAAACGTAACACTTTTTTTTATGTTTATGTAGATATAAATGCATATAATTAGCCATGGATATTGTTAGTATCTCTGCAAAACATACATTTTTAACACAATTTAATGAAATTAAAGTATTTAATTTATTGTAAACGAGATAAAAACACTTATAGTTTATTTTGGGCCGTTGAGAATTTTCATGAGAATTAAAATAGCGAGTAATAACACGAGTTCAAAAAAATGGACAAGAAAAATGGAACATCGTAATTTTCTATTAATCAAAAAAAGCAAATGAAGTTTATATATCACATTCTCTTGAGGTTAATTTTATATAACTAATATTTAAAAGTCAAAAATATAGATTAGCAGAAACCAGCAGGCTAAGGGTACTTATTTTGTAACCAGTGGCGTTTGAATCGAATTCTGAGTCCTATACATAATTCTACAATTGAATGATAACAGTTTTTTCATATTAAATCAAATTAGGTCTTGTTATCTTTAAGTGGCAAGGTGTGGCAATTTGAGAAAATAAGGCATCATCCGTTCAATTCAGGTATCATCTTCGTCTTATGGCAATAACTTTTAATTAAGGGACTTATCTTTAATAACACATTGAGCCTTTACTGATATGAAATGAATAATACCAACATGAAACTAAATATTAATATACTCTATAAAATTAAACGATTAAATAAAATTTACTTTCAAAACGTAAAAAGAAGGTTTTTTAAAAAAATAAAGGAGATATGAAAAAAAGAATTTTAATTTTAGCCTTTTTATCCAGAAGGATGTTTAAACATTTCGAAAAACCTTTGTAGTGGTTACAGAATTAACTATTTTTCACAAAAAAGTCTAATGATAACTAACGATCTAACAAGATATTTTTATAAGGTTGAAGAACAAAAAATTAATTTACAGATATTTTTAAATCTTGATTATATTCTAAATGTTAAATTAAAAAAAAATTCAACTTACTCTGATTCCTTTGGGCCCATCTGCACCAGGATATCCGATGTCACCAGGTAGTCCCCGTCTTCCAGGTGGACCTTCTGGACCTATGGGTCCGGGATGACCAGCTGATCCGGGTAAGCCTGTTATTCCTGGGGGACCCTATTCGAATCATTCTTCCAAAATTCTTACAATTGAATTTATTGAATTTGAGAAAGTATTGTTGTGATTTTAAAATTCTGATTGCAGTAGTTTTTTGAAAAAGAATAAAAGAATTTTAAACTAAGTTCGCAAAATTGTCATTAATTAAGATATTAAAATTTTAAAATCTAGGATTTAGAACATTAATTTATTATAATTAGATAATATTTTTAAAGTACCTGGTATTTTTACTGACAGTAGAAACAAACATCGAACGTATTTCCTAAATAGTCCTTTACTTACGTAAAAGATTTGATAAATTAAACGTTACAGATGAAAATTTTATCAATGCATTCAAATGTTAGAAAATTTAAGTGAAAGATCAAGTGACTAGATTATAAATCAGGTATTTGGAAAAATATAAAAAAATTACAAAAAATAATAATAGTTTAAAAGAATAAATTTTTATAAGAAAATTAATCTTGGTGCTAATATTATCATAATATTAATATTTAAGATGGTTCTACAACATAAAACGCGCAAAATACTATTTTCATAAAAAAAGAAATCTTCACAAATTAATTAATTAATTTTCTTAAGAATAATTTTTTTATTCCATTTTGTACAAATTCGTGAAAAATTCAACCTAGTGATTTCATAACAGAGCTTATTATTGAAGTAATAAACAATAAATCATAAAATTTTAATTACACAGAAAAATAAAAGTTATCTCTAATTTTTAAGAATTATTAAAATTTAAAGTCTTTTCCATCTTTTTATAACTGTAATTTTAACGGAAATCTAAATGTAAAAGCAGATTATTTATTACACGCATATAAAATGTTATTCAAATTATTACCTTTACTATATTCGCTATATAAAGAGTAAATAACATTTTAATAGCATGAATAATTTTTACTAGCGCTTTCAAGACTGTTAGAAGTAAATTTAAAAATTATAGTCCGAAATATTTGATTTATATTAGATCTATAGGATAATACAGGCTCTTTCTCTAATTTGACATTTCTTATTTAATTTCAGGTCTCATCAATTATTTTCACATTTATCTCTATAAAATTAGGTGACGTAGATAAATGGAATAACAAAAAAACTTACAGTTGGACCATGATCTCCCACACAAATACAGGGTTGTACGGTACATCCTTTACAAGCCTACGGAAAAAAATAATATTTGATTAAAATTCAAATAAGAAAATATTACAAATGTTCGAGAAATTTTGCCGTGGTAAGAAAATAAAAACTAATGACATTAAGAGATTTTATAAGAATAACAAAAAAAAAAAAAAAAAAAACAAGTAAAAAGAATATGAATTTTTTCATCATCATTTACTTTGCATGTAAGTGCTTACCCATTTTTTAAAATCAAATATATCTTTTTTTGATTACTAATTTTAGAATGGAGTGTTTAACAAAATACTTCAAAAAACTGTTTTCATAAACTTTGTAAAAATAATTCATCAATAACATTTTTAAACGAAATAAAAATGAACTCGATCTATCATTTTTTTCTAGTTTGAGTGAACTAAAATGTAGTTAGGTTGTTAATTTAACAGCCCTTACATGTTTACATTAGTGATGGTCTTGCATCATGTGATTTATATTTTCTTTACGTTGAGAGAATAATAGATAACTGTTTGGTTAACCTCATGTATTAATGACCATGATGCTAGTTAGAGAAAATTATCTTTTTATTTTCATCATGATCTTCTAAGATAGCCTATTATCTGCCTTTGATCTGTTAACACTGTGGTGGGAGAAGATAATTTGTAAACAACTGTATCCAGTCTACATGACACGCACTCTTGCATTTCCTTCGATGACTTTCAATGACTCGTAGCTCTCTTATATTTCAAAATTTTAAGAAATAAATTACAACTGTCACCAGTTACTAGAATATTTCAATGAGATAAAGAAAGTTATGTACATTTTCTCTTTCAAAGCAGATAGTTTTTAGGTTCTAATTCAAGAATTTAGTTTCAAAATTTATTTTTAGGTTTCAGAATACTGAGATTTTTAAAAAGTTTCAAAGCTGTTTAACTATGCTATTGTCTTATTCTTCTCTAGTCATGTTTCGTTAAATTTTTCCCTGTGATTTTTAAATGATGAAGAGGTATACGGATCATATGATAGAAGGTGTTTTAAAAATGTCGTGCATCAAGATGCTTTCGAAAAATGTCAAGCCAAACCAAGTTCAAAATTAAATTAAATTCTTTCAAATCTATTATGTAAGCATATTATTATTATAAAATTTGACGTAAACGAAGTATTATGTAAAATGTTAAACCCGGTTTTAATATTCATGACACCAACTTAATTATAACTTTTGATTATTGTAATTTAAAATATTACATTACGTAATTTAATTTTACTCTTATTGTTTTTACCATATTTGACAGATTTTACTTTGTATTATTAATTAAATCACAAAACTTCCTTCTTTTTCTAACATCAAAATTTGAATGTGACACATAAGTTTTACGTGGGTTATTTAATTAAAAAGAATTGGAAAATATTGCAGCAAATAATACTCTATTATTCATATAAGGAATAATAGAAAATAGAGCTGAGTAAAAATTTTAGAGGTAGAGAAAAATTCATCCTTTTAAAGACAACAAATCGAAATATTTAATATATAAGTTTTTTTTAAGACCATTGTGAAAAAAAAGTTAAAAGTAACGAGCAATTTTAATTATTGTAACGAAGCAAAATAAGGGGAATATATTTATCAATGTATGCGTACCATTGTAGAGTATTTTAAAAATCTCTTTAAACTACATTAAAATATATTTCTGTCATCAGTGTTCGAAATTTATGTGAATTAGTATATTTTATAAATATATTTTAAATGATTTCAAGTTTTCAGTTTAAAAAAAATGTGTTTATACGTTGCATAGTTGAATAAAAACTGTATTTAAATTTTGCATTAATGTTTGTAGCAGAAATCAGTACAAAGGTTTTGCTTCATTGTTAGATGTTCTGAAATAAGTATAATGTAAATTTTAAAAGTCATACATTTTGATTTGAAAAAGATAAAAGAACATGGAAATTTCTGTTTTTTGGAAAATCCTATTATATTTCATTCTATAAACAAAATTTCAGACGAAGAACGAATACTTCTTAAACTTTTTTGTTTTCTGATAATTACAACATTTAAAATTAAGTTGTATTAAAAATTCCCATTATGTATAATCGCAATTTGAAATCTAATAAAAATCTGTCATTTAACAATAGTTTAGAAGCTTCCCGAATTTATATCTAAGTATAGTAATATATCCCACTTCTGATACCATAAAAATGTTCTCCATACTTCTTTGATATGTCTAACTCTAAAATGCGTTTTACTCGAAATGTGTTTTTGTTTCGAAAAGTTCTAAACACAGCAAAAAAGTTTTTAAGCAATTTGCTGAAATTTTTTGTGTATGTTCTGTATAACAGTAGAAGTGTTTGAATCTTCAGATTTATCAATCACTGTTTTATTACAAAATTTACAGTCCTTTATGTGAATATAATCATTGTTTTTTTTTTAAAGCAATTTCATATAATAACTGAGATAAAGGATTCCAGTTTTTGTAAGAATTAAAATAACAGTAGAGAATAAGAAGAAAATAAGAATTAAAATATCTCTTATCCTAAAGGTCATTTCAAAAAGGAATAGCAAAGTAATATATAAAATAAAAAAATTGAGAATTTGTTCATAAATTTTTTGAACAGAGTGGGCCCCATTTAGGTAATTTTTTGAAAGTTTCACCATTTTTTTCCATTTTAGTAGTAATAATTTAGTTTTCTTAGTTTTAGCCTTTTTTCCCCCTTGAAATGTACTAGATAAATCTAAAAACCTCAAGCAATCTCCAAATCTCCATATTTTTTTTTAAAAAAAAAGTTGTCTCAAGTAGTCGGATACCTTCACAACAAAACTCATTCAACACATTCTTTATTATGAAAATACTACTGTTACAAAATGCGAATTACAAGACAAAGCTTGAACTATTGAATTATTTTTTTCCACAAATTCTTTTAATCAGTTTAGAAACAGTTATCCGTCAAATTTATTTGCATACGATTTATAATTTCAAAAAAAATCTAATATTATAATTTCATAATTATAGCCGCCACAAACGAGTTACAAAGAAAATATAAAATTATTCCGCCAAAAAATACTTTAACGCCTATGTTTTTCGTTCGCTCTTTTTCCTCAAATTTGGAAGAAAATAAATTTCTTTTTGGGATTCTATATACTTTGAGTTTACATTTGAGAATTTTAACATTAAATCAAATCCCTTTTACGATAAAATTTAATTAGGCCCTATTAGCAATGTTTGAAGATTGCTACGGGAACAATGTTCACTTTAATTAGTTTCGATGAAAGAATAGGGTGATACGATCGCGATGATGTCAACAATTTTTTGAGTAGTAAATGTTTAGTCTGTGCACTAAATGATGCCGAAGAAACCCTTTCACTTCCACAGCTGCGTTTCGTTTCCGTTTTTGGTTTGTTTTCTTTTCCTAGGCTTTAGCAATGGTCCACTTTTTTTCCTGTAAAAAAGTTCTTTGTAGGTTTGTCAGAGTCGAAATTATTTTCTTTGCAGCTTTTATGAATACCACCCAAAACATTGTCTGCTTATTCGTAAGAAAATGAATGTGAAAGAATCGCTTTGCACTATACTTAACGATGTTCTTTTAACGGATGTAATCAAATGCATTGTTTCTTAAAGAACATTCTATTTTTAAAGCCGAGGGACGTGATTAACATTTAGAACGATACTTTTGGTTATTTTATGACATTTGATGGTCTTTTTAATCTTAAATTAAAGCGATGTATTCATGAACCGAGAAATCATGATATTTAAAAAAAAGTCTTGTTTAAGATCCTAAGCATAAAAAACAAAACAAGTATTTCTGAAAAGAAAGATTATGTAGACAAATCTTTACTCACGCAGATACACCTATATAATTAATTCAATAAAGAAATCTTCGATTTTAATAAAATCTCTCATTATTTTTTCTAAAGAAAGCTATATAATTAAAATTAACTGGGAAATTAAGTTTACCATAAAAATTTTATAGTAGTAAAATACTTTAATTATTTTTTATAATGCCAGTTTTTCAACAATTTCAGTCATATGCAGTAAATGACAATGAATTAATTGCCTAAAGCAAAGCCGAATCGGTTTTCCACTGTTGTCAGCCAAAATAAACAGCCATTTTTAAAATTTAGTTGCGTTAAATTCTTAGAAAAATACTGTCTGGTTTTTGAATGTTTTTGTGTGTGTGTGTACAAGCCTGGCAGCGTTTAAGGCAGTATCACTATTTTAAAAAAAAATGGATTATCTTTTTATCTATATATTTTTCTGATTTTTAAAAAATACTTTTATCGAAAATTACTTTCTATAATCGTTACATTGAATACATGATTGATGAAAAAATTTTATTAGTCACTTCCACTGATATTCAGAAAACAACAACAACAAAACTATTCGTTAAAAAATTGCAATTTTAAAAAAGTAAATTTAGTTTTTTCTTTCTCGAACAGTTATAATTTTAACGACGCATTCAAATATTCAAAATAAAACAGCCTCAAATTTTATTTTGTTGTAGAAAATTAAAAAAGACTGACTGAGATAAAAATAGAAAGTGTGAAAATGAGACATCCACGAAATAACAGGATAGATTACGCAGTCAATGAAACGTAATATTTCGTTATTAATTCGGAAAGAAAAGTCTGGCAATCCTTTCTTGAAGCAAGATAGCCATATTCTTGGTCAGATCATAAATATTTAAAGAGACTTCGGTTACTACATTACAGGAAGCAGCATCTGGTGAGGTAAGAGCTGCAAGAGTTGAAATGTAAACATAGCAGTATGTTGAGGACAGACAGACACCACACTATGCCTCTATAGGAACAAAGAGTTCCTTTTAGAAAGGATGGTTAAAAATGTACTGCTCCTTAGGTATCCTTAAATTGCTTTAAAAGATGCGGGATACCTTTGTTTTTCTGCTTGTCAAATTTGATGTGCGTCTGGTTAATGATGTGTGGGAGGAAAACTCAAACTTCTCAGTTGAAATCTTTATTGATACTGTATCATTGTATCCAATTTAGATAAGTTAATGTGGACAGACTAAAACATAATGTTCAGAGTTCTGATATACTGTAAAATACGGCATTTTACGCGCACCGCCGTATAATGCGAACCTATACTTTCAAGCTGCATTCTTTAATTTTAAGATTATTGGGGGGGGGGGCGTATAAAGCACGCCCCCTTCTTTTTACGAAGAAACCTGAAATGTAAACACGCAATGCTCTTATGTTTTGAAGTCCTTTATTCGAGGTATTATTTAAATCTTTAGAAAAAAAATAGTATATTTTTAGAACTACAATCCGTTAAGTTCACATATATAAGAGATGTCATTTCTTTTCAATTACAGTATTTCAATATAAGTGAATTACAATTATTTTCTATGCTCATCATTTTTGAAGTGAAAACTTCTTTAGCGGCGTTGAGCACTTTTTGGTAGGGGAAAATCTTATAGGTTCGCGTCACCGACATGCTCTGACTGGCGCATGTGCAGTGTGCTGTTTGCCTTGAACACTTTTTCGATGGGTGAAACCTCGTGCGTTCGCCTCACCGACATGCTTATAGCTGTATATCTGTAGCTATACAGCTGACGTATAGTGCTGTGTATATCTTTTAAGTGAAACTGAATGGATATAGGGAAAAGTTCAATGTGTATATACTGTGTATTGTTGAAATAGTGTATTTATTTGATTATTATTTGAATTATTTAATTGAAGAATGATTGTGCAGTACAATAGGGAGTACTAAATAAAAAAACTAATATTTTTAAGGTAAAAAATAAATAACAGAAAATTATTGTAAATACTCGTATTTATTTTGGCGTTTGAAAATTTTATATTATTTAAAATTATTTTAAATCTTCGTATTTATTCTGGCGTTTGAAAATTTTGTATTACTTATTTTCTAATATTTAACCTCTGCAATGCATCACGCAATCCGGAATAGCATTTCATAGTGGCTTAGACATTTTCTTACTATGGTTGTAAAACAGACTTCTAGTTGTTCAATCATATTTTTATCGCGGATTTTGAAATTAAAAATTTTATAAAATCTAATAATAATTCAAGATTAATGTATTGAAGTTTAAAATATGGTTATCAATGAGCATAAACATCATAAAAGATCAACAAGTTCTCGAGAGGATCTAACATTTGTATTGAAAAGGTTACAAAACAATACACTGCAAACGGTAACCAAAACTTTTCTAGAATTCATCTCCAACAAGAAAGGATTATCGATATTTTCATTCAATTGTCAAAGTTTGCATGCGTATCCAGCTGACTTAAAAAAAGATGCTATCGTAAAAAAATCAAATGTTCTGCTTTTGTCAGAAATTCGTATGAAAAACGAAGAACACTTGATATTCTGAATTTCAACCTTGTTGTCAGTTATAAAAGACCCGAAGTTCCAGCAGCAGGCTTAGCTATTTATCACAATACTCAAGATACGTCACACTTCATTACTTCACATATGGACATACATACTAAATTCACTGGAATCATTAGTGTTAATGTTTCTGATATAAGCGAAATATGCGTTGCTCGTTGCGATTCCGAGAATGGGCAATACATATTAATTGTTGCCGTTTGTATTTCGCCTGGAAAATCTATGAGACAGATACAACAATTTTTATTCGAAAATTTGATGATTTATACAAAATAAGGTTCTGAAATACTCGAAAAAAAGATTTGGTGGAAAATATGATAATGTACCAATGATATTAAGTGGATACTTCAATATTAACTTTGCAGATGATAAAAACCTACCACTAATTGAATTTCTAAATGAAACAGTTAATTTAAATATGTCCAATGATCGAAAACTCAGTACTACAAAATATAAAACGACGATCGATGCGGTTTTACACACGCGATACTTAGATAAATTTGAATCAAACATTTTTCTTTCTTACTTTAGTTACCATAAGCCTATTGTATCTTTTTTTGAACAAAATGAAATAATTGAAAGTACAAAAAGTCTAAGTATTGTTGAAATTAATGAGGACAATGATGCAAACAATTAAAATAATGTTAAAAATCAAATACATTGAAATTTAAGTAAATACAAATACTATCCATAAATAATATTATTGTATATTAATTGTTATTTCAATTGAATTGTATTTATATTTTGTCATGATCTTGTACAGCCCGTAATATATTTGAATAATAAAAAACCATATAAACATGAATATAATTGTTGTTCGGAGTGTTAATAGATGTAAAAACCAGATTGAAGTTGATAATTTTAATTCAAACATTATGAAATTTCAAATTTTAATGCTAAAAGTTCAAATTTTTCACTTCTATCGGCAGTCTCTATAACTGCCAATTTTTTTATTTTTAACGCTCTTATTTTATACCCGCCGTATTCCGCGCTCCCGTAAATTTCGATCTTATTTTTTTGTGTTAAAAGATTGCGCGTTATACGCCGGATTTTACGGTTATTTAAATTGCTTAGAGTTATTTTAAGTATTCATTTAGAAAATTTACTAGAAATCATAACGAAAATTTTCTTACAGAACTCCAATAATCAAGAGAAAGTATCAAGGAAAGCAACTGGTAAATAGACTGAAAAAGATGACTAAGAAAAAGCAGGAGCTCTTTAACAAACATGATTCATGACACTCCAAGTTTTTCTAAAAATACTCAATATTTTAAACGTAGAGAATAAGTAAGGGGTAGCTATTCGGCATATTCAGTTAAAATTTAAAACTGAACTATTTTTAAATTTTAAATTCATTTTATGAAAGGTATGAGATCATAAAGCACATTGTTAGTCTAGTGATGGTCATCTTTTAGTGATATTGGCATGTATAAACAAAAATTATGCATTTAAAAAGAAATTTTTTTCATTACGTAATTTTTTTAAATTAAAACATGCGCAGAAAACGTTAAGCTCCAGATTTTAAAAATTAAATATCATTTACAAATAAAGAGTGATATCACTTATTACATTTCAGGAATCAAACTGAATATTAAACACAAAAATTGCTTGTCTCTTTAAATTATTTAATTTTAAAACCTTTTGAAAAAGTAAGTATATATATATTACAAACGACAGATGAAAACATAATCACTACAAAAGATTTTCAAATGACAATTTAAGCAATCACCAAGTTTCACAAAAAGCAAGGACAATTTGATTAAAATTTAAAAAATGAAAATAAATTCGTCATTTTACCTAAAATAAATGCCACCTGCAATGCGTGTCATATTTCAGTAAAAACGAATACATTATCACAGAAAAATAGTTTTTCATTTCTTCCGCCGACAAGAAAGCCGATCTAAAAAAACGGAGAGGGGTCAAAAGAGCATTTTTAAGTGGCTCTTGTAATTCCATCGCTTTTACAAATGGAAGTTCGCAATGATGATTGAAGGGAAAAAAGTTATTCTCCCCCTCCCCCCCCCCCGTTTGTACAAGTGTAGAGTGGAAGGTGTGGGATTTTGCCGACAAATGAAAGAAAATACTATCTAAAGAAAAAAGAAGTGAACAAAGAAGGGAGAAATTTGTTATTTGACGTAGTAGTGAGAGTAATGCTGTAATTTATGTCATAAATGATGAGAGCTGAGTTGAGAGGTCTGGGAATATGTCTGAGCTAAGTGAACATGCTAATGTGAGTTAGTACTTTATGAATAAGATGCTAATATATAGATTTGTTTTAAATAGGCAGATTTAATGGCTTTTAACATTTAATTAGAAATATAGCAACAGACACACGCACGTGTTCGTTTTTATTAATTAAAAATATATACAGTAATTAAAAGTATTTTTCTAAAAGGAGAATATATCCATCAATTAAATGTTATTTAAACTAAAGGGAGTACCTCCTATCTGCCTAACGGCAGACCAACCTTCCCCATCGTACAAATTAAACAACTGTTCGTACTCTTTGCTAAAATTGTAATTTACATGTATTGCGTAGTTCTACTTTTATTCGATATATTGTAAGCAGGAAAAATATAAATAAATTTCATCTGTTCCTCTCCGCATTTTAATTTGTACTTCAATTTAGTGTCTCTTTACAAACAATGTGTTCCTAATCACCTTTTTCTCTACATTGCGCTGAATTATTATTCTGTCTTTGCTTCTGCACCTTGACAGAGCCACACAGAAATGTCCATGAGTAAATAATTTGTAGCCATAATATTAAACAGTCCTTCAACCTTTTTACCATTATTCTCAAAAGTGAGATAAATAAATAAATTTATTACATCATCAGGAAACACTTTTTTTTTTCATAGAGAGAGTTGAAAAATGCTTATTTCTAATTTAGAAAATTGTTCCCGAAAATCCTCTGAATTACTATTAACTTTTAAGACATGGGAGTAGGGATTGCAATACCGGTATACCGAATACCGTTATTTTGAGCCATTTGTACAGTTTTGTAATATCGGTATTCACAAGTTTAAATACCATTTTTTCGTTATTTACTAGAAATAGAACATGCGTTAAAATAAGATTCTAAAACACGTTGGAACAGTTTACTTCTAATGATGGAACGATTTTTGAAACTGAAAAATCTAATCGAAAAAGCACTGATCGACTTAAAACTGCAAATAAATTTTTCCGATTATAAATTCGACTTAATATTCAGAACTGTATGAACTCCACTTCCAATAAAACTGGCTAGGCATCATGTCGGAGAGATTATAATTTATTAACACTAATGTTGCAGTCACTGAAAGAACAGCACACATCACTATCCGAAGAATTATATATTACATTGAAAAATCGCACAGAAGAAAGGCATACAGATATAGAAAGTCTTACGGTATTTACATAATTATAATGATTTTAAAAGTGAAAATGAAAAAGAAGAAAAGAGACTAACCAATTCAAATTTGATTAAGTTTATAGTAAATTTTCTTAAAATTTTTTACCCACAAACCTATCTACATTCAGAAGAATTCGGTACAGTTATCGAAGATGATGATGACACTAATGTTGATAGTGAAAAGGAATTGTTTAAAAAACAAAAATTAGAATTAGCGTAACTAAAAAAATTTCAACAAACCAAAGTACAATACAGAAATCCGCTATACCTAAAACCATCCAAAGAGAAATCGATTTATTTGAAGATGAGAGAAAATGAGGTAAATACTTGGAAAAAGTATATTGCGCATTGCTAACAGTGCAACCAACTAGCATAGATGCCGAAAGAACGTTTTCGACATCTAGTAATTTTTGCACAAAATTACGTTCCAGGCTCATGACAGTACAATTGATGCATTATGTTTTTTAAAATCACATTTTAAAAATATGGAATAGTACCATAGACTGGATAGAGATATTTACACTTTATGTGTGATTTAAATAAATAAGATGTTTCTTTACTCATTTGTGAACTTCTTGTCTTTGTTATATACTGTTATAATTTATAAGTTACAAATTATTTTTTGTGATATTTACATTCTCTAATAAAACTGGCAAATAAAACAAAGAAACACCTGCGATTTCTTTCTTTTTCTAAAATTTCTACTGCCGGTATTAAGATCTAAAAAATACCGAATACCGGTATTGAACTTTTAGTCCGATATTGCAATCCCAACAGGGAAGATATTAACATTCAAAATTATAGCTCATAATAAATTCAGAAACAAGTAAGAAGTTCAAGGGTAAAAATTCTCTAATTATGATTTCTATTAGTATTTCGGATTATTAATTTGCAATAAATTTACATGGAGCGAAAGTCATTGATTATTTTTCCCCCCATTTACTTATGGCTATAATCATTTCAGTTTTAATATTAAAATATTATTTTTTGTAATACGCGACAAATTATCTTTAAAAAACAAAACAGGACAGATTTGATTTTTTTAATTCAAATAACAATGCAATCCAAGATAATTGTCAAAAAAACATCAGCTATTTTCTTTTTTTTCTTCGTTTGAAAATTTGCATATTAGATTTAAAAGTTTATTTATTGTAAAACTGAAAGTTAATTATTTTGTTTTGACATCGTTTTTAGTGAAGCGTGGTAACCTGAGTTGGGTGTTAGGCCACAAGCTCAATGGTCGATGAATACTGAGTTCCAATCTTAAAGATAGTGATCCTCAAAAGAGGACCATTGAATGTTAAATGAACTGGTCTTCCGAGTACAAAAGTAGAGTTAGTGTGATCATTTGGAGAGTGAGGCCTTACTGTCCATGTATCACCTTTGTTGTTGGAACGAAGCTTGCAATTATTAGTTATCTGACCAATACCTTGCAACTCTGGTGTGATGTTAATTAAAATGGGATTTATAATTTGAAAAATTTTGTTCTGTTTTATTTTTATGTGAGGTCCCTAAATAATATGTAATGTGTGTGTGGACCACAATATTTTAAAAGAACTTATTCGAACACAGTTTACAGAAACTATATAGAATTATTATAAAAATATTTGCTTATTATTTCACTTTTGAATAATTTACATAAATAATCAGTAAAGCATTCGAAAAATGCACATCATTTAGGTTGGAAAACAAATTGAAATCGTAGATATGTAATACTTTATATCCTATCAGTCAACTTTACAGAGAACAGTTTGATTCTTTTCTGAATTTTATGCTAATAAGGCAATTCGATATCAAGCATACATATACCTTCCTTTTGAGTCAGACAATAGTTAGGTATTAGAGGATTCAAAACATTTTTCAAATGTTGTTTCAAATCGAATGACTGAATTATAAGTAAATTGTATTAAAGAAACGGAATGTAATAGCACTGTAAGTGCAATATTTCTCCTCTTAACAATGAGGTTTTAAATTAAATTTAATCATGATACAAATATAAAATATTAACTTTTTACACCATACATTAGTTCCATCATCATGCGATTAAAATCTCTATTAAATGCGATTAAAATATTTATTAAATGCTATTAAAATCTTTATTAAATGCGATTAAAATCTCCATTAAATGCGATTAAAATTTAGTTATCAAAATAATGTAGGAACAATCAGATATTCATTAATTGTTTTTCAGAAATTGTCAATGGCTTAAAAATTTACAATATTAATCATTCGTATTTATTTAAAATTACATATTCTCAACAATCAAAATACAGATAGTTTATAAAAAAGCTGTTAATTAATTATGATAGTTTTATGTTAATTAATTATGCTACATAATTTAAAATTTTGATATTTACGTCTAATTTTTATTTAAAAGAGTATTGAAACTCTCCACCATTAAAATGTTTTATATTAAATCTTAACCTTTTAATTGTCATCCCCGAGATTATCACGGGCACGGCATTAGTTCCCTAAAATGTCTCACCCGAGTATTATAAGGGGTGATTTTTTAGCGCATCTTATTGTACCTGAATACAACGCGTTACTTTTTTTAGAATTTTGAACCCAGGTTGTAAAAGAGCTTTTTTTATATGATGATGCAGCTTCTAAATAAACGAATCCTGGTAGACCACCTACAGTAGATAAACCTGCCCGTCTTAGTGAACGACATTTTATACTCCATATTCCTCCCACTCCTGCGAAACGTGAGCCAGACAGTAACTTGATAGTTAAAATATTAAAACCTTGCCTCCATTATTTTAAATCAATAGCTTTGAAATAATATGTATTAAAAACACATTTTCGCAATTGTCAGGTAATTTTTAAATATAATTCTATTGCATATGTTCATGAAAAAGGTTATATGTTTTTCATAAGAAATATTGAATAATAATAAAAAAAATTACTCAATATTTTCATAGTAATTAAAAAAATAAAACTTATTTTAGATTAAAAATTTTAAGGCTTGTAACAAACATACAAGGAGGAAAAAAGCACTCATAAAATATTACTTTGTAATTACAAAAGAAAACTGTAAATGAAATGAATTGTATAATACTTTGGTTTCTCTTGCATCAGTCAATTTGTATTATAGTTTTATAACTATTTTGTATCAAATACATTTCACTAGAATAAAATATTGAACGAACAATAAGAAAATTTCACGTTATATTTTTATATCAGTGTAGTAACAAAAAAAGCACAGGTTATCCTGTAATTAATAAACGGAAATTTGATGTAACGTTTTAATATAATAAAGATAAGTCCGAATTATGAAATTGGAAAGTATTACAAATAGTGTGACTTTTAAAGAATACAAACTAAAAAAGAAATGTTATAGATAAAATAGAAAAGATGTTATATTTATTACTTTGATTACATAGAACCGGATATTTTAATGAAATATAGCTTCTCTAAAAGTTACGATGACCCAAAAGGTGAACAAATGAGTTATTAAGAAGGACGATATATTATGATGAAATGAAACTTGAGATAACAATCTTTGTTCGACATTTCAGCTCTACTAAGAACAGATGTCTTTTAAAAATGGTAAGCTGATAGTTTCATAGTACCCAAATCACTCCTAGAATGAATTGGAAAACCTTAAAAAAAAGGAAGTTTAATGATATAAAGAGCTCCATTTGTATAAGACCTCAGCTTCTTTGGTATACCTTAATTACAACAAAAGCTTAAGAAATGATATAGCTCGACAGTGAATTCAGAGTGTTATATTTTTGCTTTTAGTGATGAATTTTACGCATTCTGCTTCACTCTTTCACTTATCTCGTTAATAATAAACCACGTAACGTTAATTACCATGCAGCTGTTTTTGTTCCATTTTCAATTATTACTACAGAAGAGTCCCATAAACTCGGCCTTTTGTGGACCGAACGGTGGCCGAGTTTGTGAAAATGACGGGTTATCGAGAATAGGATTAAAAAAGAATAAGTACGAGTGTTTTCTCAGAAAATATTGTACTTCACTTGTATGTATTGTTTGCTTGAGAATACAGCAGAAAATAAACTGCCCAAATACCCTTAAACAAAGGAAAAGTACGTACTTTATGAAGGCAAAGAGCATTGACAACATGAAAATGAAAATTAATGAATACATAGTATGCAGTAATTTACCTGATCAGACACACCTCAGAAAATTACTTTAAGAAGACATAAATCAGTCTATAATGAAAATTAAGTAGCCGACTTTGCAAAAACTGCCTATTTTTTTAAAGAAATGCGCAATGTCTTGTTGTTTTCCGTACTGCACGCTACGTTTTGCTGCTTTATCACGAAGGTGACGAAGGAACAGAAAGTCCTGTACCGACGCACCTTGTTCAAAGTGCTGGAGAGCCTTATGACCGAGTTATCCAGACTGCTCGGTTATCAAGTGCCGAGTTTTCGGGAATCTACCGCATAATGAAATTTAAAAATATTGAAATTTAAATATCGAATAAACAACGAATTGAACAAAAAGCTTTAAAAAAAGCATCCCAGAAGCAACAGTAACTAGATTTTTATAAATTAATGACGATCAACATACTTGTCGCTTAAATGCTTCCAAGAGAATTTAGGCGGGAAGAAAATTCCCGCGGAATGACATGAAAAAAAAAAATGGACTTCTTTCAGCAGCACAAATTCATTGTAAGTATACAAAAAAAAAATCATGCAACAAATCAAACAGAAAAAAAAAGATTTTTTTTAAAGCTATCAATGTAGTCCATTTAAAAACCGGCACGTGTATCAAGTCATTTACCTTACCATTGTTTTCAACAAGTTTCAAGCTCTGGAAATCTAAGATTTGATTGTTGACATACATGACAACGCGCTAATACTTAGTTCACTTAAATTAGAATAGAATGAGCAAAAGTAAATTGTATTCTTGCGTTCATCGAGTGTAAACATTCTTAATAGAAAAAAATTTGTCGCTCTTGTAAATAAATAGATGGAAATAAATGCCTATGTTTTGAGAACGTTGAAATACTGGTGTCGGAAAAAAATTGAAAAGTATGCTTTCGTGAAAATTTCTGTGATGGATAAAAAAATTTGCTTAAGGAAGAAGAATGTGGTAGATGATCAATGTGATCAAAAACTCATCTAATACATTTAAAGCTAAACATTATCAAAGAACTTATTGGTTGTAAATTTTTTTTCTCAGTTGATCTTATTTACAAGGTGTTTTGTATAGTAAAATATCTCTTATATATCAAATATTAATATCTTAAATCTTGTTATAATTTAGTTTTATCAAATATTATTGTATTTAACATCATCTGATATTTTACTTTTATGAAATATTATCGTGTTACGATTTCTTAAGCTACACAGTTTTGCTGATTATTATTCATTTTATCAATTTTACTTATATGAAAATTTAGAAATTAAAAAAAAAAATCGTCGGTATTACTAAGTGTGAAAAATGAAGAATTCTATTTATTGTCAATTAATGTATTAAAATAAAATGTCCTTTTTTAAACGTAATTCATGAAATAAAATTTTTTTAAATCTTCTGAAAATCTAGGAAAATTGAAACTTGATATTTTGTTTATTACTTTAAAATTTTGACAAGAATAGTTCGATTTATTTTTTAACTGTAGCATTTCGGAATTGTGGATAGATTTTATTATGAAAATAAAGTGCGAAAATAGACAACTTCATTCAAATTTTTCAAAATCATGTAAAATGACACAGCTGAGAAGTCTCATTACTTCTGAACGTGTTTCACTGCGACTGATACGAAACAAATATTTGCTTTTTTTCATTTAATTTGATATTTGTTAAGAAAAAATTTATTACTAATATCAAAAAGCTCATCAGTATGAAAAATAGTTTATAAGCTTCTTTTCCTGGAATTGACTAACCACATATTTGGAAATGAAATTTTTTTATTCAAAGTGATTTACATAAAAAGACAATTAGTCTGAGACCAGAATACTTAATACAACTCCTCTTTCTCTTTCAACATGTTTTTTTTTAATTCAAATTTTCGGAAGCTAAAATATAATGCAATTAAAACCGACTAATGACATTTAAATGATGATTTTTTAAAATCTAAATATTTGTTTTTAATTGCTATAGCTCTTGATGCAACCTCAGATATGCATACATTAATTTTTTATCCCACGTAAATTTTTGTTTATAGCGTGAAAGGTCATCGCAAATGCTTTGATAAAAAACACGCATCCAATGGGATGTAATTAAATCTGACAAATGAAAATTTACGACCGGGATAAATTTAACTGAATCTTTTTTTCAACTTAATTTAATTTAACTGCATATTTGAAGATCACTATAAAACAAATACTAATATTGTGTGTAAATGCTGAATGCATGATTCGTCAGAACGCGTTCTTATCACATCTTTCACTTTAAGTGAGTCTCGAGTTGAAAGCAGAACATTTTTTTTTTTTTTTTTGTCTTTCTTTTTGATATCAGAATTTGTGTGGGTTTTCGGAGTAGGAGTGAGTATTGAAGTCTATATCAGAAGACTCAAAATAATGGAGAAAAAATCCTTGAAGTTCGAATTACTCGAAAAACTCTTTTCACGTAGAAGATAAATGTTCGGTTATCTGTAATAAAGTTAATAGTTTTTAATTAAAGCTCAAACATGGTAACTTTCGAATGACCACAAAATAAAAACACACTTGCAAATGGTATTTCAGAAATCGTTTGTGGTAAAATTATTCGCGAAAGTATTTGAAAGGAAAATTTTGTTTCAAATGAAGGAAATCAGTACACTCAAAGAAAGTTATTGAAAACTTGTTTTGATATTTTGTTGTGCACAATTTTTTAAAGAAGTGTGTTAATATTTACTATTGTTAAATTAACATTTTCAAATAAATTAAGACAAATTTTCTAATATTTCCGACCTTCACAAACGTATGTATGTAAAAAAGTCGCTTTTATGAATTGTAAAGAGAATTTTATGAAATATAAAGTGAAGTGAAGGTGTAAATTTTATAAAACGTAAAATGAAGTGAAAAAACGAATTTTATGAAATGCAAAGTGTAGGGAAGAAATGAATTTTATGAAATGTAAAATTCTTGTGTTTGCGATAAATTAACGCATATAAAGTAAGTAAATTCCGACATTCGAAGAAATAACGAATAGTTATGACTCTTTTTTTTTAAAATCGAAATTAATTTTTAGGTTTTTTTAGTGAAATTTCATTTTAGGAGTTATATATATTTTACACAAATGAATAATTAATAGATCAATGTCAAAGCCATGAAGACATAGTAATTGATTAAAATGTACTTGTTTATCAAATACGAGAGATTTATGAATGCAACCTTGAATGAAACGTATGCTATCAAGAATATATTAAAATAAGCAGCATTATCAATTATAAGATATTGTTACATCACATTTACATTCCTAGCGTAATGAAATCTACCCTTTATTAAAATACAACTAAAAATGGACTTTTTAACGAAGTAAAACTACTCACTCTTAACTCAGGATTTCAACGAATGACAGACAGCCTGCCGGAAGTAAAACTCTTTCCTGTTTATATAAGGACTTAACATTATTTATGAAGAGTAGAACAGATGATAGTTTAGATCGTGTGATGAAATAGTTACAAAGATAACTCTTTGTGTCCAGCTTTGAAATGATATTTGGTTACAATGTAAGTAATAAGCTCTACTCTTGCATAGTCTCGTTGAAGTTTTTACCCTGAGCAAAGAAAATTACTTTAGTATTTAAACTGTTTTCAATGCAACAGTCATAATAATAAAGTCGAATATTTTAAATATGTAATTTATTTTAATTATGTGGAAATGACTGTTTATTATATCTGTTTTTGAAAAAGGATGCTGCCATAGTGATATTCATTTCACACATTGATATTCAGTATTCCTTTTCGTTTCCAGTACTTAATTCAAGTTTTTCCCAGGAAAAATAACTTCACGAACATTTCATATGAATATTAGAATAAAAAAATATAAATAAGAATATTATTTAAACATTAAAAAATTTTCGAACATGTGATTACTAAACGAAATAATACGTTTTTTTTATACGCAATTTCATGAAGAACAATACCATTTTCATCACGCAAGTTCGTAGGGTAGCATAAAAGTAGAATGCCTTCCTGGCACAGAATAAATATAGTTTTAAACCAAACATCAAATTGAAAGAGTCGATCTTTTTTTTTATTCCCTTTCAAGCTTAAAAATAACAATATAGAATTATTTTTAATAATTTTTTAGTTAAAAATATTTATTTATCATAATAACGGCATCTCTTATTTGAGTTTAAAAGAAGATTTTAAATACTTCAAATTTTTTCTACTGTTTTGAAAGTTTGATTGTCACCTTGGAAAATGTATTCAATAACTCATAATAAACGAGAAAATGATTACTCAGTTATTTTCACGATTGATGCTCCGTAACTGACATTACTGTTGTGGTGAAAGCAGATGAATGATTGTGACATGTTTTTTAAGTTATCAGCAGTTCTAACTTAGGGGAGAGAGAATGCGATTATTTCCTCCTCTAATGCTTTTTATTTTTAGTATGGAAATTCTTCTTTTGCTAAGTATTTTTTAAAACATGTTCTGAGAGGACAAAAACACCGTTGATAATTATCATTAGCTTAAAATAGAGTGGGAAGATTTCTGTACAGGGCGTGTTCATTTTTAAAAGAAAAGAATGGATGTCGAACATTTCTTTGATACTTGAAAACATAGTAATACAGTGAAAACACAATTTAAAGTTTTAAAGATAAAGAGAAATGAATACGAAATGTCACTATTTATAAATGAGAAATAAAAGATGCAGCGGAAATAATTTGAAAATTTAATGTTTTGTAAAATTTAATTCTTTAAAAATGATTTTAAACAATCTTCATCATTCTTAATTTAATTTTTTTTTCCAAATCATTAAAGTTTTATGAATATTAAATATCAGATCGGATGAAAACTTCAGTTTGAAATTTCTCATATTATCTTTTTACAGAAAAATAATGGTAAATTATGGTTGAAATATTGGTAGTTTTATGTAATATAGTTTTTCTGAATGAATAGTTCTGTCAAATATACAGGGATTACGTTTCGGTTGACGAAAGAAATTGGTCAACACCCCCGTATGCCAATTTATTACTTAATTTCTACCTAAAATTTTCCTTTTGCTGCAAATAAATAAATAACGAAATCACAAAATAAAAGAACATGCAAAGTTTTTGTCAATCAAGATTAAAAAATAATTAAATGTTAATTAAAAACAATGCACTATTTTTTTTTTAAAAATTGAAGTTAAAATATTATTTTTATACGAAAGGCTTTTTTTTTCAGCATAACATTTTTGAAACATTGCATTAAAAAATAATATTGAGTAAAATTCGAATGAATGTTGCGGAAGTCAAACTACACCAACATTATTCAAGCTGATTTCATAAATTTTTTCAAAAAGCAATAATTAGTCAATCGGTTATCATAGTTACACAAGCAACTTTTATGTTTAAAGAATTTTTTTTTGTCAGAACACCAAAAGGATTAATTTGAAGTTATGTGATTAGACTTTAATTATTGATTTATTTTTCGAAATGAACGTTCTATTAACAACTTAAAATCCATAAACAAATAAAAAAATCACGTTTTCTTTTGTGACATTTGAAACAATATTCAAAGAAATAATTAATCATAGTAATATTTTCTTTAAATTGCTAATAGATTGCTCTTGTATGGCCAAAATTTCAAGCATCATAATTTCTCTCACAATATTATTATTATTGAAGATATTTAAATACATTTAAATAAATGCTGATGTTTTTAGAAAAATTAAATGCGATACAAAACCAAAGGGGGAGGGGAGAAGAATAAAAGAAGAAATTATGATCAACTAATTTAACAAGCAATATACGAGTACAATATACACACACCTACAATATATTCAACTTAAAAATCGGTGGAGTTTTCATTAATTAAAATTTAAATAAACTGTTATTCAATTATGTAAATGATAAATAAAGTTTAAGATAAAAAAAATGGTAACAATTAAAATGTAGCAAACTTTGCCAGTAAAAAAAAATAATACATTTGAAGTACTGTCATCTTGGTGAACTTTTAAAGCAGAGCATTTCATTAAAATTACATGCAAAAATTATAGTATGAACATTCTAAGTGATGACTATAATTTTTTTAATACAATTTTTAGGAATTGGTTATTTCATTTTAATAATAATTAAATTTATCACAGGTATAAGGTTTTTTTTAAAAAAAGTCCCTTAACATAAAATAAGAATTCTTTAAATCTGGCTAAAAATAAATTGGAATATTAAATTCCTTAAAAGTATTAGAAATTCTTTTTGTTATGAAATTTTGAGGAAACACAAGTCTTTTTCGTTGCATCAACATCTTTTTTAATTTGACAACATAAATTTATTTTTCGTGCAATCAAAATAAATTTTAACAAACAAAATTTTTTTTCAACAGTTAAAAACAGAACATTTTTAGAACATTTTCTTAAGAGGAAAATTAAAAACAAAAATAAATATATTGTGAAAATAATTTTTTTAATAATAATTGAGTATATTTTCCCAACTCACCGCTGCATCAATAGAACTCAGGAAAAATAGTTGTAAAATACAGACAAGAACTATCCAACTGTCCATCATCTTCATCCCCCCTCTGGAAGAGGAGCGAACCCCCCTTCCTAAGCGGACACGTGATTTTTAGTCCGAAATATGCTCTAAAAAATATACCGCTGTTACCCGCACTCACTGACCCTCAACAAAACGAACAGTCCGCGCTCAGGCCTCCATAGCGAGTGATCGCTGTATTCATGCGCAGACGAAAAAGAGTGCTCGCGTAAAATCGCTCCACTATTCTTTTCCCCCTGCTTACGCTTGTACGATAAATGGCAACAGGTATGAAGCCGAGGGCATGAAACTACAGTTAGTCCTTCATTTTTGGGTTGATAGCCATTTTGTGATCAAATTAGGGAGAATAGTAGGTTTTTTCCTTCTTTTCTTCGGAGCGACAACTTTCGTTGTTGCCCTTGGCTACTATCGAAGAAATTTTTTGAATAAAACTCGGACTTTTGACTTTCGTCGTAAACTAACTTCATAAAGATCTAGATAATTTTATATGGTCAAATACTTGCTCGGAAAAATAAATTTTGAATGTATTCATCTTTTTCCTCCTCCCACAGAATTTGAAACATTTTTTTCATCTCTTTTCTTTTTTAGCAAAACTTTGAACCTTTTTTTAAAAATGAATGTTAATAAACAGAAAATCGATAATAAAATTTTCCAGCTCTTGTTATTTAAATTAAAGTGTCTAATGTCAATAAATGTCAGTCTATTCCAATATTTAAAATAATTCAGGATATCGTTTAAAAGTAGTTTATTTTTATAGTTTTCTGGTTTTAAAATACACACACACATAATTCTTTCTTTTTTTTAATACATGCTGATATGTTATTCATAAATGTTATTTATTCAATGAATAATTTTTAGGTAATATAAAAAAAAACTGTTTAAAAAATCACATTTATTTTTTTATTTGAACATAATTTATGATTTCCCAAATTTTAGAAAACTTCAAAATCTAATAAAGTTTTTAATGCATTTTGTACTTGAGCTATAATGTACTTATACTCGTATTCAATTTTTAATAGCATTCATATTAAGTATTTGTAGCAAATTCCTTACAATATTGATAGTGAATAATATTCGTAGTAAAATTAAGAAATAGTTTAAATCTTTTTTTTTTTTTCAGGGGGAAGGAGAGCTGAATGATTCACAAACCATGGCAGATGACCTCACTTTTATCGAGTCATTGGCTGAAGTCCTAGTGCCTCTAAAGATCTACCGTGTTATGGGCTGAAACATCGATCTCAATCGAGGTTCAAAATCAGCAATTTAGCTTGGTGTGGAGTTTGGAAGGTGGAGTGCCTGCTAAAGTGCCTCATCAGTGACTGAGGTTTAAAATTATGAAGTTTGTCATCAGCAGACTTCATATAGTTTCAAAGTGCAACGTGTTTATAAACAGTAAATTTTTTAATATTTTTCTTATTTGAATGAAAGAGCACTAACTTATTATTATTATTTTAAAGAGCTTAGTAGTTATTTCCCGAATTATTAATGCTTAAGATAATTCTAAACCTTAAATTAGTTATATTGCGCAAAATTTAAGAAAATGCATTCAGACATAAAAATGTTTTTTGTTACAAAAAGTTGAGAAATGAGAAACAGTAATCAATTCCGTAAAAAAAAAAAAAAAGCACGTGTTTTACTTAACCTTTATTTCATCTATCCAGTAGAGTCTAATAATATGAGGTGAATGGAACCTGGCCTACATGTGTGAAACTATCGAAATTAAACTGTAACTCAGGGGTGGCCAACCCACGGCTCGCGTTACTTTTGTAACAGTGGCTCGCGAAGACTTAATAAGAATATTTAAAAAATTGAAAAGTATAATAATAAATAATTTTTTTTAGAATTTTATTGAAATGTGGTTGTTTCAGGCAAAAAAATAAAAAAAAACCCTAAAAATTTATTTTAAATTTAAATGAGTTACAGTAGAAATTTATCGTAAAAATAGTACATGGATTGTTGTGCGAGTTGGCTTCCTAAAGCTTTTTTCACTCGCGAGATTTTTGATATTTGAGGGAGGGTATATTTTAAAACACATGAAAGAAAACACTGGACTGCCCAGTGAGTACTTGCTATTCTAGAATGAAGACAGGCTATGTGGTTTAGCTTTTCTTACCGATATTAAGGATATTAAAATAACTTAAATTTAAGATTACAGAGAAAAGATTGTATTTTTTCTACCCTAGTTGGTCAACACCTTCTTTTGTGACAAACATTTGCTTTTCTTTTTCTTGATTTTGGAGGAAAAAAATAAGCACATACTTATTATTAAATTAGCTTACTTTAATTAGCACATACATATAAATTAAAAATGAACAAATACAGTATTTCAATGAAAGTAAAATAGGGCCTTTTTATTCTGTTTTAAAATTACAATAAGATTTAGGAAAATCTCAAACATATCGATTTTTAATTCCAATGGGCCAATTTGTAATGAAATCAAACTGTACTTTTTTAATGATGATTTAAGTTTTGTTTTGATTTATTTCAATAAATAGTAATATTAAACCCATTTTTTAATTAGGTTTTCATTTTTATTATGCAATTTCAACCATGCTAATGTGTAAGTATTTTTCATAAATAGTCCAGTCCTAATTCCGGGATTGAAAATATAGCACGGGATTGCAAACCTTGTAACTAGACAACAATGTTTGTACCATCTTGTGAACTGAGTTATAAACCTCTTAATATAGCAGAAACTAAAACTATAAATAAAAATTACTTACAGTACAGCATATTTCTTTTACAACACCTGCGAAATTTTAATCTTTATTTTTTTATTTACCAGTTTGGATAAATGGAAAATTCAATCCAACGCGACTTTATTTACAACAGCGTTGCGTTAGTTTGTATTTTAAAATTAAAAAAAAAAACTAGAATTTTACAATAAAAATTAAATTATGAAGAATTTTTTTCTTTCCATGCCTCTTTCTCGAGTCCCTTTATCAAAGTAGTAGTTTCAAGGCTAGAAATGGGCCGATTTTGAACTTCAATCTCGATTCTTTCAAAATCATCATGTGGAACTATATGAACTACAGTATATTACAATCAAAGAGGCCTTAAAATTTTTACGTGGCGTGAAATGAAAATTAA
This sequence comes from Trichonephila clavata, assembly GCA_019973975.1. Lineage (NCBI taxonomy): Eukaryota > Metazoa > Arthropoda > Arachnida > Araneae > Nephilidae > Trichonephila > Trichonephila clavata. The sequence continues at coordinate 259,295 of BMAO01016347.1, read as the reverse complement.
GGGGAATGAGGCTTAACTTCAGATGTCTTCCTCGCGTACGGAATTTGATCCAAACTGATTATGAGAAATTCGTTGGTAAATGGAATTTCCGGTAACCTTAAAGAAATTTTTGTGAAACTCAATAAATTTTTCGTTTTTCAATTTTCGAATTAAATTGATAATTTATTTTGTAAGGTTTGCATTACAAAAAAATTATGCGGTTTATAAGAATGCATAGAAGATGCGTAATTCGTGATCACCGGTTTCGTGACAAATTAATACACTATTTATTGCTTAATGTTTTTATTAAGAATAAATTTCCCTGTTTTTTGATTTATAATTTTCTACAGATTTTTTTCCCTACAAAATATTGGATCATACATTTAATTTAATTACCGTGAGAAACTTAATTATAATTTTAATATTCATGAAAATTCCCCGAAGAGATTGAATTTCTGAGTTATTATATAGTCAAAATTAATGCGAATAAACTACCATATATTTTGGTTAACCCAGTAACACACAAGGGTGGGGTTTGGGAATACCCCCTCCATAGATCAACAGATTTTTTATTTTTACCACACATGTTACCCTTAGGCGGTTTCCTCTTTTTCTTTAGAACGTAACCCCCCACCCATAAGAGAGGTCTGTATAAGCTACAGATCTAATCAAAACTCAACTGGATATACTATTTCAATTCCAAAGCCTCAGCTGAACAAAAAATGGCTGCTGCTGCTGCCATCTGGTGGAAAATATTTGATATGACAAAATACTACGCTATTTTAAGGAATGATCTTTTGTCAATGATCTGATTCATTGAATGCAGATGAGGCAAGGGATTTAGAAGGGAGACTACGCTGAAGTTATCCAGTCTAGACAGGAAAGAGACATCAATTAGGGGGATATTTCACTTTTTCGTTGCAAGAATGAAACATAAATTAGATTGCAGTATTTTTCGATTCAATATGTTAAATAGTAGTAGCATCATTAAATGAATGAACGTAAAAACTATTTGATGAATATGAAATGTCTGCTGCATCTGTATTTCCAAAGCTTATTTTGTTCTTTTTTATACTTGTTTTCAACTTAATTTTGTTTCCATCATCTGTGGGAAGCTATTTGTTCAGAGAAAACCCACATAAATTCTGAATATTAAATTTCTAAAAAAAATAATTATAATTATAAGTATAATAAAAAACCCAAAATCACAGTGAAAACAATAAAACAGAAAAATTATAACAATATGCACCTGTTTAAATTATTAACCCCCCCCTCCCCCTCTAAATTGTTAATCATGCTTTTTTTAAACAGAAATATTTCAGATTTTTCTGTGTCACATTGACGTTTTCAATAATTTTTGAAGAAGCTTCTACGGCAGGGCTTCTTTTAAGAAATTGAGTTTTTTCTCACAACTGATAAATATTCAAGTGTATAACTATATTTCGATTTCAGTATTTTAAAGCAAAGGGTTTCAGACGAAGACTATCATCTCAACCTTACAAATCAAGATTTCCTGTCAAACCAACTCCAGATAATGATATAAAAATGATACATTTGAATAAAAACCAGCGATAAAAAGATCAAATATTTAACTTTCCCTTTATTTCTCGAGATAACTCAGTCTTGAAGAAGAGTGATATACTTTGAGGTCAAATGAAGAGATAAGAATGTCTGCTACATTAAATAATGTTCTGATAAAATACTCATCTTTTTTTAGGTGAACAAACTCCATCCTGCACGATATCAAAATTGGTTCTGAATGGGAGCGAGTTCCAATGATGTAGGCGCCATTTTTCCTTTCTTTCATTCATTTTAATTTGGATTGATAACGTGATTATATATCACTTCGCGGCTCGATCCTTTCATCGATCATCTGATAAGGAATTCATAAAAGTCACTGCAAGTCCTTTTACTGTAACACATATATAGCTTTGATGTAACTGTTTTCGATTATGTTCTGGATATTACTAAATCACGTGTTTTTTGAATGATAGCTTTATTGGATTTTCAGGCTGACTTTCCAGATTTTATTGCATTTATACATTATTTATTAATTTTATGAAGTAAAATGCTAGAACGATTCGTGAAAAAAAATTGAGTTGAAATGATTTAAAATATTTAGTTTCTTATTAATTAGTGTGTGATATGAAATTCTGCTGGAGTTGGACGCGTCGTGTAGAAGGGGCACATGGATGTTAAAACTGTTGAGGCTCAAAAGTCCTCCAGTTGGTGTGGTGTAGTGGTTCGGAGAGGGGGTGCTAGCCCAGGTTGTCTTCCTTGTCATTGGACCGTGGCTCAAACTACGAGGTTCGTTGCCCCAAACCCTCCTGTTCGTTGCCAATGCGACGTCAAAACACTACCTTCGTTGGAGCTTCGGCATTGCTTTTTCAAAAACAAATTTTGTTACTAAACTTACGGAACACAAGTTTTGGCAGTCACAAAAATTAAAACGTCTACATTTGTTTCTTTAGCAAAATTTTAAAATTTTTGAAAACATAGAAATTCTTTTTGTCGTGTCATTTATTTGTTACCGCATAAATTAAAAGGCACAAAAATTTCAAGTATTTTCAAATTTAAATAACTTTTAATTTCCTATTAATCAATGCATATACTTTAAGCTGGCATAGTAAACTGTGAATTTTTCCGATCTTGAAATTTTACGACATATTTTCCATTTTCATATTATGATTTAATTATAATATCATAAAGAATGTAAAACAAAACATAATTTCGCATTATCATTTTTCAGTATTAGATATTATAATTAATTCAAAAATCACTTAAGAACTTTTTCCTTTTTTTGAGATGCTTGTATGAGATTGGAGCAAATAATATAAGAAAAACAATATTCTTATCGGTTTTATTAAAATACTATTAGGATATAAAAATTCTTCTTAAGTTTGAACTCTTATCTTAGGGTTTTATTTCTGTTCCGTTTTGTGCGATCGGGATTAAAGTATGCATTAATGACTCCCGTAAAATGTTGAATTTTTAAAAGCAAAGAATATAACCGTTTTATAAGTATACATAAAAGCTAAAGGCTCCCTTCATGCCATAAAAATGTGAAATAATATATATATATATATATATATATATATATATATATACAGTCGAACCTCTATTTAACGAAAGCGCTAAATCCTAGAAAAAGTTCGTTATATGGAAAATTCGTTTTATAGAGGTTCATCTTTCAATATACTTTATAAACCACATAAAACAAATTTTAAGTTCGTAAACATTATATATTTAAAAAAGTAATTATTCACACCTTTTTCTAAATTAATATCTATTTATTTTATAAATCTTACCCATCAAAAAAAGAAAGAAAGGAAAACTGCAAGAAAAACAAGAAAAAAGAATGTCGAGGAATATACTGTATTTTAAACATTAAGAAAATAATTTTGTATTAAAATTAATGAACTTTAAAGATATTTTTTTTTTAATTTAAAGGATACAAGTAATTAAAACATACATCATTTTCTAACTAGAAAGTCTAAACATACTTTATCACATACATCTTTTAATTTAATTACGCATAAAATCTGTTAATTTTGTTTAAGTTTGTTTGTTTGAAATAATGCTTTGTTTCATAATACGCCGCATATCTTTGCAATGCACCAAAAATCCTTTCAGGAGTATTTTTCCGTGTCTTTTCTTACTATTTTCTAACCATCAATTGCTACCCTAGAAATTGGTCGTATCCCAATGCTTTTATAAATTTAAGAGCTTTCTCTATTACAAAAGGTCTAAAGATCGGAACATTTTTATCACGCATTGTGTGTATCCATTTAAAAACTGTCTTGTTGGTATCTTCATAGACACAATTCTTAAACGTTTTGAATAAGAATTCGATGAATCATTATCTCGATTTTTTATAATAGTTGATAAACTTTTTGGAAGAATACTTAGCTTTAAAGCAATATCCTTTTTCTTGACGCATTTATCCACTTCCCTGAAGAATCAAATTTTTTGTTTGATGCTCCAGCATTTACGTGTTGTAATTTTGGAGCTACAAGAAATGCAGTTATCAGTACGACTGATCAACAGTACAAATAAACGGACACGGGGACACGAGACAATTTCACTGAGGGTGAAAGAGGACATCGAAGATGTTTCTAGTGAACTGGACAATGGGGTAAAAGGTTGCACTTCTTGAATACAACACCCAGAATTCTATTGCTCTCCGGGAGTTAAGCATCTAATAAAACCAGTTCAAGATTTATGACCACATTAAATGTGTTAAAAGAGACAATAATTTCAAATGTCCAAAAATACTTTAAAATTAGGGAGAAAAAATTGAATCACAAGAAAAAAGTTCGTTATATAGGAAAAACACTTCGCTATTGGGAGGTTATTTTACGAAGAAAATCGTGAAATGTTCTTGGTTCCAGGAAGAAGTTCCGATAAATAGAAAAATTCGCAATATTGAGGTTTGCAATATGGAGGTTCGACTGTATATATATTCGTAAGATCTTTTAAATAAAATTACAATAAAATTTGATGAATTCATCAAATTTTATTGTAATTTTATTTAAAACATAGTAAGTAAATTAGTAACAAATAATGGATTTTGTTTCTTGCTTCGATTAAATTAAAGGAATTGCAGGAAATTCAAAACAGAAGGATAAAAGTCAATTTTTCCGTAAAAAAAGTTTCAAACAATATAAGAATGAATATATAAGATAAAAAAAGTTGAATAAAAAATCGCAATAAATAACAATTAAAGCAAAATATTTACAGTAATAGATTATATAAAAAGAATCTAACAGGAAAAGCAAAAAGAGGCATACTACTACATACAATCCTTAATAATATTATAAACGCAAAAGTTTGGATGTATGGATGTTTGTTACTCTTTCACGCAAAAACAATGGAATGGATTTTAATGAAATTTTACAATAATAGGGCTTATACATCAGAATAATACATAGGCTATAACCTATAAAGATATTGTGTGAAGTGTCCAAAATATAACGATAAATGTAAAGTAAGTAGGAAAAAATCCTGCCATCTGCAAGCTATTCTGGCGTGCGCTGTGAAAACGGTTAGAGTTATACGTATATAATCACGTATACAAAAAAGCCGTGACAGCAAGCCATTATCACCAAAATAGTAAACTATAAATATAATAAAATTGATAATTTTTTTTATTTCAATGCACGTTTTTTTTTAATGATTTTATTACCAACCGATCACTATGAAAATTGGCAAACATATGTATTCTTTTTTGGAAAAGGTTTTTGTGCAATTCTTTTTGTTGTAGTTCTCCACCAGGTGGTGCTATAGCATATCAACTTCTGCACCGTTCAATCCATCGCCAAGTTGCCAACATGGTCGCCAAAAATGATGCTAACTTGGCTCTATCGTCAACATTTCGTTATGTTTCCATTGAATCGCCATTATAATGTAAGGAACGGCGTTGCTTGCGAATATTGCAATTTTAACATAACATAAATACAACAGAAAGTAATATTAACGTATTAAATATCCATATATAAATTATTTACACTATTTTAAGCGTTCATTACACAAAAATTGTAACAATGTGTTACTTTTGCTAAGCAGAGATCAGCTTAGGAAGGTGTTTTCAAAAATCGACCCACAAGAGAGTTTCGGGGCGTTATAAATAGAAAAAAATCCTTTTTATCAGCAATTAGATCTACAGACTTAAAATTTAACAAATATGTTTTTTTTTGTTTAGCTAAGATATGCAAAAAGTTTTTTTTTGTTACATTTGCATTTCATGTAAAATTAACTCCTTAAAAATTTCTTTATCCTTCAATCTGTATTGTTTAATTTTTCAATTCACCCATGCGAAGAACGGGTATATCAGCTAGTCCTAATAAAAATAAATAAAATAATCAACTAAAAAAGGAAGAAAATTTTTTCTATTAAAAAATTTATCCAAGCTACAACAATAAACAAATGAAAGCATCAAAAAAGCAATAATCCCTTATAAAGTTTGCCGGCAAAAGTGAGACTGTTTTAAGAGGAACATTAAGATTGTAGAGAGAGTTCAATCTGAATTTGAAAAAAAAAGAAAAAGATTCTCGAACAGTGACATTCTTACCACCCTTTATTTAAGTAAACGAACTTTAACGAGACAATATCTCTTCAGTTCAATGCAATGCATCCGTGAACACTTTACACAGATATTCCACTACGGGGTTAAAAAAATTATGAACTCAATGAACCACATGGTTTGTCTCATTAGTGACTCTATCTAAGGAAACATCCAGACATAAGGTCAAAATGTCAATTCAACGAATTCAGAGATTATGAGACAAGTTTTCACTCTCAATTAAATTGTGAACTTAGGTTTTTTTTTTAATTAAAGGTTGATGCCACCCAAATGCAGAGAGATGGTTTAAACTTTTTTCCTCCTTTAGATGGTTTTAAAATGCAGAGAAATTGGACTGGCATTAGTTATGTCAGTGAGATAACTTGCCTTTTTTACTCTTTTGTTCTATTATAAACTTGGTATTGATGATATTTCCCATTTTATCGTTTTAATTGAAACCTGACAGAAAATCTACAAAATAATCTACAAAAAAATATGTTCAAAATAAAAGAAAATTATTCAAACAAACAAGCAATTAGTATAGCTTAATTAAATTATTCAACCAAACACAAGAGTTTTCTTTAATTTTTTTTATACTCAAGGTTATTTGAATCCAAAAAGGGAGTTATATTTGGGTGGATCGAAAGTTTTTTTTTTCAGTGTATCAAAACCTATATCAATGAGTTAAAGTTGTTTTTTGTATATAGATAAAGGAAAAATAAAGTTAAACAAATTAATTTTTTTTGAAAAGTACTGCCACGGGGGAAATGAAGTTAAGGTATTTAAACATTTTTATGTTAAGAAAACAAAGTAATTTTTGTTAAAGGGAAAAAAGCATTTTGGTGCTTTTTAACATTTATTACAATGAGAGGATGCTTACTAAATAGTTATAAGAAAAAACATCAGCTACATTTGATACCTTCATTAATATTAATTAAAAAGATTACTTTCGAAACCACAGTGCACGATAAAGCGGAAAATGGAAAAAAGTTTGAATCGAACTGATTCGGGGAGAGCGAGTAGGGTTATACATTTTGCTATACACATTGTACTACTCACTCATCCGTTAGCATCATTTTTGGTTATTTATACTGTTGAAAAATAATTTTTTCTAATCTAAAATAATGTAGCTAAAATTAAATCTTTTTCGCTCTCATTCTTTTTTTGAAACTTCATATCCTTTGTGGCAATATATTAAATTTTAAAATTATTTTTCACCGAATCTCAAGATCATAGAACATCTTTTCCGTATAGAAGGTTCCAGTAGTAATACTATTTTTTCTCCATATAACTCCGATTCCTTGAATATAATGCAATCAATAGTTTACCTGCCCATCACAACTATTTTTGTACTCATCTATTTTTCAGGGTTCCAAGTTGAAATATCCAGACATTTATTTAAGATTGCTTCGCCGGAAAATGATTTTTACCAATTCAGCAAATCTAAAATATGTTTTCCTAGATTTTTCTTTTTCATAGCATTCATAAAGTAGTCTTTTCATATTACTTTCTCATTTTTGTTTTTAATAATTAAAATCTTTTGAAAGAAGATGCGAAGAAAATTCATTGCATTAATACTGAATTCTCTTTGCCTCTGGTAGGTCAAAAAATCGTGACAATAGAAAATTAAATAAATTTAAATTTTAAATGTTATCAGATTTAAAAAAAAAGTAAAATTTGATATTTTTAAGCAATTTTGTTAACTGTCATGTAAAGAGAAGTAATATTTGCTGTGATAAAATATTGTTCTTTTGCTTATTTGTATCTTTAATGTGTTGGCCAAATAATGTACCAGTGCTTCATAAGTGGTTTACCAAATTTTAAATTAAAAAAAAAAACATTTTGAAATTTTTTTTTCTTCAGCCTGTAAGTTTTAATAAATAAAAGTTCTTGTCACACCATTGCAAGAAACATCCATCCACATTAAAGATCTTTCCTGTCTTTTAACTCCCATTCAAGACATAATACTTCTCCATTACAAAAATGCATCACCCGATGCAACCGAAAAATTTCCCCGAAAAACTCGCCCTAGTCACTCATAAAAATCAGATAATGAGTGAAAAAAAAAAATACAGCCAAAAGAAGAAAAACCGCGCCAAAAAATCGACCATTCCCTGAGCTAGGGAGCGAAACTTAATACTCCCCGCATCGGAGCGACTAAGAATCAGCTCAAGGATACAAAGAACCGTGTGCGTGAAGCGGTCGCTGCGCGAACTGCATTTCCGGGTGAAGTCACAGAACCCTCCGCAAGTTATCGCGTTGATTTTCGTGCTCCTGAGTATGGAAAATACACTTGGGTAATTGTACAGTTTGCAAATGTGGTTCATGTAGTTAGTGATTTTTGTAGGATGGCAAATTACGGCCAGGATCGGCTGGCTGGATTTACGTTGCGGCGATCCTGGTAAGTATTTTGTATTTTTTAGTTTTCTTTTTTTGTTTTTCTTACTTTCTCCCTTTCTCCTGCTGTGATGGTTATCTTTGGGAATGTTTTTTCTTGTACGCTCTTCACCCCTTCTCGAGCATCCTTGGGTGGGCATCTGCTTGGGATGGGTCTGCGCTATCTCTGTGAATCATGTGTATTTAGAATGAGAAATATTATGATGAAAATATTTATTGGTTTGAATATATGGATTGGAATTTTAACTTGAACTAAAATTGTAAAGGGGAGGTCTTATAATTTTTGAATTTATTTACTTTTTTTATTTTGAAAGAAAAGAAATTGTGTTGGTGGAAAATATCTTCTGCTGTTAAATTAGAGTTTTCTTTTGTAACTTAGAACCCTTTCCTTTCCAGAATTTTTATTAATATTTTCGAAAAATAATGTTTGAATATATTGAAAGTAAGTTTGAATGAAAATAAGTTCAATTTAAGAAGCATTTTTTAAAAATCACATGCTATTTTTGAAGGCGAGAACTTGTCTTTTTGTAGTACTTAATATTTGGAGATAATTATAATAAACAGATTTTATCTTTCTACGTGATGCATTGTGTTTTTATTTTTTAAACATTTTAATTTTCTTTTAAAATTTTTCAAAAAAGTGAAAGCATTTATGTGTTTGAAAATATCTTCATGTGGATAAAATATCTTTTTGGTAAAAAAAAAAAGTTCTGTATATAAAACTTTGTTGTTTTTAATTAATCAACTGATTAATCATAATTTTTATTGATTTTTCTTTAATTATTTTTTTAAAATTAAGTCAATCGTTCCTTAATTCTTTAAGTAATTTCATATTAGTTTCTTAAATTATTTTAAGAATGGTGATAGTTATATATTAACTCTTCCAAATTGTGTGTGTGTAAATGATAATATTCTGATTAAAAAAATTACATATAAAATTTACTTTTTTTCCAATTACACATTTCAAATACAGAGAAAATAACTAGTTTCATCTTGTTAACAATTTTACTTTTCATCTTATTTTGTTAGTTTCTTTATTAACTTCAAATGAGTTTTTAAAATTTTTAAATTTAATTTAGGTAGTTTAATAAAATTAAATAATTAATTATTACGTAGATAAATACAATTGTGCTTTTTTTCGGTTTAAATTCACTGAGGTAATGACCAGAATATGCTTAAAGAAAGTGCGAAAGAAAGGGTGGTAAAATAAATTCATAAGTGAAGAATTTTTTTAAATTTTAATGACTGTTTTATTATTACCCGATTAACAGTTTGTAAGGTTTTTAATCATATGAAAAAAATAATAAATATATTTAAATATGAATGAACATTATTAAAAACGCCTATGTTATTATGCGAATTTATTTATTTTTCTTTTGCTTTTTGAGTAAGAACAGCACAAATGAAGTCTTAAAACATTTTTTAAAATTTTGCTCTAAATTGGTAAATTACTCACAATTATATTCTTAGTGATTGTCATGGCTACGTAATTCGGGGATTCTTTTTCAAACATTATTTTCTTTTTTATTGCTCTCAAATATTGCAATTTTTTTGGGAAAAGAAAAGCTTTTTATTTTGTGTAGAATTTTACTATCGGCAAAACCAAATAACAAATATAGTTCAATGCTATTTTTTCATTTTCAGTTTCAAGTTAAAAACCGGAAAAGACATTTAATGCAATTATAACATTCAAATCATTTATTTTTGATAGGAATACAGATAGCAACGAAAAATAAAAAGAGATACAATGTTTTCTTTCGACATGGTATCTTATATTAAATTGGTAAAAAGGAACTTAAGAAACCGACACATGTCAATACATCTACCATTTAGTACGAAGTCGTTATTAGGAAGATGATGACAGAAATAATGAGAAATCTTCTTTTTGTACACAAACCCAGTAATACAGCAGAGAAACGAGGGGGAAAAAAGTGTTCCAGTGTCTTCTTATTCTGCGAATTTTTAGATGAAAGAATGATTAAAAAAAGGGATGAAACCCGGTTGAATAAAATTAAAAAGATATTTGTTACATTTTCTCTTATTAATTAACAATTCAAAAAAATAAAATTGTAGTTCCTTAACCCATAATCTTTTTATATGACGTCCAGACAGAATGTCTGCACTGTATGAACCTCACTCTTTTCCGTGGCTTACTTAATTTATTACGAAGTATTCTAGAAGCTAATTAATCATCACCTAATTAAAACTGAATTTTAAAAAGAATAATAATAAATAAGGAAGTTTAAAGGTAGAAAATTTTTAAAATATCAATTTGACTTTTAAAATGCTCTTATTTTAATATTGCTACAACTTCGAAAGTTAAACGAAAATTTACGGGTCCCGTTTCATTTCTTCAGTATTGTAAAAAGTATATGTACTTTTGACAGTAAAAAATTAATGTTCAGTATATGCAGTAAAAATATATATCTTTGAAAGCTTTAAAAATTCTTGATAAGAAATACTGATTAAATTTCTGCTCGAAGAGGAGCAAGCTTTTGTATTCATTTCTTTTGATATACTGAACTCTTAAAAAATTGACTCTCGAATGGAACAATGAAATAAACTTGTTTCAAACAACTCAGAAATTTACTGCTACAGTCGACTCTCGCTAATTCAAACATTCGACAATACGAACCTCTCGATAATTCGAAGTATATGCTCAGTCCCAAGAAAAACTCTTGATATTTCGAACTAAAACTATATGTTTTGGTACACTTAATATTTCGAAGTAAAATCTGTGGCTGGCTAGGCTACAACATGCTATAATTCGAAGTTATCTCATAAAACTCTCGACAATTCGAACACTCACTATCATCTACAGTCCTGTAGCAAACAGCTTGGAGCTTACAAGTTTTGTGCTGTATTGTCTCTGCGTGTCTCCCCCTGTAATGAAACTCCTTTGATGACCATCTGTCTGCATAGTATTGTAATGCGTAGGATTGTGTATTTTGCATCGGACTGACCTGACGATTTAGGGCTCGTCTGTGTGACGTATAGCATGTGGCACCAAATAGGGCATGGGCTGGACTGGACCCTGCCTTGAAGAATCAATGATGTGGAGGACAATGTCTGAGGGAATCGATTGCGAAATGATTTTATTTCCAATGAGGAACGGAAGAGATGACAGATTTTTTCGTCAAAAAGAATAATTATGTACAGTGTCTTATTTTAACAATTGTTTTCAATATATAAATGTATTATTTTAATACAGGACTGTTAACTTCTGTATAATATGCACGTTTTAAAAATACTTTAAAATACTTTTATACTTATGTACTATTATTGTTTTATTACAGTTACAAATTAAAATGTGTTAGAAAAAAAAATTATCTTCTTGTATTTTGAGAATTTTTTCCTACTCTCTTGGTAATTCGAACTCTTGATAATTGGAAATTTTTTCATTGGTTCTTCCAACTTCGAACTATCGAGAGTCGACTGTATTTTAAGATTGATTGTATGAAATTAGATATGATTTAATTATTAATTCTTGATAATTGATACTCCTTTTTTTTCTTTTCATTAAAATATAACAAAAAATAATTCAATTTAACTTAATATTACTGAGTTAATTAATTTAATTAATGATTAAATTATTTATTTCATTAATAGTGGAGTTTTGTTAATGATTGTCCATGATTATTTTAATATATTGCTTTTGGATTTTTTTTTTTAGAATTCAAGAAGAGAATGAAATATTTTCTTTTTAATTTATCATAATCAATCAATATAACTTTAACACATTTGATATGTTAAAATCAATAACATAATATAGAGATACAATATAAATCAATAGATGATTGCGTTCATGATAATTGTGTAAGCAGACCTTTAAATGTGTGACTAAACCATATTTTTTGACAATGCCGACTTTATCTGTGATGAAAAATTATTACTGAACTTTAAAACTTTTATTAATTAAGCCATATACAATTTTCTAAATGTATTAAATGCAAATATGTCTTCTGAAAATGGAATTTGTCATGGGGGCATTTTAAATACGTATTAATATGCTGGATATAGAATTTTCAATGAAGAGCCTTATTTTGTTTAAAATGTGAGATTTTCATTACTTTATCAAATAGTTACTTGTTTTATAGTTATAGAAAAAAAGAGTACATCCTTTAAAATATAAGTTTAACGTATTCAATTATTAAAATTAACAGTTGTGATGTAAACATCAACAGGAATTAATTTAATATTAAAAGAAGAATAATTAACTATTTTATTTTAGTTTTGAAAAAATTGTAAAAATTGTATATATATTTGTTATATTTGCTTATTTCGTTCTTCGTGGTTTGACAAATAAACAAAAAAAAGTCATATCTAATAAATTTGAAATAAATTGGTAATCAAATTACTCAGGCAAAAATGTAAAGGAAATATTATTTTTCATTGTGAAATAAAGCAGAATAGGTGCATTTTTTCTTTTGTAGAAAACAATTAGCTCTATATTCACAAACTTTTTATAAAGCTGTAGTACTGAGGCATGTACCACCTACAAGAATGATGAAATCAAAATGCATTACTTGAAACAACGGTTTTAGTAAGAGAAATGCTAACATACACATGTTCCGCCGCATGAATGAAAGAAGTATTTGTTTTTGAGCTTTCACTGTGAAGATATGTGTTCTTACTCATTTTTTATATGTAGTACTGTCGTTTAATCATTTACAAGAATTTCAAAAAGGGCTGATATGTTTGTGTGCATGTGTGTGTTCTCCCTTTTCATTTTTTTTTGAAGGAGGAGCAAGTCTCAATGCTTAGTTAAATAATGGAAACGTTTATAATAACTGTACAAATATTATTAAAAGTTTTTTTAATGCAATAAAATAATTCTAAAATGAATTATTAAAATAACGTTGATTCAAAATTATTATGAAATCAGCTAATGTTTCTTTTTTTCTTCCTTTTTAAACTTTTAATTTTAATGTTAGTCTAAGCCAGGGGTGCCCAACCTTTTTTGGAAAGAGCGCCACTATCTGATAAAAACAAATTATGCCTGCCACTTCTAACTTTCCCACCAAACAGAAGAATATGAAATCTGGAAAAAATTGTAACTTATAATAGAATTTTTATGTAACACATTTTTTATTCAAGTTTAAGTAGTGGAAAATTAAAAATAATATAATAAATAAAACAAAATTAAAAATTTAGGTTTTATTATTAATAAACTTTTTACAGGATTAATCAGTTAAGTTAGGTGTAAAATAAAAATGAGTAACTTAAAATATTTTATTTTAAATAATTATTAAAAATACTGTACTTTTTTTAATATGGTTTTTGAATTTGTAGTTTTTTAACCAAGTCTTCTATATTAGGATAAGTTCTCGAAGATACTAACAAAATTAGATTGTTTTATGTGTGTATCAGTCAATTTTGAGCGATATTTTGATTTTATTATGTTCATAACAGAAAACATTTGTTCGCAAACATATTGTTCCAAACCTACACTATCTGACAGCGAAATTATGTCAATTTATAAAATTGTTTGCTGGTTCAACTTTCCAAAATTCAATATAATTTCGATCCCTTGCAGTTGAAATAAGTTCTTCATATTTGCTTTTCCGTGTAGTATGGTGCAGTAGGTTCATAATTCCGATTTGGATTTCAAGTGGGTTACAATTATCGTTTTGCAGAGAAATTAACAAAAAAGATGCATGAAAATATCAGTAATCATCTTGAAAATCATCAAACCTAGCACTGAGTGAATCCTGCAAAATGGATGTTAAATATTTAAGGTATCCGAAAACATTCGGAGTACTTTTTTGACAAAATAGCATTCTAAAACATTATAAATGCTCTTTTAGGACTAAATACCAATAAATAATACTATTTAACTATCAAAATTTAAAATAAATTACTTGAAATTTACAAAAATTACAATTAAAAGTGAAATTTTAGCAATATTTTTGAAAAATTTCAAAGCAGTTAGAGAAAAAGGTAATTGACATATATTAGTAAAAGTAATACTAAAACAAATTAGATGCATTTATCTAGAAAATGTACTAAACTTTTAATTTTTTATTAAAATTTGAAATTTTTTAAATAACAAGCCATTATTTAAATAACAAGCCATAACTCAAAAAGTATTCATACAATAAGAAATATTTTAGTACATTCCCTAGAAAATAATATAAATATCAGGTTCCAAAAGTTTTATAGAAATACATTTGTAATATTTTGAGTTATCAGACTTGCCATGATAGATTTTGAGAAATTTAAATGCCTACTTCTGGTAGATCAAAAACCCACTTCCGGTTTTTCTAACTTTATAAAATTGATTGTAACTTGGCCTCTAGGTAGCGTAGAAACAAAACAAAGTATGTTTCGTTAAGTTAAAATATAGCTCTATTCAATAAAATAAAAAACAAAAATATCTGTCTTGACTGAATTTGGTCATTTTCAACGTGTTCGGATACCTTAATTAATCAAAGTTCGGGGCATCATTAGATAGTTCCTGCATTATTGGGAAATGTGTTAATCTTCTTTCTCCAAAATTGAGACAAAAAAAAAAGCAAAAGTCTGTTCACAAATTAAGATATACGAGTATGATCAATTAGGATACGAAAAGTACAATCTTTTTTTCCATGTCATCTTAAATTTAAATTATTAAAACGCCTCATAGTATTCGTAAAAAAAGCTAATCTTCATTCTTGAGTAGCAAGCACTCACTGGGCACTTCATTATTTTCTTCCAGATATTTTAAGATAGTCTCTCTCAAATTTCAAAATTTCACGAAAGCACTTCATTTGAAAAGCCAGCGCACAGATAGTTTTCCATAGCAATTCAAATAAGAGTATTTGAAATTAGTTTTGATGTTTTTTGTCTGAGACAACGTATTTAAATAAAACTGTAAGAAAAATTCGTATTCATTATTCTCTTGTCAAATTTTTAAATTTTCTATAAGTTTTCGCGTGCCTCTGTAATAACTCAATCGTGCCATACTGTGGCACGCATGCCGCGGGTTGACAACCCCTGGTCTAAGCTGAGTATAGAAACATCGGTTTTATTGCTCTCACTACTTCTTATAATAACGAAAAAATTTTCCACTTGTACGAATATTAGACGCAAAAAAATGAAATTTTCATAACTGAAAATTTTAAGATTAATAATATACCTAAATATAAACATTTAGATATTGAAAAGGGCTACTTTTATTAATAGATATATGAAAGATTTTTGATTGTATAATATAATATATGCTCATTTAAATAAATTATCTGTCAATTGTTAATTGTAGATGAAATTTTAAATTTTCTTAAATCGAGATAAGTTTCAAACTTTTTTTCGATACTATTGTATGCTTCAATTTTCAATTTTGAATCCAAAAAATCCTCTTCCAATTACAAATTCAAGATTGTTAAATGGAACATCTATCATGAAATCAGAAATAAAATGTTACCTTATAAATTTTCATAAAATGTTGGTATAATTTACTATACTGTGATGATACATATATGAAGAAATTCGTATGCGATTTGATTTGATTTTTTATCAACCTCGCAATCTAAGGCAACGAGATAGCTATTGGCGAATAACATCTTAATTTTGAACCTTAATCATCCAATGAGGACGATACTTTGTAACAATAGTCTGTTCTTGAGGTTTAACCTCTCTAATTCTGTTCTAGAACAATGCCGTACCAAAAATGAACGTCACTACCAAATAGAACATTAATAGTCAGCGAGATAGATCATACAATATAGACGATTATAGAGAACAGTAGATATTAGTGGGCGATAATACCGCATTAATTACTATCTGAATAATTTTTGCGTAGCCACTTGTACGACGCAAGAGCACGGACGACTTCGACTGTGACAACTGTGAAAGGTTCCATCTCATTTTAGATAAGTACCAATTGATTCTGACCCTTTAGCTTGTCTTGTTTTTAGTTTTAGTTTCAGCTTAGTAAAAGTACATTGTGTGCTCGAATTTTTTAAATCGGTGACTTCTTCATGCACGTTGCGTTCCCCCTGGAATCAAACTGATCAGCATGATTTTCACCTCAACCAACATGAGGAGGAAGTTCCTACACCACCTCACACTCCTATTCGCCAACGCGAGAACTTCGAAGCACGACAGATTAACTTTAATCAGCCCCTTCACATGGCACATTTTCAGCGGCATCAGGATTCAAACAATTCAGATGTGAATATAGATCCGAAAAATGGTTACATTTCTAAAGATATCCGTAAACTGTCTTCTTTTTACATTTAGTTGAAAAAAAAATTTTTTTTTCGTACTTAGCCATTCAGCATATTTTTTGAAAAATCTGACGTAATCATTAATATTTTTACGTATTGTTTGCCAAAAAGAAGATCTTCAGTCACATTGCATGCGTTTTTCAGGAAAATTAACATTTAATAGAAATCAAGGCTTTTTTCTCCAATTTTTCTTCCTATTCTTTATTAAAACTATGAAAATGCTATCATTTATATAAATAATATACTTATGATTCTACCATATATTTTAAAAATTTTTCAAGCATTAATTTTTTAACTATTTTTTATTAATTTCTATTTTATATTCAGAAGTCAAAACTAAAAGAAAGAGGAAAAATAAAAAATTATCTGCAGTTTGTCAGCGAAGTCTTAAATTTAATAAAAAGAGAATTATATTAATTTTTTGTATAATTTAGAAGTTTTCATACGTATATATACATTTTCATACATTTTCAGTTACGCAGTATTTACATTCAAATTACATTGAACAAATGAAAAATGATGTTTGTCAAAACCTATGGGGTATTAAGAAAAAAATAGAAAGAAAACTGAATATATAAAAAGAATATGTGTTCAAATTTATGGTTATAAATATGTGTGTGTGTCTGGAAAAATTAGGCGGGTATTTAAAAGCATTTTATTGCCTAAAAAAATACTAACGCTCACACATATTTAGCATTTATTAAAATACTTAAGCATATTGAAAAGGGAGATCTGGATTTCTCTATGAGGGTGACGTAACCTTCGAAATTAGAAGCACTTCTAAAATGTTGCAAAATGGAACTGGCGAATTTTGGTGTCTTCTTACTGTTAGTTGCCAGCGTAACGTAACCCCGCAATCCCGCACCGCTTGGGATCCCAGAATTTTAGGGGACTTAAAGACTGACTGACACCAAGTACGTATTCAACCAATTTATAAAATATTAAAGGTAAAACCTGAATTTGCAGAAGGGCCCTAAAATTCGCCGTTACGCCACTGTTGGCCATCTACGTTAAAAGAAATTAAACGTTGTTAAAAGAAATAGAAAAACACAGTCTGATATTATAGACCAGGCCAATTTTTTGTATGATTGATCACCTCCCCCCCCCCCCCCCTATTTAAATGTATCGCAATCGACTTGCCATAGACGTTGCGACAAAGGGCTTTTGATCAGCCTATTCATTGTCTGATCTGACTTTGCGTTCGACTAGTTGATTATGAACGGCATGTTGGTCACCCCTCTAATAATTGATTAATGTCTACATTGATACATTTCTACTACTTCCCATTGACAAATTTCTACTTTGAATATTTTGAAATATCGTATAATACACGTAAGACACACGTCTGCACTCAAACACGAGGTCTTTGATTATAGAAAACGCAATTATTATTTTGTATTTTACTCTCTTCTTGCGTAAATACATATTTCTACTACTTTTTTCTTATATACTTCTTATTTGTTTTTATTGAACCTTAAATTACAAAAGAATTCGACTTTAAGGGAAAATATCTCAGAGGGGAGCTCAATTTATTTCTTTAAAAATAATAAAAGTAAAACTATAGATAAAAGTAAGAATTATGAATCATAAATTTTTACAATGCTATGTAGTTAGTGTGGTTATAATAAGGATAAAGTATACTGTTTAAATTTATCTTTTTTCAGCAAGTTTTAACAAGAACTTCGATAAATGTAAACATATATCCGTAGATGTTTTTCTTGATGATGCGGATAATCATTAAATTACGGATATGATACTGGATGACAAAGATGAATCACGAGAAATGTCACAGAGAGAGATGAACCAGGTCTCAGTGAGAAAGAATAAAAAAGTTCGAAAAAAGAAATATTTTGCGTGGGAACGTTATTCTGAATGTCATCTCTTGTTTCGGAAGAAAGTAAAGCAATGGAAAGGTTCTTGAGTTCGTAATAATAGAACAGTGCTTTAATAAATTAAGCATGTGTAAAATTATTTCCTACAGTAAAAATATTTTAGACTAGCTGTTACCCACGACTTCGTTCACGTAGAAATTTACAAAAAAGTGTTTTGTTCAATTCACAGATCTTACAAAAACTTAATAATTCTGTATTCCACGTTAAGAAATACATACACGCTATATATATACAGAGAGAGAGAGAGAGAGTTTAATGTCATTTTTTTACTTTGTGAATCAATGTTTTGTTTTTATATTTTTGTGTTCTTTCTGCTTTTTGGTGTTTATTGTTTTATTTTTTTTTATTTTCTTTGTTTTTTGTTAATTTTTGTGTGTTTTTTTTTTCGTATAAATTTATTGAACATCCTCTCTATATACAGTATTAAATTTATTGAAAAATCTCTTTATATACAATATTTGGTGTACGATTTTCTTGAGCTAAAACAAAAACGCCAGTGGCATTCCTCGCACGTGAACATGCCACGTATGTGAAAAGCAACGTATGAGTTGGTCATGTGAAAAGCAACTCTTAGTTAAATCTATGTCAACTTTGCTTAACGTTTGCCCTTGTGACTTGTTAATTGTCATAGCAAAGCTGACACTTACAGGGAATTGTAGTCTTTTGAATTCAAACGGGAAATTCGATGGTATTATGGGAATTCGTGGTATAAGTACTATGTTACCTTTTCCGCATCCGGATATTATACGACCTTCTATAACGTTTCTTTGCAATGACACTACTCGCAACCTAGTACCATTGCAAAGTTTTGGTGGGTTTAAATTACGGAGTAGTATGATGGGAACGCCAATCTTAAGTTCTAGCTTGTGAGGAGGTAGACCAGGCACAATTATACTGTTTAAAAATTCTGTTGGATAACTAACCGTTTCATCCGGATTGCAAACTGTATTGATGGAAAGGTATGTTTGTAATTCACCAGGAAGCTTATTTAACATGCACTGATTAAGCGCAGTAACCTGGTCGTTTATAGGTGCTAAAATGGATCTTTCACACAACCACGAATCTTCCTTTATATTGAGATTGTGAACATCATCATAAATGCTATGTTTTTTTATCAAAATCTGAAATATTTTCATGAATAAAAACCTAACAATGTTTAACATCGATTTCTAATTATTATACTTAAAGTTCAGCTGTTAAAGTTTAAAACAGCTTAAATATAACGAATTAAAAAAACTCACAATTAAGAAATTAAGAACAATTTGAATTATTTTAGAAACAACTACCTACGCAGTTAACTAAATAAAATAACCTAAGAGTAATTTATCAAAATCTGAAATATTTTCATGAATAAAAACCTAACAATGTTTAACATTGATTTCTAATTATTATACTTGAAGTTCAGCTGTTAAAGTTTAAAAAAGCTTAAATATAACGAATGAAAAAAACTCACAATTAAGAAATTAAGAACAATTTGAATTAAGAAAAACAGAGAGGTAGAAAAATGAAAGATACCTTGAAAATTATTATTCTTCGATTACAATATAAATATTAAGCAAATAATAACTATTGTTTAAATGTGACTAAAAATGTAAATAAAAAAAAGAGAAAGGATTAAAACTTATCAATTTTTTGTTTCTTGCATTGCTTTTTGCTTATGAAGCCTTGATTTATTATTTTTAAAAGTGCATCCGATACAGCCGATGCTCTACGTAACTGAACAGTGAGATAACTATCATAAAAAAAAATTATGGCACGTGTCAGCGAATTATGATGTGCGCGTAACACTGTTATGTCTCATGAAGAGCATCGGTCGCCAGTAACCAAAACAACGACTTCATTAGCTCAGCTTGGCGTTCAATTTGGCGTTCATCTTGGCATTCAGTTTCACGTTCACCCGTATAGTTTCCGTTCCCGTAAGAATACGGGAATAAAATATAGCCTATGTTACTCCCCGTTAATGTAGCTTTCCATTAGTGAAAGAATTTTTAAAATCGCACCAGCCGTTTCCGAGATTAGCCGGAACAAACAGACAGACAGACAGACAGATAGACAGACAGATAGACAGACAGACAGACAGACAGACAAAAATTTTAAAAATTGGTTTTTTGTTATGAGTACCGTATATACTTTTAGTGCATTAAGTAAAAAGCTGCTAATTTGAAATTACAAACAGACACTTCAATTTTATTTATATGTATAGATTATTGAAAATATTAATTAAATTTAGTTCTCTTTAAAAAAAATTTCGTCCTTATCTTGATTATTATATTTTCTAATTCGCAAGTGAATAATGGGATACAACATCTAGTTTTACATATATTATACTCAATATAACTTGGAAATAAAACTGGATTTTCAATTGATTCTTTTATTTTATCAAACCTTTCATTGAATGTTTGTTTCCTCGGGTTTTATTTTTTAATTTTACTTTTGAATAGAGTTTAATTCGTTCTTTTAACACAAAATTTAGTATATAAAAGTGTTAGAAGTTTTAATTATTAATAAAAAATATTTATATTGCGGTTTTTTCTGATACAATTCCTTTTATCCTTGTTTTTTTTAATTTGATTTGAGAAAATATTCAAATTTTTTTCCCAAGAGTTTCAAATGCCTTTTTGATACACATACACTTCCTTGTTTTTGCGAATTAAAGAATACACTCCAAATTTTTTTCATATATATGTTCCTACGAAACTATGACAACAATAATCTTTGGTTTACAATACCAATTAGATTTATAAGAGTTTTATTTATCTAAAATCCGTAAACTCTTTAATGAAACTAATTAGAAAAAAATTAAACTCCAATAAATACTTTTTGCGAGCACTTTATTGCAAATTAAGTGGAAACAGAGGGGGAGATCTTGTTTTCATCCGTGTTGCCTTTACTTTCTCTGGGATTTATCTTGCAATCCGATCGAATATAAGCCAGTCAGAGATTATGGTGACCAAATCAGCAACAGCTGTCACAATTCTTCCTGATTGGATTATAGTATTTTCAGACAGCAGAGAGAAAACAGAGTAAGGTTTAAGTGTGGACCATTGCGGTCATGTGCTACTGCCGGCGAAACGGAAATTCATTAGAATGTAATTCATGATAGTAAGTATATTTATATTTCTTATAATGTTGTGTATATACTACCTTTTTTTAAATGAATACTGAATGGTTATTAACGTTGCTAAAATCCTATTTTGCTGCAGGGCTTGGTAATGATTTTAAAAATTGTGCCAAGATAACGTTAAAAGAGCAATCTTTAAAATTTATGTTGTTGCAACATGAAGCAAGATGTCATCGTGTGTAAAAGGCAATGACGGCACTGTTGCTGACATAAGGAATAACGGGGACTAAACAATCAATCAATTTGGAATAACAAGTTATTTATTATTTTAAAAAAGTGGCTACTAAAAAAGAAATAAAGTTATCGATTCAGGAGGGATTTTATGGTTAATTGTTTAGAAAACACTTTGTAGAGTAAAAATTATACAAAAAAAAATAAATTATTAATGATATACATACAAAAATGTCAAAATATTATTCGAGTGACAGACTTATTTGGCTATTCTCTATCGCAACATGAATAATTTTTAAATTAAATTTTAAAAGGAGGGATACCCCCGGACCAACCCCCATCGCGCGCGCGCGTAAAACTCTTCAAATTGTAAAACTGTAATTTATATGTATTGTGTAGTTCTAAAGTATTCGTAATCAAGAATAAATTTATTTTAAAAAATATCCTGGCGCCATCTTTTGCAGATAATCTTAACTACGGCAAAAATTTATTACAGCATCGCGAAAAACGTTTTTTTTTTTTTTAAAGAGAGAGATAATTGCTCCGTTCTTATTATATGTTGTCCAATTTCCTTTTTTTTTTTTTTTTTTCGATTCTATTCGATTAACGTCGTGGGGTTTTTTTTTTTTTTTTTTTAATTTCTAATATTCGTATTCGTATACATTTTTTTTAATTAATCCTCTTTATATGAGTGGAAAAAGTTAATCTGGGTCCTTTTTTTTAAAAAAATATGAATATAAATTGTCATTGTAGTTGTTTTGAAATTATATACAAGAGATGCTTTTTAAGTTACGTTTGAATATCGTGCAGTCATCGTTCCGATCATGCGCACTAAGTGCCTTCATCTATTGGCTAACCTCAAAAGCCATTACGGAAGCAATTGCTTGCTTTGAAGTTGCTTTTAAAATGCCTCAAACAATTAAAATTTAGATTTTCTGTTCGTATTGAAGAATTGTTTTGGTTGAGTGATTTGTCGTTTTTCATGTGTATATTTCTTATCCCCCCCCCTTCCATAAGCGAGACATGTGTACGCTACTGACTTCTGTACAGATACTATTAGTTTAATCGATTAAGAAAACCTACAATTTAAGCACTCTGGAAGTTGGTGAACCTAAATATTACTGAATACTCTCAAATTACAGAATGTTAATAAATGTTATGAATGTTAATTTTTGAGCATTTAGCAACTGAAATCAATTATTACAGCATCATTTTCAGCAATTACAAATCTTTCGATAAATGAAAATCATGATGCACTATAAAATTTCGAAGATAAACGCTGAAATCAACAACATATTAGAATTGTGACTTTGAGAATTCATATATATCGTTTTTTTTTTGTTTTTTTTTGTTTTTTTTTTAGCGTAAGCTAAGAGTGTCTTTTTTTTCTGTAAAAATTCACCCAAAATTCGAAATCCGTATACAAACGCAATTTTCAGATCTCGTCGATTTGTATTTCGTTTGAAGAAAAAATTTAGTAAAAGTGGGAAAATTGGAAATGGGATTAAATAATTTGCAAATAAATTTAGAATGAAAACTAGAATTCTGTAACGGGTCTATCCCCGCGAACCTGTCACTAATGCTCTTAGGATAAATTTATATACTTTTAACTAGTTATATTGAAAACTTTCTCCCGAAGAAGAAGACTCGATTTATTCAAATGAAGGGTTCTATTTAAGCATTGACTTTTAGATACGCGAAGTTATTGGAGAGTAGTTGAGAGCCAGTCGACGAGTTATTTCTGAATGATCAAAGATTGCTAATTGACGATTTAGTCAATAAGATAGAGATTAATAATAACGACCGGAGGTCGAACAACTAAGAACGGAATTACGGTGCATTAGACCATAGACGCCTAAAGTGCTCCAAGAGTAAGGGAATTAAATCATACTCAAATGTTAAGTATCCTTTTGACCGTGTAATTGCTCCTATACTTAGTAGTGGTGTGCATTTCCTACCCAAGGTTGTTAATTTAAGTGAGAGAACCATAAATTATAATTTATACTGATTATATGGCTGATCTTTTTTCTAACCCGCAAACAACAATAAACGCATCGCGTTTATTATAGTTCCCAGACAAATAAATTTAAGAGATAATTTTTTTAGCACCACAATCAGGAGCAGGAAATTGATGAGCTCTTAGAAATGCCTGAGCAATAGCAAGACATAGAAGAAGTCTGAGTCTTTAAACCCAGTTCAATCAGAAGATCGAATGACGGTTAGGAATTTTTGACACAGAAGGCCTCAGTTTAATTGAAAAAAGGGTTACAAATTTCAGAAAATACGGACTCGAATGATGAGCATATTTTTTCAACAAAACAAAGAATAAAAATTTACCGTATTATTCGAATCTAAGCCACTATATATCGATTTCAAACCGCACCCCAAATTCTCAAAAAGATTTTATGAAAAATGAGAAATAGAGTAAAATGGTTTATCGATATCGAATTCTGCGAAACTAAAATAAATTTAAAATCAGAACTAATAAGAAGCGAAGAATTAGTTATATATTTATATGTATTACAAACTTTTAAGTACATACATGAACCTGAAATTGCTCCAACAAATGATTTCCCTTCGATTCTAAGCCGCACCCAATTTTCAGTAGCATCAACACTGGGAAAAAAGTGTGGCTTAGATTCGAGTAAATATGGTATTAGCATACTACGAGGGAATTTTGCGGAGGAAAAAAAAATCTTTGAGTCGACAGACTTCTTTGTTAGATTTTATGAGACCTTCTACACACAATTTGTATATGTGTTATCTAAAATTTTATTTGAACCATTTTTTTAATTATTATTTTCTTTCGTCTCAGGGCCCAAATAAAAGTAATTTACATGCATTTATATGCGAAATCATACCCCAACTTACGCGAATTCGACTTACGCTGTTGTCACCCAGTCCCACCTATCAGCCCCGGGGTATTACTGTATAACCTTTTATCTACCGACGGTACCGAAGTACCCAGGGACGTCTTAAGACACTTTGAGGCTCTGGACCCAGAGAAGATTTTTTGAGGCCCTGGGCCCCTATGCGAAAGTAGACACCACCTGAGATCTTCCAAAGTGGACATTATATAGTTTGCATTGTCAAGCGAAACAAATGAATATGTACACTACTCACAATCTCAAAAACTTAGGTACAAACCGGCACGACCGATGGCCGCATTTCGACTAAAGGAATTAGTTAAATGATTCTTTAAGGTATTAGCTCTAGCCTAGACATGGATTTCGGTCATCACATGATAATACAATCTGACCACTTTTGCTTGTTGACATGCAGTTTGAAATTCCCTGTTTTTCGGAGGATTTGAACTGAAATAATCCGGAAAATTATCCGGATCATGATCTTATTAAGACAAAGTCGAGAACGCGAAACGAGGCCCCCACCAAAGGCGATGCCCTGGGCCCGGGTCCAGTTGGCCCATGCCTTTAGACGTCCCTGTAAGTACCTCACTTTAAAATTGCATATAATAACCATTTTTACGAATACTCTGACGATACTAGCGGGAATATTCTTTTAAATCCACTCTTATAAAAGATACATGGCAGTACGGGTTCTATGACGAGTATTTTAGCAAGGAAGGCAAATAGTTTTATAGCAGAAGTTGCGTTTTCAGCTGACATTTTGATCGGATGGCGAGGATAGTCAATTTTGTTCCGAAAAAATAATTAATGTCAAAAGGTATAAGTGTCTTTTTTTTTATGTTCATGAAGACTTCAGAAAATGATCTGACTATTTATTTTAAGTGAACAGTATGTAATTAATTGTACAGTTGAATATCTTTAATTAATTAATTAGCTCTAACGGATTAAATTTCCCACAGTTGAGTATTTTGTTTATGTATATCCTTTAATTTTCAATGTAGTGATTCAAAGAAAAAATATTGCATGAAAAAAACTGCAGTAAATCATAATGCGGTAGATAAAGGGATAAGCCGAACTGAAAAAAAAAAATCTTATAATTTTCAAATATGTCATCATGAAGCGCGAAATGTTTCTAATGGGTAAAATGATAACCCTATCAGAAGTTAACACATTTTTTCCATTAATTTGTTATCTTATGTATGTGTGATCTGTGTTAATCTTAAAGTAAGTGGAAAGAGAAATTTGTAAATAATTTAACTGGATTAAGTTTGCTGAAAATTTTAATATCAGTATGGCTTCTCGTCATTTCTTGGCAAATGCAGAACAAGTTTGAGAGCGGATGAAAAAAACATTTCGAATTAAGGAAGATACTAAAATCAAAACAGGCACCACGTGATCGAGTACCTACAGTGCATCATCGCCGCGTGATGATCCTTTGCAATCGGATATCCCACTGAGTGAATGTGAAACTAACAAACTATTCGAAAATTGGAATTCCGAAACTGTGAATTTGAAGGATTTATGTGACTTTTTTTTCTTTTCTATATTAGAGTAAGTTTCATTCGAAACACCCAAAAAACTACAAGATTAAAATCGCTTGCAAATGGCTGAAGGAAAATGTTTAAAAAATCCGTTTTTCCTTAGATGCATTTTTTTTTTTTTTCAAAATTAGCGAATCCGTACGCAAGCCAACCCTCTCACAATTACTTTAAGAAAGTTCTAAAAATTCCCAAATATACGAAAATATACTGTATGTATAAAACAAGTATTTTTTGAAGAGGAGTAAATTGCTGGAAGTGACACGTTGGAGCATGAACACTCGCATAAAATAACGTATTTTACAATACATATCGTATACGTGAGTCCAATCATACTTTCTTAACCCGTTCAGGATCATGATCACATATATATGATCACGCGTTTCTCTCTCCAGGGCCCACGGTATGTGATTACTGTTCCCCGCTCTAAGGCCCGTTATCACACCGGTGTGATCAGAGTTTGGAACGTTTTTAAACAATTTTTTCGAGGCACCAAATGGCGGTTAAAGTCCCTTTTTTTTTCCTTCCAAATAATGTTTCACAAAACTTTGAACTTCAAGATGTGCTTTCGGCTCCGGGGTTTTTTTTTTTTAATTCGATCCGGGACATTTATGAATGTAAACAAATGCACGTGTTTGGATTTTTCGAGAGAATCCGGCATTTTTTTCGTGATTTTTTGCGCTTTGGATTTCTGTTTATATTTTGACTAAGTTGGAAAAAGATGGAAAGCTTTTATTAGTTTAATGGGCATCATGCATTCATAATAATAGTTTCAAAATTTATTTTATTTGTGGTTCGTATTTACAACAATAATTTTAATACTTGAAAGATATTTAAAAAGCTGAGATCTTCATAGGACAAACCCGAAAACTTATTTTTAAGGAAAACGAGTCTGTTTGTTCTTAGTGTGACTCATTTTTAATTCAGTAAAAACTAACAATTCTTTTTCATTGCCTTCGCATTTAAAGTTGCTATAACCATATAAAAACAGGAAATATAATACTAAAGTTCACAGGAGTATTTGACAACGTATGCTATGTACTGCAGCGTTTCTCAAACTGTGTGGGCAGCGTCTCTCAACTGTGATAACCTTACATTGGGGGAGCGAGCATATCTAAAAGTCGAAAATAAAAGACTCTTTTTAAAAATTATTAATTTACTGAAAGGAAGCAAAAAAAAATACATTCTGACATAACAAAAAGTAAAATACGCATTTACACCTTTAAATGTATCAGTACTGTACGATGTATTTGCTAATTAACTTATCAATACTAAGTTAAGAACAAAAGTCTAATAATTACTGGTGACCCCCTTGGGCTTATCACGTACAAAATTTAATACTTATCTTGATAATTTGTATGGTTTATAATTAAAGTCATTTTATAGCTTAAAGTATATTATTCTAATGAATTCAATACATTATTATTGTATGGAGGAGGGCGCGATGAAAGTTATGATTGAAATTTGGGTCGTAAACATTGAAATCTTGCGGAGCACTGATGTACTGCCTACTTTTACGGATCGTAGGTGGGGCCTGCATTTATGTAGGGGACCAGGGCCTATTTTTGAGTATGGGCCCGGGGCCTCAAGAATTCTTAAGACGTCCCTGGGAATAGGTATCCTGTTAGTCGATCATTAGACAACGGTTTAAGAGAAAATTATTTATAAATTAAAAAAATTTTCTATGTATTTTATTTTTAAAAAAACAAATACGTGATTTTTATTTCAAATAACATAAAAATGAGAACGAATCATTTTAGTGCTGAAGCCGAGAACTCACCGATCAGTGATTCTGAAACGGTGAACCTTTGCATACCCTTGGAGCTATGCGAAGGCTTCCCAGAAGGTACACGAGCAGCTTAGAAAAAGAAAATTATCGAACATCCAAGCCTAAAAAAATCTCCCCTTTGTTTATACTGAGAGCAGCGGCGTGAGAAAATCAAGTCGAGTATAACTTTCATGGCAGCTTTGTAAATAGGAAAACACCCATGTCTGAACATTTCCACAGGAGTGGGTAAAAAACAAAGGATGGTTACGGGCATAGAATCGAACCGATGAGCTTAGTATACCTAAAAAAAAATCATCCCCTGTTTTGCAAGATGATTTACAAACTGCTCCAGTGAACGGACAACATTTTTTTTTCTTCTACGCTATAGTACAAGACGGCTAATTTCCCCTCCAAGGTTTTAAATGAATGACTACCGTAAGAAAACCATGAAACCGTAGTACTATGGACATAGTCGCTGGGAAAACAGCTTTGGCTCAATAAAGATAGAAAACAATAATGTGAACTTTCTTACTCCGTGATATTTTTTTGCGTATCAAAGGAAAGATTTCACATCACAGGTATCTTCTTGCGTTTTGTGTGTATATTTTTTAGGTGTAATTAATGTATATTGTCAGACTTTCAAAAATTCTTTATATGTAGATCAACTAAAGATTATATATATATATATATCAGTGGGGCGCACACAGGAATTTTTCGAGGGTAAGGGTCCAGGGTTGGAAGTCAACAATTCTTGTATCACACTCCAATACGCCGCCCAACATATTCCTTTGATTTTGTCAATTTTCGGGGGGGGGGGCAGTAAAAAATTAATTATTGAACAAATAATAATCATTAATTTATAAGATTAATTATTAATAACAAATAATTAATTAGATTTTACGTACTATATACATAGGATTATAATCAATCGGGAAAAAAATCAAAGACTTTGGGGGGCCGGACTTGAAGACTCCCCCTTGTGTGCACCGCTAATATATATATATATATATATTCGTATTCTTTTATCAAAAATGCGCTAGAATTTTTATCTATTCAGATCAGAAGCTATTTATTTCTTAGAGCAGCGTTTCTCAACCTTTTTTGGCTCACGTACCGCTTGGTTGTACCTCATGCTAAATTGTACCACTTTGTAAAAATGATTGTATTGCGTGAAATTTGTTATTGCATGAGTGTGTTTATTTATTTGGATTTCACATTTTACAGGGTGACCATGTATTCATATCACATAATGAGACAATTACATTGAAACACGCATAAGCGTATTTACTATTTTGTTCATGTGCTGGACTTTTCACGAGTGAATGAGATCATGAACTTAGTCTAGCTTGGCTAGACATGGAAATAAGCAACAACAACACTATTTTGCTAAATTTCGCCAACTAATAAATGGTTTTAATAAAAACACAAAATCATAAGAAACCAACTCATTTACTTTTTTTTATTATAATCAAATATTTTTGTAAAATAAATTTCATGAGATCCTTGTGCTTATTTTGAAGAACATAATTTTTTTTAATTTGTTCCAAGAGATTCGAGGTGTTCCCTTAAGTCTACAGCTGCAATTAATGTGTTTCCATTCTTATTTTTTTTTTTAAATATATCAAGAAAAAGCTCTTTTTACTAATTCCATACTAGTAAACGGTGATAATAATTTAAGAGCTTTCTCAGAAAGTTGTTCATACTCTTCATCAATGCTTAACCAAAAAATAATTACATTTTGTCGTGTTAATTTTCTTTATCTTTAAAAACGCTTTCATTTTTTTTTTCTCATTTTTATGTCCGCCATTAATGATTATTTTTAGCGTACCACCAACCAGCAACTCGCGTACCGCCAATGGTACGCGTACCACAGGTTGGGAAACGCTGCCCTGGAGCTTCATTTTCAATAGTTCTTATAATTCAAACAACTGGTTTTTTTAAGTAAAAGCTGATATTAATAAGTATTGATGTTTCCAAATTAAAAGAATTCGCTCTTTTAGTTGATATTCTGAAGTACTGGACAAATGTTAATAAAATTAGATGTATAATTACGTATAATACAAAAAAATACCATGCAAGAGTTATGATATATGCACATATAATCGCACTAACAAGTCAACAGAGCAGAAAAATCTAAAAGAAAAATTGCAACACAGTGCAACCTACCATGCAAATGGGGCTAATTCACATTAAATCTGATGAGTGAGTGAGTGAGTGAATATTAACGTCGCACTGTTTTAGCTACACGAGGGCTTTTGGCGACGGTCCGCGTAATTTCTTAAATCTGTCGAAGTTCAGTGTCCTGACGTTGGCGGGGGACGGAACTTTGCTAAGTAGGGTATCAGCTCAGGTTTATCCTCCTCGTCACTTGAGCAAATTCAAAATTATGAGGTCCGTCACCCACGACCCTGGTACAGCTTCTAAGTACGGCTTTATTATAAATCAAACATAACTGTGCAAAAAAAAGAGGTTTAATATGAATCATGATCCCCTCTTACAATTACGTAGATTTTACTACGCGTATTCATGCTCGAAATTAGACAATTCATAAATCCATGCACTCGCTCTCCAGAAACGCTGTTTTCAGGTTGTAAATTGTTCTTGGAGTGGCAAGCCGAGTAGCAATAGTCTTCCCAGGAGAAGTCCAAATATGCTCAATGGGGCTAAGGTCTGGAGATCTGACTAGCCAATCTACTGAGCAAGCTCTTTTCGAAGCCGATTTATTTTCAAGTGACGAATCCTTTCCAGAAATCCGTCGGCTGGATTATTCCTGTGCTGACAATCTTAATGCCTATGTGGACTACATTTAGGGTTATCATCCATAAAAATCAAATCCAGGGCAACTGAAAGGCAACTTTCGCCGCTTAAAAAAACGAATCTTGGACTCAAAAACTTCATCCCTATATCTTACAGCAATAACTGAGCTACTGTCAGAGACATGAAGATATGTGCACCCATCCAACGTGTTAGTTGCAGTGACGTTCATAAGAGTTTGTGGGGAGTTCAAACCCCTCCTGAAGACCAACAAATTTTTAATTTTTAGCATAAGGATTACGCCTCAACTCTTTCATCTGCGGCAGCGGTTCTTAAATTGTGGTTCAAGGCCTGCTCTATCAGTTTTGCCACCCCTCTCCAAAGCAAATGGCATTTTCCTGTATTAAATTTGTCTCCTGACATCTTAAACAAAACTTTCGGTCACCAGATGTAATTACTGAACCACCCACCTATCTTGCAATTTTAACACGGGAAAGACCACTTTCTTGTCACACATCTCTTTCTAGGTGTCCAATCTACTCTTTTATTTGATGACATTGCTTCTTGATTAAATATCATTATTGTCCTGGCCAAGAAACAGCCCTGACCTCAATCCTATCGAAAACTTGTGGCACCGTTTGAAAACTCATGTCCAAATGAGATACTCATGACATAAAAAGGAGCTAATTGGGGATGTAATTGTTTCCTTGTATCATGTAATAACAAAGGAAGAATTTAAAACTATTTTCACCTCAATGAAACATCGATGGAAAGCTGTAATAAAAAAAATTGCTACCCCACTAAGCACTGATAACTCACTGCAATCATCAGTATATCTAATGTATATCGATAGTTATTGCAGTATAACTTTTTTTGTGTTGCAAATACTTGAATTTTGTTTTTTGTATTGAATTTAGTATTAAATTCTCTTTAAAATTATATAAAATACTTTGCATTTTGTGTAACGCAACATTTTCTTTAAGCATACAAACTTAAAAAAACATAACAATTTTAAAAAAGTGTCCACATTTTTGGCCACTACTGTATAAGAGAAAAGTGACTCACTAATCCATTATGAGATCCCCGGAACTGTTAGATTACAGTCTTGAAATTTGACAGGAATATTTTTTTAAAGGATGGACAAGTTCTACTGTAAATTTTACTATGGGAGCATTAGAATCATTAGTACCCTTTTCTTTTTCCAGTTATAGTAAAATTCCCTCTGCAAAATCACAAGGGTATTTTAGAAGAAATAAAACTGAAATAAATATATAAAATCCTAAATCTGAAATCTACAGATCATCTTCTATCCATAAAGTTCAAAATAGTTTCAAAAACTTGCATTAGAAGTTTGAAAATCTCAGGTGAATTACGATGTTTTCCCAACATTACACCGGAAGTAGGATTGGAAGTCACTGGGTTTCCCCTCAATGCTGTTGTTTACAAAGTAGAACTACTCCATAGAGATCGGCTAAGAAAGGGGTGGCCAACCTTTTTGGGAAGCGTGCCACAATCTGATAAAAAAAAATTACGCGTGCCACTTTCAACTTTTCCACCAAACTAAAAAATATACAAAAGTAAAAAAGTGTTACTTAAAGGCTTGTTATGGGTTATTTACACCAAAAACATACTTTTAAATGCAAGTTCTATACATTGAAAATGTAAAAAGAAAATGGTATAACAAATAAAACAAAAGTAAAAACTTATATTTTATTGTTGATAAATTTTTACAGGATCAGTCAGTTAGCTAAGGTACAAAATAAAAATAATCAACTTGAAACATTTAATTTTAAATGATTACTAAGAAGTCTCTTAATGTGGCTTTTAAATCTGTAGGTTTTTTTACTAAATCGTCTATATTTGGATTATATAGCTCGTGAAGATGCTAACAAAATTAGGTGTTTTAGGTGCATATCAGTTAATTTTGAGCGATATTTTGATTTAATTACGTTTATATAACAGAAAACATTTCTTCACAAATATATGTTAATCCAAACCTACAACAATATCTGACCGCTAAATCATGTAAATTTGGAAAATTACTTGGTGGTACAAATTTTCAAAATTCGATGTAATTCGGATCATTTGCGGTTAAAATAATTTCCTTATATTTGCTTTTTAGAGTAATATGGTGCTGTAGGTCAATAATTTCAATTTGTACCTGAGGTGGGTAAAAATTAATTTCTTGAAGAGAAATCGAAAAAGGATTTGTGAAAAGTTCAGTATTTTTTTTATCATCTGAAAGAATCCTGCAAAATGGATATTAAATTTTTAAATCTATCATAGTTCGGAACATTGCTAACTGTGACAGATAATTCCTGTATGAATGGGAAATGAGTTAATTTTTTCTCTCCAAAATCCAGACAAAAAAGCAAAGGTTTGTTCACAAAAGAAGATATATGACCAATTAGGGTAGGAAAAATACAATTTTTTCCCTGTAATCTTAAATTTAAATTGTTTAAATGTTCCATTATATCGGTAAAAAAAGCTAAATCCCACAGCCAATTTTCCCTTCTGAGGAGCGAGCATTCACTGGGCAGTTCATCGTTTTCTTCCAGATATTCTAAAACACATTCCCTCAAACACCAAAATCTCGCAAGTAAACTTCCTTTGGAAAGCCAGCGCACACTACACTTGCCATTTTCTTCCGTTTCTTCGGGGAAAAGCGTACGAAATCTTCGTCAATACAGAGCACGAGCTCGTATTTTGTTGATACAGCGCACCACGGGGTCAACAACGAAAGACAAGTTTAAGTCCTTGGCACAAAGAGCTTCTTGACGAATAATACAATGATACTTGAAAACTTTTCTTCCCATATAATTTTCAAGCAATGCAACAAAACCTTTTTATTCTGCCAACCATGCAAGGCTCTCCATCTGTGGAAACACTGTCTAATTTTGTCGATTCTACTTTGTTAATTTCAATTACATTTTTAGTTCCTTAAAAATGTCTTCACCTGTAGTTAAAATTAGTTGGCGCAAATCAAGAAGTTCTTCCACAGTATCAAAATTTTCGTTCGTGTAACGCACAAAGATGCTTAACTGCGCATTGTCAGTGATATTACAGCTTTCATCCAAAGTTAATGAAAAATATTTGCAATTTTAAAGTCCAGAGACAATTTGCGTTCCAACATCCTGGCTCATGTCATCTATACGACGCATGACGGTATTTCTAGACAAAGCTATTTTATCAACCATATTTTTGACATTGAGATCACCGACATTTTGGGGGAAAATTAAAAGGCTGCTTTTTATTATCTCCTCTCCGTCAGAATATGGTTTTTTCATGAGGACTAACAACAATCTAATGAGGACTAACAACAAAGAAAGTTCGTAAGAAGCCTTCACCATAGTTTCCATTTCGTCATTTCTCTTCTGGAACAAAGATTGTTAGCCGGCTAAATATTTCTTTTTTTTACTGATGAATTCCGTTCGCAAATTTGATCCAACAGGATATATGTTGTTGAAATCACTATGCAGTTGTTTTAAATGACGGTCCAAGTTAAATTTTTTTGGAACTGCTATACAAATTCCACATATCAAACAAACAGGCTATGAAGCATTTTGATGTGTAAACAAGTATTGTTCTTCCCAGACAATTTTAAAATCACGTGCTGCAATATCCTCTTTATAATTTCTCTTCGATGTCGAAGGTTTACTCATAAACATATTGAATATTTTAAAAAATTTAAACAACTACGCTCAACACTAAAATCTAAAAACAATTGTAGAAAAGCTAAACGTCTTGCTAAACAGAGTTTAAAATCAACTGAGTCTGACAGCTAGAAACAATTTGCTAATGTTACGCAAAAATTTTCTAGGCTCCGAATCCAGCATTCTGATTAGTCATGGATGCAAGTTCACACTCTCTCTGCTTTACAAAGCGGCTACTTTGTGCAGATAGATTACTTCTACCGTATCAACAACTGCGCTCCTAATATATTGCAGAATTACTTCTTGACATTACAGAAATCGTAAATAGCCAACATCTCCGGAAAAACCTTTTTATCTGACATCACGCTGACAGCCAATAGCTATAAACTTCAGCCCTGCACGGGGAAGCTGAAATTTGAATTGAAATCTGAGATGTTAAAAATTAACCGCCCCCGAGAGAGGGTGACTTTTTGGGCAGTTTCGACCATCCGAGAGTGAGAGAGAGAATTTATTTGTTTTTAGTCTCACGTTACTCAACACTTTTCTCGGAATGTTACAAAGCAGTAGAATTGTAAGTTTTGGAGCAAATGATCTCATTTTCGGCGTTTTTCTGAAGAAAAGAAAAATCTTGCTTAGCGCCCTTAAAATCTCACGCTGAAAATTTCTGTTTCTTACATATTCTCTTCGTGACAATTTTTTTTATTGTAATTCAATTAATTCAGTAATATTTTCATAATATTTTTGTAATTTTTCAAAAAGCCTTCGCGTGCCACAGTTACGACCCCCGCGTGCCACAATGTGACACGCGTGCCGCGGGTTGGCCACCCCTGATTTACATGATAAATACGTTCTTCAAAAAATCGTTCTTTGTTTTGTTCTTTTTTGTCGATATTAGAGACATGTAAAAAATTAAAATATTAGTATGATACATATTTTATTTATTTTGGTGTGATACAAAACCATTCAGTTCTTTCAGAAAATGTATATAAAAGCAATATTTGCCTTTATAATAGAGAAGTAAATCATTTAATATTTAAATTATCACAATATAACTTCAGTATACATGAAATTTCAATTTTGATTTTTAAAAAAAAATGTCTGTCTTTGGAAATTTTACAATCTGTATTAAAATTTAATTTGCCGGTTAAATCAGCAAAGTGCTTCAAAGGAAAAAAACAACTCTGAAAATTACAAAATTGGTTATATAAATACAAAACATAGAAAAATTTTCTCTAATTGCTGGATTTTTTCGAAAATAATTTTTAATAAACTGGAGCTTAATAGCTCTCTTTTTATTTGGAACGCACTTTTTTTTAAATCTATTTTTCTTTATTTACATTTATTTCAGTATTTAACTCATGATCATTTAAAGAAATATAAGTTCAGTAAAAAGGATAAATTTGCAATCTATCCATGGATTTTAAGATCATCGTTATTATGTGCGCATAAGTCAATTCGACGTGGGTTTTTCCCCCGTCTGCGGTACTTTTTAGTTTCACTTGCGTGGGTGATGAAGAAGTCAAAATGTACAACCGACACTAAATGGAATATTTCGGCTGCACTGCTGGTTTATCCGTTGGGAGCTTGGGGTGGGCACCCAGGGGCCCGAGGCCCAGAAGGGCGTGAATGGACCCGGATAAGCTGGACTTAACCAGGTTTTCTGGTAAAAAATTTCAATCCGCTTGTGTGAAGGAGCTCGTAGATCTTCTGAGCCCAGGGCCCGAAGCTTTTACCAGCACATTTTCAAAATAAGTCTCTGACTTTTCTTAGAAGTAAAATCCTTTTCCTAATACGTCAAAAATGAATAAGCAATAAAAACTTGGGCTTCGCCTAGATTAGTTTTTTATGTACATTGTGTGTTGTCGCCAATAAAGTCTGTTTGGCGAGATTTATGCTGGTGAAATGGAAAAGTACCAAAATGCCTAAATATGAAAGAAGAAAAGTGCATTTAATAATGAAAAGACATTTAATAATTTCTAATTGAATAAAACTACAGCATTTAAATCTTTTTTTTTTGAGAAAATTGGTTTAAAAAATAGCTTAAGACATTGTTTTAAATACGCTTATTTCGATAATGTTTATGTTGACCATAAATTAGAAAACTTTTATTGCTTACAGCGTGGGCGAAAATTTTTTAAACCACATGGTCTGAGTTATTTAAAGAAAAAATGAACTCAATTTAATTTTCTAATCACGAATTGGTAATAATTATAGTCTGAAATATTTATATTTATACAAAATAAAAACTATACATGTATATGTAATATCCAAAAAAACTATAGGTACATACATAAAATAATGAAAAATCAAATTTTAAATATAAATGGATGCAACTGTTCTGTTAAAAGCATAAATGTAATATAAAATTTGAATCAATAATTCTATCATGTTAACTTATTGCAATCGAGAACGCAATTGGAATTATCTACTCTTTAGCATTTATATAATTACACATTTGTAAATTCGTTTCAATATATTTTATTTACCGACAAACATTTTCATAATCATAACTACTTGAGGATAACAGATACAGCATACATTTTCTCAAAATAGGTAACCATTGAAGTCAACTAATTCGAAAATTTCTCATCACAACAAAGTGTTTTCACAATAATATCATTTTCTTGAATTTATTCATTTGAACTCTCTTGGATTTTAGCATCATTCAGCTAGAAATACTCAAAAATTGTAGTAGATATTATAATATCATCAGTTTTAAGGAAAAAATTTGGGCATAAAACATTACAAGACGCTAATGACTAAAAATTGTCAAATCTGGAAGAAAACTCTTTAATAATATTTCTGTATTTTCTACAAATTGTATATGAAATAAAAAAGCCCGTTTTTTTCTCCTTAATATGTTTTTTACCTCAAGAAAATGTAATAACGAGAGTTTTTAGTCTAATGAAATTTCTATAATGCTGAACATTCTAAATGTTAATTTTTTTTTCTTGGTCTTATGTTTAATCTTTAAATTTTTTACTATATGCATATATATATCAGCTAAGAAATCCAAGATTGCTTATGAAATCTTTATTTTTTATCTAGTTGCTCTGCGACTGTTACAGAAATTTTTTTCTACGTGAAAACTGCTTGAAAAATTATTATTATGGTTGTTGCCCTAAAGTAGTTCTCTAGGGAAATCATTTTGCATTGAACGAAATACTTCTAGATTTTTCAAATAATTACTTTAAAATGTCATTCGTAACTAACTTTTAAGCTTTAATCATCTGTAACTTGATTTAATTTGAAATACTTCTCATTAATTGATTAAAGATATTGTATGACGTCATCTTGTGTAAATGGACCTATTCAGCATCGTTTGAAGTTAATATTCAATGAATTTCGGATCACTTTAACGTTTTTACCTGTATAAAAAGAAACTAATTAAAAATTTTCAAGAAAAAAACACAAACCAAAGATAATTTTAGCTCTGCATGATCAATGTGCTCGAAAAAGGTACAATGTCCTGGAACGGATTATTTTTTGATCACGTGTCATTTCAGAACACGAACGAAAAAATCATGGGCACTCTCCAGTAAAAGTTGGAGTACTACGCATGCCTAAAATTTTGGCTTTTGTTTATTCTCAAAAACCGTTTTATCGAAATATTTCTCCCTCAAATATCACTTTGATTCAATTTACATTCGAATTTTAAATGATTTCAAAATATCTC
Organism: Trichonephila clavata; assembly: GCA_019973975.1. NCBI lineage: Eukaryota > Metazoa > Arthropoda > Arachnida > Araneae > Nephilidae > Trichonephila > Trichonephila clavata. The sequence continues at coordinate 221,211 of BMAO01016347.1, read as the reverse complement.
AATTCTTGAACCTCGTTTAAAAAATAATTTAAAATAAATAATAATTTATATAAGGAAAGTCTCATGCATTCGAGGTAAATTTAGAATATAGTTTTTCCTTGAGAACTTGAAAAAAGCATAAGTTTGTTTTAATTTTCGCAAAAAATTATACGTGAAGTAAAAACTGTGTAAAAGTGTTAAATTTTATTTTCGAAAGTGGGTGCCTCGGTGCCCCATCTCTACTATGTGTATACACTCAGAGCAATTACCCTTAAATAAATAGACAATGAACAATAGTGAACATGTATTAACCGTGGAAAATAAAATACTGCTTCAAAAAAGAATTCTTTTGAATAAAAAAACGTAGAAGATATTTTGATTTAGTTCGGGTTTCAACGGGTTCGATCGGCAAGCATGCGCAATGGCCCAACTTTTACTTAACTGATTCGCTTGTTTGGATAATGGATACAAATTTCAAATATATGTGTGTGATCCGAGTGAAATAGTAAAGTAAGTGTATTTACTAATGCTTTCATATTAAAAAGGGTGCATATAACTCTATAGTGAATTCCCAGTAACATTTTTCAATGACAATTTCATATTCATTGAGATACTGTGTTTGTAAACTATGATACCAGCTATCCTATGCCAAACGTTCTAATAAGCATTTCAAAATCTTTTTAATTAATTCTTTTTATCACTTTGTAACTTATATGCTTATATTTCTTCTTCAGTATTATTACATCTGGCCCTTTTTTCCATAATATATTACTCCGAAACTGATTAAGATAAGATGCTTAAACTTGTATGTTTATCATGTAAACATATGGTGTGTTGTTGTATTTAATGGTACAGAAGACATATGAAGCTTATTTTATGACACATGACGTATCTAAATGACAAAAGCAATATGGGAAATATTCGCTCTTGGCTCATTAGACCTAAATTTCAGATCTAGTACTTATCAAAACATCAGCATTATAATATGTCATCTGACAGTCATAAATGTGTATTTTAGCCATTTACTTGTACATTTAATTTGTATTTCACATTAAATATTAAATTTTTCACAGTTATACTTTTGTAAATCTTTTTTGTGACTATGTTAGCTATTTTGTTCTGTATGTAAACAAAAGGTAGTGATTCGATAAACACAACTCTTATTTTGATTGAATTTTCAAGGATTCGTCATCATATCTTGTTATATGTATCCTTTAAATTGAAAACATTGCTTAAGTATAAAGTGATGGTGAAAAAACATCAAATTTAACATTGTATTGTCAAAAAAATTCAATAAATTATGTAAGTATGGAATTGTTCATTTTTTTGAATTAATACGGAAAGAATTTCTGAATTCTTTTAGAAAAATATTCTTTTATTTTTGTATTTTTCAAAATAACATTTATATTTCAACAAATTGTTAATATACCAATGTTAAATGTTTTTTTTTACGAAATTATTTTTCAAAATCTGACTAGACTTCAAAATAATAGAACTCCTTTAGAATATATTGATAGAGTGTTCAATTGTGGTGAAAGAATTTCTCAATACATTTTAAATTAAAGTTTAATGATTAATTATGTAATACAAAATAAAATGACTATTGTGATTTTTACTAATTAGACATGTATTTTTAGCAATTTCATTTTTATAAGAATCGCTTAATTAGCTACTAATATTTTCCTTAATTTTATCAAAAATTTAACTACATTTTATTGCTCCTATAAATTGCTATTCTTTTTATAATTTCTCTTTTAGAATGAAATAAAAAATTAAATTTAGCATTTAATTTTATTTAAAATGTAATTTCTTTACTGTAATCATGTTCATTAAATAGAAAATTTAGCATTATTTCTTTGAGAAATAAATTACACAAAATCTAATTGCAGGAAGTTATTTTTAAAATATATGTAAAAATTTGGATATATTTGTATGTTTTTTATGAATTTTTGTTAAAATATTTTATTAGTAATTAGAAATTGTGATTTATGTAGTAATTGCTTAGCTCTTAAAAAATTAGATTAATACTATAGTCATGTAAAAATTTATCTTTCAATATTTAGGTCACCAGATACTTGATAAATATTTTTCGATTGGTTTTATATATGACATTAACTTGTTTAAATCTGTCATTTTGCAGTTATTGCTTAAAAATTAAACACTTTATTGAAAAAGTATTGTTTGTGTGTGTGTGTAAAAAATATATTGATAATGTAATGTACTAATTATCAATATGATGGTCTCTTTTCATTTGATTCAATTTGGATAGGGGGGGGGGATTACATTTGTATTTACTCAAACACTGATTATTTTCAGCATATAATTGAATAGCATGTATATGTGTTAACCTTTTTTCTTTATCATATTTGTGTTCTGTTTATATTGGTAGATGTGTAAAATTCTATATCGACCATTTTTGTCTATAACAATGCAATATTCCATCTATAAGGTATTTTGATTGGTGTAAGTAGGGCTGGAATTTTGCCAACTGTCATGTTTGAGTAGGTTTTGCTCATGTAGTTAAATATGTAAACTGATATGATATTGATAACTAAAGACTTTATATTTTCAACTTCTTATGAACAATATTTCTATTTTTAGCATTAATTTTCTCTTCAAAAATTTTTTTACCCTTCGCTTTTGTTAGATATGTATATACCTTATTCTCTCTCTCTCTCTCTCTCTCTTATTGTTTACACATGAAGAGCTTTGGATACTTTTTAGTTTAAACTATACTACTTTGCATATTTTCCTTAACAATAGATATCACTATAATACTCACTTTTCGATACCAAATTTAATATTAAAAAAAAGACTCAATCAATACTTTCCAAAACTTATTGAATTTGGATAAATATTGAAATATTTTATAGAAATCATATAAATAAAATTCTACCTTTCCAGAAATAAATTACAATATTTCTTAAGAAGTTGATAACATTTTAGATACTTGTGTATTATTGCAACCTATTGGCAACATGATATAAAATGAAGCACTTGGTTGCCAATTTAGTAGGTACGACTCATAAGAAATCAAAATTGCCAACTTGGCGAGTTATTAATAGAGTTGGCGATTGTTGCGACGATATGTAAATACCACATTATATCTTAATTACTTCAATGGTCATTCCACAAAAAGTTTTGTTGTCCCCATCCCAGCAATGTAGGTTTTGCTTTAAGATTAAATATTCATCATGGATTTTTTTTTTTTTCACTGTTAATTTACAGCTTTGTGTTTTGGGCAAAAAATTATTTTTGTGGAAATGAAATTCACCCCATATCCACTATTGAACAAAATTATACCCTTTTACAACAACAAAAATATAAACTTTCTTTCTCACTTTTACTGCTTGTCTAATTTCAAACTATAAGCCTCTGTTGAAAAATTGCATTTGCTGACAAAATATTTTTAATGTAAAAATACTTAATTATCTTTTATGGTTGTGTTTTGAACGTATAACTATGCATTTTATTTTATGAATAAATATATATATTATGGTATGTTTCCCTATTGTTTACTATTAAAAAGTACTTATAAAAAAATTATTTGAGTAAATCAAATGTGTACATTTACCTTAGTTTTAAAATTTATCTGAATACTCTAAAATATTTATTTACTCTCTAGTTTATATTTTAAATAATTATGTAGATTCAAATACTTAAATTCCTGTTTCAAATAATATTTGTTCAGATGATAATTTTATGTTCTTAGAATCTATGCCTTTATTAGGAAACAGTTTGAAGTTATACTTGATATGTTTAATTATAAAATCTGCTTTTTTTCCCTTAAATAATCTATAGTAATTATTGTAAGCATTGTTTTTTTTTTATTGTTATGATTAGAAAATGTCAAAAAAGCAATGTTTTAAATGTATAAAATTATTATTTTTTAATTTTTTTCATTTCATTGAGAAAGAAGGAGAAGGGAGATGTATTTATGAATTAGAAGAAATTATTCAAATGTATTTTTAAAACTATTGCATAACATTTAAAAAATGTTTTGATAAAATTTTTAAAATTTCAATCAATTAATTAAAATTTTATAATTACCTTAAAAAGTGTATTAATCATGCTTTTAAATTCTAAACTGAAATTTTTTTACAAAAATTCTTAGTTTGAATTTATAGTTAAAACATCAATATTAATGTATTCTTCAATAAATGTCAAGTAACTATGTATCTCAAGTTACTTAACAACATTTAAGTATTTTTTTCAGTATAGTATAGTTTTTGAATGCATGGACACATATTAATCCTTTTAATTAATTGCAATGAGTTTATTCACAGTTTATTACTAATAAAATTAACTACCTTCAAGTCCATTTAAAAATATTAAATACTTGATCTAACACTTAATTAAAAAATATGCTAATAAAAATTTCTGGTGCTTACATATTAGTGTCACCGCAGCGAAAATTGCACCAAGAGAATTGCTTTTCTTCAAATAAAATACATGAGAATCTTTGTTGTTTTGATATGATGCCACCATTCACATGGTGAAAATTTTGCTGCAGTGACACTAATACGATAGTACCACATTTCTTTATGACTAGTATATGATATGAAGTTAAATTTTAATTTGTATTTTCCTTAGGGCACATTGCCATTTGGCTTTGTGAAATCACTGCACCAAGTAGTTCCAAATTTCATGGCATCAAGTAATTTACCAGTTATTTTAATTAAAAGGTAAATATGGGTGTATTTTTTATTATTTTTCCTACAAAGGGTTTTAAATGTTTATAAATGTATGCAGTTTTATATGTTGATTCTCTTAGATTTTTTGTGAAATTTTTTCTTCAAATATTCAAATTATTTTTCAAAAACTGATTGTGAAACATTATATTATTTAAACCTATTCTCAAATATTGTTCATATGTATATTTTGCTTTGCTCATATAGTTGATTAAAAATTTTCATGCATTGTCAATTTATATACTTTGTATATACATGCTATATATTTGCTCTGAATAATTTGTATAATTCAGGCATTTTTTAACATATTATTGGTTATTTATACAGACTTAATTATATTAATATTTATATAAATATATTCATTATATACAAGATTATTTGTATCCAGTTGTCACTATTTTGCAGTTTAAAAGCATGCAATAAAGTAGCTTTCTAATATTCTATATTCTTGGTTATTGTCTCAACATCCTTTCAAGTCCTAAAATGTAAAACTGCATTCATAGTCCTGCTAGAATTTTATATTTGGAACAAATCTCGCATTGTACATATGTTTTCAATGAAACATTCTTAATCATCAAATTTTCTCTTCAGTTTTAAAGTTCAAATTTACACTTGAGACAAAATTTTTGTATTTAGGAATTTGATGCTTTTATACATAATTTATAAAGATATATATATTCCTATCAGAAATTGTGGGATAAACATTTGTGGTTTATTAAAGTATATTTTAAACCTTAATATTATTCTATTCTTTATTGGGCTGTCTAATAAAATACTTAGATATTTATCAGGATTTTTATTTAAACTTAATGACTTGGTTCCCAAGTATCACATACCTTAAAATCCAGCATATGATGTGCACCCATACTTTTAAGCTTCAATTTTTAATTTTTTAGGTATGTTCACCGTATAGCATGCACATCCTTTTTTTACGAAAAATCCTGAAATGTACATGCACAATACCTTTAAGTTTTGAAGTCATTTATTCAAGGTAATGCTCCAAGCATTAGAAAAAAAAATAGTATAATTCTAGAACAACCCTTTAAGTTCATAAGGAAGGTTATTCTTTTTAAATAAGCAGTAGTTCGATACTTGTAGAAGTCTATTTTTTTTTTAATGCTCGTCCCTATTTTTTATTTTTAAAGCTTTAATTTTTATATCCAGTGTATAATGCACACCCTTAAATTTTGATCTTATTTTTTATGTTAAAAGTACATGTTATGCCCTTCCTTTATTCATTAATAATTAGACTTGATTTTACATATATATAGGATATAATGAAGTATTTTTTATGTAATTTGTATTAAATATTTATTCCAAAATTATGAATTAATTAAAAATTTTAAAAACAGTTTTATTCTTCTTTTTTTTACTTATCTAGATATTTAAAGTAATATTTTAGATTATTTGTTTAATAAATTTGTACTTTTTTTAAACATTACGTGATTATTAAGAAAATTTTCTAATTTACATATCAATATTAGGGCTTCTTATATAAATTGAGCTCTACTTTATTATATATATATAATTCACATACTTTGAAACCTAAAACAAACTATTTGGTACAGTTATAAATATACCAATTTATAATAAAACAATTGTTTATTGCCATTTCTAAAAATCAAAATAAAGTCTTTGTGTGTGTTAATTCTGTGAAATGAACATTAATTAATTAACCTACTTAATTAAAGAAGTATTTTTATATGATTGCTTTACTGACATTATATACCACAATCTTTAAGAGTTTGTATTTAGTAATTGAATTATAATTGGAATTTTTGTCTACTAATCTATGTTATAGTGATTTTTTTAATCATATAACTGTTGTGAATTGTGAAAGCTGTAGGCTGCAAATACTTATTAATTCCTTATTTATATTTTCAACTATTGTGGGGGCTATGTGATATCTATAAAGATAAAAATTTGCATAAAATTTTTGGAAAATTATAAAGTTTAATCTGTAAGCATCCAGTTCAGCAAATATATTTTTCCTTTCAATGTTATATACACTGTTGTGCAAAAATTAAGGACGATGTCGAAAAATTAGCATATCAGCTGAACGAAGAGGCAGAGCGGACAGAAAGACCAATCAGGAGATTAAGTGAGGTGATGTACGGTAGCACATGCGCAGATATGCAGGTAGACGTAATGGGGGAACATCTGAGTAGTAAAGCATGTTGTCGGTGTAAGATTAGTATTTCTGGCAAAGAGATTGCACACCATATAGCAGTTAAAATCACACCGAGTTGCTACCTCAGCGAGAAATGGCGAATAATCAATCTGTTAGACGACATCTGGATGCTTTTACCCGAGGTCGAATCATTGGGAAGTTGGAGGAAGGTCGCAGTGTGACAAGTGTGGCTGCAGAGTTCGGAATTGCTCACAGCATCGTTTCACGACTTTGGAGACAATTTCAAACTACAGGAACAGCTATCCGGGGGTTCAGCAGTGGTCGTCCATGAGGAACCACACCCGCAGATGACCGGTATATTGCCTTACAAGCCAGAAGAAACAGGCGGCAGACAGCGGGAGAAATCGCTAGACACACGACACAGGCGACTGGACGACCGATATCGCGTTTTACCGTGGCCAGAAGACTGCACAGTGGCAGTCTGTTTGCACGACGCCCTGTACGGTGTGTACCTCTAACGCCTGCCCATCGGAGAAGGCGTTCTCTGTGGTGCCGGGAACACCAGAATTGGAGAGACAATGAATGGGGACGAGTACTCTTTACAGATGAGAGCAGATTCAGTCTGAGTAGCGATTCTCATCGCATACTCATCTGGAGAGAGCGGGGAAGCCGCAATCATCTCTCGAACATCATTGAAAGGGACAGGTATGGAGGTGGCGGTGTTCTCGTTTGGGGAGGCATCATGCTTGGTAGTCGTACAGACCTTCACATCTTCGATGCAGGTTCAGTCAACGGGACCCGTTATTGTAACGAGATTCTTCTTCCATTTGTGCGTCTTTTTAGAGGCGCTATGGGTCCGCAGTTCCTTTTCATGGACGACAATGCACCATGTCATCGCACAGTAGCTGCCGAACAGCTCTTAGAGAGTGAGGATATTGAACGTATGGATTGGCCGGCACGATCTCCGGATCTCAATCCCATCGAGCATGTATGGGATTTTCTAGGCAGACGCTTGGCAGCTCGTACCTTACCACCAGTAACGATTCCGGAGCTTCGATTGGCGCTGCAAGACGAATGGGCAGCAATGCCTCAACAACTCATTGACACCCTCATTCTCAGCATGGGCAGACGCTGTGAAACCTGCCTAGCAGTCAGGGGAGATCATATCCCCTACTAAAGACCGGATATTTCTTGCTGGAACCCATCACAGGGATGTTTCGGCCTTCAGTCGCATTGCGCTCCATGCTACTTTTTCAATAAAGCTTCTTTTTATCCCTCTGATTTCTCTTTTAGTAAGTGTTGCTTACATTACTCATGTCCTTACGTTTTGGGGATCTTACGGTATTAAATGTGTTGATTTGGAATGCTTTTGTACAAGGTTATATTGAAAAAACCGTCTCGTCCTTAATTTTTGCACACCAGTGTACTTCAACTAAGTAAAAGGCTAAAATCACAAATAAGGAATTATTTTTCGGAAAATTATAAAGTTTAATCTGTAAGCATCCAGTTCAGCAAATATATTTTTCCTTTTAATGTTATATACTTCAACTAAGTAAAAGGCTAAAATCTCACAAATAAGGAATTATTTTTCTTTAAATATTTAAATTCATTATTTCTTTCATTTTGTAAAACTTTATGAATTATCCATTCAAATGTTATCAACCTCAGCTGTAAACACATTTATTTACTGCACATTCAAATTAAATACTTAATTAACTTTATTTTCAATAAGTGTGATTTAAACTATCAATGAAAAAAACCATTTAAATGATGAATATGTATTCTTTCAGTTTGGCTTTTTTTAGTTATTAAAATGAGGTTTCACAGCTAAGAAAAAGTTAGAATCGTCAGTATTTTTTCAAATGTATATGTGTGTGCAAAAAGGATTAGATGATATTGCTTATTTTTTTAACTACAAGCATGAATCTAAGGTAAAAATGTTTGAAGATACATTTGTAAGTATTTCTCACAAGAATATCATGCATGAATATATATATATGTTATATTATGTAAGTAAAACAAAGATATGTTAGCTTTCATTATCAGTTTTATATACATATTTCTCACATTTGTTTTCTTTTACATCATACATTTTTTGATAAAATTTCTATAGTAAGTTAATAAGCAACACAGTCATTTAACGTCCATCTTAATTTTCATTTTTTATCATTAATTTTAAAAACTTGTCTACTTTTTATCAAAATAAAGTTTGTCCAGTTTCATTTTTAATTAGTAATTATATGCAATATGAGAACAGTAAATGAAATTTTTTGTCAATTATATTTCTTTCTTCCAAATAAAAAAAAATGTTCAATGTAGTAAAATTTTGTAGTGACATATTCCATTTATTTCCTTCATTGCAAAAAATCTTTGAAAAATATTAACCTTAATTTGGATTTAATATTTAATTTATTTTAATGGTGAAAGCTATCAAAATGAGCAAAAATTACTTTTATTTTTATGAGTATCTAGTAGAAAAGTGTTCATGTGTAAGAGCTATTTTGTGTAATTTTATAATTTGTATATTTTATGTAATTCATACTGAAGAATTAAACCAAAAGGCTTCAAAAAAGAAACACAATAAGAATAATAAAAGTAAAATTTTGATCTCAAGAATTCATAAATGTTAGTGCAGGAAATTATTTAACTCAAAGATCTGCATCTGACTATCATTACTTAAAAAACTAAACATACTTTTAAAAGTATTCCAGGTCAGAAAATTTATAAATTCACAATAGATTTTGTAGTATTGGTTTTCTTTTTAATCAAGAATATTAATATTATGTATTGTTTACTGTTTTTAGTTAAAATGGTTTTATTAATCATAGAAATTAATGACACCCCTCTCCCTGTTTTTATAAAAATGTATTTCCTTTTATTAGCCATCTTCTAGTTAATTAGTTAGATTCATGATTTTAATCATTAAAAACTGCCATTTTTATTTAAAAAATATTTCATAACAAGAAATGATTTTTTTAGAAATAAAGCTTAATTGAGGCTGGCATATATTAACTGTTATGTGCGAAAAATCTTGACAATGTATATGTGAAGAATGGGGTTTCAGCTCACAGGTGCTGACCTTCTAATAATTTATATTAAAAGCAAATATAATTCTGATCTTTATTTATGACTAGCCGTTACCCGCTTGCTTCGCTGGGTATTTCATGATGTTATAGGAATCTATGCTGTTTATATATAAATTATTGATATCGTAGCACTAAGAATTCAATTATTTTGAAAAATATTCTTATAATTCTTGATTTAAAAAGAACAGAACTTCCAAATAATAATTTCAAAATTGAAGTAGTCTTATCTTTCACTCTGTCATAACCCCCCCCCCCCCAAGTAGTGGATTTCTACAAAACCCATTTTTAGTGGATCTCTTCTCAATAAAATAAACCTGCTCGCCAAATTTCAAGTTTAAATCTAATGGATTAAAAGTTGAATTTTTTTTTTTTATCAATAAGCTCCAGTAACCACCTTTGACAGTCAATTTCTAAAAGACCCATTTCAATTTAACAACACAGACATACATATCAAATTTCATCACTGTAGGTCTAATAGTTCGAAAACGGGTATTTTTTTATCAATAAGCCACAAAAGATTTCCTCTTCCCCCCCCCCCATAGGCATGGATTTCCATAAAATCCATTCTTAGCAAATTTTCATTCAATAAAAGTAACATGCATACTAAATTTCAAAAAGTCCCTGTGTAGCTGATTAGTGTTATGTTAGTATTCACTCACTCTACAATGACAGCTTTAAAGATTAAGAAATACTGTAGGAAATTTATAACTCTTAATGGTGGCTATATAGAGAAGTTTTAAGAGTAACAAATAAAAGTTAAATTTCTATCTTATTCATTTTAAGTATAATTACAATTTTATGATTCTCTTTCATACTAAATATCTAGTTTCTACCATTCCTTTTATTTTTTTAATGCTGTCTTCATTCAATATCTGGTGGTAATAAAATTATATTTGAAACTTATTTTTAGCATTTATATTTACACACATATATATGAGTAGACTTCAGCATTAAATTGTATTTATCTCTTTCTTTTAGTATAAACTGAATGTTGATACTTTAATTTAAAATATATTTTTTAATCCTTGCATTTCAATTGTCTTAAGCTCTTTCCTTCTCTTTCTATATATATATATAACAAAATGAAGTGAAACATTTCTGAACAGTAAAAATGTAAATATTTCTCGTTAGAGATTTATTCCTAGGGATTAATGCATAAAAATGCTAGATTTTGTTTTTTTCATAAATGTTATGAAATCACAAAAAAATCATAATTTTTTTATTGATGTTGTCATTTTAGTGGCAAAACTTTTGTAATTTTTTTCTGAAAGATATGAAAATACATGATGTAATATTCTGATACATAATTGTAAGAATTATGTAGAATTTTAATTTGTGTTAGGGAAAGACTACAATTAAGAGTGGTTGAATTATATATTATATATAAAAATATTATAAAGTAGTCTACCTTTTAAAAAAAATAATGTAACTATTTTTTAAAACAAAAGTTTTAATTTTTTTTTTTAAATAATCAAGTTGATTTCAAAAACGGTAAGATGGAAAGACCAAAATTCAGATGAAAAACATATTTGTAAATGATAGAATTTTATTTGATCGCATATAAATCTCTTTTTTTTTTTTTCCAGGTCATTTTATATTTTTGTTGAAATATAATTCTGATAACTGGATCAAAACTTCAATCAAGTTTCTGTGGACGGAGTGGGGAGAAAGGGGTCATTTCCCCTTTGGATTGTGAAATAAATAACCAAGTTTTCTGAACTTGTAAGTAATTTTGAACTGTTAATAAGTAAAATAGAACTATTTACATACTTTTGAGATAACTCTGATAAACAAATTATTTTATTAAAGTTAACACTTCAATCATTTACAAAGTCAATAATGAATTAAACAAAGATTGTATTGCATTTTTTTAATACAGTTAGATATACAACTTACTAGAATAGAAATATGTGACTTATGTTTCATTTTCTTGCATATTTTATAACAAATTTGTTGATATCACAATTTAGTTGTTTTTCCCCCCTTTCTTTTTTGGCTATTTCAGTTTACATCAATAAAATGGATTAGGTAATAAATCATTCTTGAATAGATCTCAATTAGTTCTTTTAATCTTGAGAAATATCTTTCTGAAAATGCATATATATGTTTTGATCAAAACTGAAGAATGTAAAAGAATTTTGATTTTGCAAAATCAATCAACAGTGTTAAAAAACAAAAGGATTTGAATGCTTGCAGCCCTCTCAAGCTATCCTTGTGTGTAATCTCTTTCAAATATTATTCAGTGACATAAATTATGATTTAAATTAGGTTTTATATATACTTGTTCCGATACAAATTCTGGCTGTACTGTTCTACCAGATAACCCATAATTCTTTTCCATTTAAATCAAGATTTGCTCTTAAAATCTTTTCACAGATTTTATGACTTAGAAAAAATTGTAAGAATTATAAACTTTTTGTTAATATTGAACTGGTTAATATTACTGGAAGTGATTCTTAAACTGCATATGTATAAATTGATTTTTATAAGTTTTAAATTAATAATTTTAAAACATGAAAGCTTCAATCAAACTTAGATACTTGATTAGTTTTGTTTCATTTCCTTTGAATTTGGCAGTGTCTGTGTATGGTGGGGAGGGGGGTGCTTATAATTTGCTATTATTTCATTGCTTCAAATAAATATCAAGTGTAGTTTAAGCTAAATAATTGCAAAAAATCTATTATGCATGTGTTGCTTAGAGACAATGAAATGAAAGAAAATATGTAGCTCAAAAACATTTAATGAGTTGATCATACATAAATGAAAGTTATATACATATACATATAAAAAATTAGAAATTATAGAAATAGAGATATAGATAACAATTATTACAAATGATGGCAAGCTAGAAATTAGTTTATGCTGTGAATCATCCTTGACAAAAGGGATCCTAGCTTTGCTTGTTCAATCGATTATTCCATCTACTCGTAAATTAAAAAAAAAATATAGGAAGAAATGGAATTCTACTGAAGAGGTTATTCTTATTTTACTAATTCCAGTAAAAGGAAAAAATAACAGTTCTAAGTGGCTACCTACTAAACTGTTAAATTATTTCACATTTAACACATTTTTATACATATTTCACATTTCTCTTCCCCTTCTGCAGGATGATCTCCCTCAAAATTTGGGTGAAACTGAACCAAATCTTACTTCTGTATGGTGCTTAAAGCTGCCACTAATGACAGGCATAAAAATCTAGAATGATGAATTTCATGAATCTTGAACTGATGCTACTGTCGATCAGGTAGCATAAGCAACAACAACAGCATTTAACAAAAATAGAATAGTAGAATTGTGGTTTTGAAACCATGCAACATAAGAAAAGCCATAGTGCTAATTCCATTGTAATCAGTCAATAATTATCTCTCTCCTTATACACTGGTGAGCAAAAATTAAGGATAAAGCTGAGAAATTAGCATATCAACTGAAAGAGTAGGCAAGATAGACTGAAAACCTAATGTCAGTACAGTAGGGCATATGACATACTGGGCAGATCATAAAAAGCGAGTTGGCAGAACATTATAAAAAGCATGTTGGCTGTGTATACTCAGCTTTTCTGTAAAAGCTATCACACAGTGTTTACATTAGCTTAAACAACTTCAAGTTGCTGCTTCAGTGTGATATGTGCAGCATATCTAGATGATTTTACCTAATATGGAATCTGCAAGAAGATGAACCCCGACTGACGACATCCTCAGTTGGTACTGAGAGGCTTGGCATCAAATGGTCAAGAAGCCAAGTATGGGCGTTGGATAAATAAAATATAAATAAAAGAAGGTGGATGAAGGTCAAAGTGTGATTAGTGTGTCTAGAGTTTTGCACTGATCACAGTATTGTTTCATTGGATTTCTTTCAAAGTATTGGAGCAATATCTGAGGCTTCATTAGTGGGTAGATGATGTAAATCCAACACATTGATCAGGGGTGTCCATTAACCCTGCAGATTGCTGAATTTTTTTTGCCTACCACCTGTCACATGGCTGATGTTGGAGATTTTGGTCCAAAGATAAATTTTCTCTAAAATTGTTTTTATTCTTTGGTTTACTTTTTTTCTGAAAAGTTTTGTTTACTTTTTCCATGTTATTGCATCTTGAAAATCTTATGGTACTATTTGTGTCAATTTGGAATGCTTTTAACCATGACGTTGCTAAAAAAAACTGTCTTGTCCATGTTTTACACACCATCGTATATCCCTTTTTGAGGCAGTGATTTCATAGTGAAAACACCTATTCATTCATTTCTTTCATGCATAAAAATCAGAGCAATTTAATAAAAATTTATCTGGAAGTGATTTTTTGCTTCAAAATGTGATCAATTAGATTTAGAAGTAAAATTCAGGGGCCATGTTTCACTATGAAACCACCACTCTGAAAGGGATATGTATAATTTATTCCATTGCATATTTCACAATAATAAATCAAAATAAACAGTTTATAATTTATGTAAATTGTTTCAAAATTGAATTTTTGTTACGTGTTTAAATGAAAATAGTAGTTATCCCTAATAAAATTCTGAAATGTATTATTTTCAAGGATTAAATTTTTCAACTGATCCACAAATTTTATTGACTTTAAGTAGATTTTTTTCAACTATATTTTAAAAGACTTTTATTTTTCTTAATACATTTTCTTGTAGTAGAAAATTCTCTCTGTTAATTCAAATACTTATGATTGCGAACATTACTTTCCAAGAAACTCATTAAGTGTGTACTATTACTCATTACTTTATGCCTAAAGAGAGCAACTCTTTGATTTTTTTTAGTTTCCACAAAAATTATTTTATCTAATTATCTTAGTTAATTAGAAAAAATGTATAAAATTAAGAAAAATTTATCTATTTATGAAATAAATTTAACTCTGTAACACTACAGCCCATAAGGGTCAAGGCCTACTGTTACCATCTCAGTTAATCATGATTTTGGGCACTGAGATGCATGATCAGATGTTCCTGTCAAGTCGTCACACGAAACCCCCACTGTTTAGTTCCCAAACAAGCTTTGTACTCATTTATTAACCCACTATAGGAAATTTATGAAATAGGATTCATAAAATTTTCTTTTTTGTTTCAGTTATTTTTCCTTATAGTACCTCATTTTGAATATAACATTTAATTTTTATAATTACTTAAAAGGTATATTTTAATTTCTTGATGTGCTATAGAAATTATTTTTCCAAATATCGTAAAATCCGGCATATAACACACACTTTTAACTCAAAAAATAAGATTGAAATTTATGGGTGCATGTTATGTGCCAGGTATAAAAATGAGAGCTTTAAAAATAAAAAAATATGAGCTAAGAAAAAAATTAGACCTCAACATACATTGGAATACTGTTTATTTTTTAAAAAATGGCATTCGTTATGAACTTAAAGGGTTGTAAATCGAAAAGTTTGTTATTGTTTTCTAAAACTTGAAATGATACCTTGAATAAATGACTTCAAAATGTAAGAGCATTGCACATGTACATTTCAGGTTTCTTCATAAAAAGGGGAGGGGGGCACGCTATATGATATATACCTAAACATTAAAAATTGCAACTTGAAAGTATAGGTGCATGTATAGGTACATCAGATTTTATGGTACATTCCTTTTTCTACTAGTAAAACAAGAAAAATATTTTATTTGGTGTAATTTATTTTGTATAATATTTAATAGGTTTGTCAATTATCTTTTCTATTATAAAAAGGAAGAATAAATAAAATTTTAAAAAATAAGAAGTTAAATCTTTTAGCATCTAATTCACATATTACTTTTTTTTTTTTAGTAGTTTATTTCAATAAATTATGCATTTCATTTTTTGGAATAAATTTAAAGATTTTTCAAGACAGATTTTAGAATTTATCTGATCATTGTAAATAATATATGTTAAGATGCATTATATTTCCGATATTTCATGTTAGATATATGAATTGTAAAAATTAGTCAACTATTTTAAATAATTGTATTACTAGATAGTTAATAAGCTTTTGATGTTTTAAAGTAAGGTACTTTTAGTGTGCATATAAACAACTTGCTTTAACTGAAGGAAGATTAAACTATTTTATTTTTATCATATTTCCAAATATAAGCCAAGAATGTGTTTTTTCTTGGAAAATTTACCCAAAATTCAAAACTTTTTCAAAAGAGAAAGTTTCTGTTATTTTAAAACATGTCACCACAAAAGTGAAAATGTTGTTAAGTAGGTAAAACAGGTTGAATATTTTCTAATCAAACTTTTGCCAGATGCCTTATGACAATAATCCTATCTGAAGCTAACACATTTTTTTCATTCTTTTGTTATTTTGTACAGTATATGTGCTAGTTTTGCTTTCTGCTGCATTTTTGTTTAAGCTGAAAGAGAAATTTGTATATGGCAAACAGTGACACACCCCTCCCCTTAAAAGGTATGTGTTCATCACTAATTACAGGTGATCGCGTTTGCAGAAAATTCTAACAACATGGCTGCTTGACATTGTAAAGGTGAAATAAGTTTTAGAATGAATGTAAAAACATTTTAAATTATAAGAGATGCCAAAATCGAAAATTGCAGCATATTATCATCAATCTGTTTCATGCCCTGGAAGAAAAACCCACCATATGATCAAATGTATCAGGCAAAAAAAAAAAAAAAAAACAAAGCATAAAAAAAGTGAAAAAAAAAAAAAAAAAAAAAAAAAAAAAACAAAAACAAAATCAAAAAATTTTTAAACATGAGGTTGTAACCTGTGTATAAAATTAAAAAAAAATCTGTAAAATTTGGTTATGTTCATTATTATCATCTTAATTCTAGTGTTCATAGTTTCACATGGTAAGAAAAACCACAATGCCATATGATCAAATGTATTCAGGCATACGAATGAATAATTGAAAATTTTAAACTATTCAGAAGCTTGGATTCTGAAGCTGATTTTAAACAATTTATGTGACTTTTTTTTTTAAAAAAAAAAAATTCCATTTAAAACACCCAAAAAGTGAACAGATTAAAATTGCTTGCACATGGCTAATAAGCAAGAAATTTTTCTTAATTTTTAAATACTTTTTTTAAACTTTATTTTGCTTCCCTCCCAGAGGTTGGTAGACCTGTGTATAAAATGTAAAAAAAACTGTATATTTGTGTTATTTCTGTATATATCTCCTTAACTTTAAAAAGGGTTCCATAAGTTATCTACATATACAGAAATGTATTTCACTAATGCAGTAGTATTTAATATAGTTAGTTATAGTATTCAGGTCGTATAGTATAGTATTATGTCGATCAGATGGCATAAGCAACACACAACACAGTTATAGTATTAATTAATGCAGTTAAGTAATTCATGTAAAAAAAGATAATTGAATGAAATATATACCATCTATTTGGTCTAAATCCATTTCAACCTTTTTTTTTCACATTTTTAAGCAATCATATTGATAAGTGTTACATTTTTTGTAACGTAAAGTGTGAAACCATAAAAGTTTTTATCATAATGCTTTTGATATATTGTTAGTTTCATGTGCAATGACAAAAATGAAATTGAGTTTAGTTGGAATAACAGTTAAACCAAAATATATAAGAAATGTTGTTAGCATCCTTTCAAACCACAAAGGGTAATTTTAAGAGATGCTACTAAATTATTGTAAAGGTGATATTTATATTTATTGCTGTTGGAATCTAAATTACAAGAGCTGAGCTGAAGATACTTGGATTCTGACTTTAAAGAAAAAGTAGTTCTGGTGGAGTTAAAATGATTGAAAAAAATTCAAGGTCAAACAAATGCTCCTACAAGTTAGTTATATAATGCATCTAAGTGCCTCAGAAATGTGATGTTGGATTAAATATGTAATCAGTGAAGCATTTAATAAGCTGATACACATTTAAAATGCAGGCCGCTTTTCCATTTAGGCACGTGTGTAGGGCTAAAAAAAATTTGGGGGAGCAACAAATTGGAAGGCATAAAAAGAGGAACAATTAAAATTACAGTAAATGTACCATCACCAAGCAAGTCATGAGACAAGCATTTCTGCCCTTAAGAGAGTAAAGACTGAAATGAGAAAAGCTTAACAGTTTTATGTTGCTATGCACTCAAAATGCTATTACAATGGAAATTGGTTACAATGATGTCATTCATGATTTTACAAGGTTCAAAGCTCAAAGAAAACCGTTGTTGTACAAGTACAGTGACTCAACAAAGAACAAGGATGTTTAAAAGTAAAAAATAATAAAGTGATAAGCTTTGAAAAAGATGATAATAAACAAGTTAAAAACAGTTCATACAATAATGTATACTTTTGAAGTGGCACGTTCTATCCTGAGGACAGAACCCAGAACCTTTGGATCCAAAACCGAGTAATTTAACCATTACACCAAAATGATCACCATGGTGTGGAGGTTGTTACTGGCTTATATAGATCAGGGGTCGGCAACCTTTCAGCTGTGGCGAGCCAAACCAACCTACCAAAATGATTCAGCGTGCAAGCAATAGCAAATATTTGAAACAATTTGATTCCCACGACAATACATGCAAATTAGGAATAGAGGTCAAAAATACTAATTTAATTATATGTTAATTATGCATCATTTTAAGATATTTATTGACATAAAAATAAACATAAAATACAACTATTACTTTAATTCAAATACAAATATTTATTGTGCACATAAATATGTATCTTTTTAGAATTTTTAAGCTAAAACTTAAAGTATGACTGTTCTTCAATATAAATCGAAAATTAAAATTTTCTATATATTATGCATTCTTAAAAATATTTATGAAACAAGAAACAAACAACATAAAGTATAAGTGTTCATGCAGCAAAGTTAAATAAAAAAAATTTAAATTTTAATGCAAACCTTGTTCCTGCAGAGCTCTACTTAATGTCGCAATATCAGGGGTATAGTTCGTTACTTTCAATTTGACGCAGGATTCAGAATGTTCAGCAGTTAAGCAATTTCTTAGTGGACTCAAAATATATTTCATATGAGAAAAAATTTGTTCGCATAGATATGTGGGACCCAAAATGGAAAGAAGGGCACATGCTATTTTTTTCAAAAAATTAAATCTTTCTGGCAATGACATCCAGCAATTTAAAATAGCTGTCGATTTACTGCTAGAGTTATCTTCCAAATTTTTCCGTAACTCCTTAAATTTTGTTTTCCATAAATCTGAAGATGTTAATTCAATAAGTTCCATTTCAAAATTATCAGTTTCCATCCACTCAAAAATTGACAAATCGAATGGGATTAATAATGGTTCTTTTAAATCAGGTTTGATTTCAAAAGAAAATATGGGCATACAAGCTTCAAAGTCTTGCATCTTTTAGAAAACTCCTCCTTGAGTGCTTCAACGTAAGTTTGAAGTTCATCTTTGTCTACGGTTGATGTATTTGCAAGGGCTTTAACATTTGGGAAATACTTGTAGGTACTAGTATTAATATCACGGGAAAATAGATTTAATTTTGTAGCAAAACCCTTCCAATATTCAAAGAGTTCAAGTACAGTTTGACTTTTTCCTTGCAATCCTGAGTTTAGTTCATTGAGATGTTTAGTTATATCTGTCAGAAACATCAATTTACATACCATTCCTTGTCTAATTCGGGAAAATGTTCTCCCTTCTCATTAAGAAAAATTTTAAAGTGCTCCATGCATGACAAAAACTAATTCAAGATATTACCACGACTAAGCCAACGGACATGACTGTACAAGGGAAGATCCCCATATTCACTTTCCATTTCTTCTAAAAGAGATTTAAATTGCCTGTGTACTAATGAAGATCGAGACACTATAAAATTAACTATTTTAACAACAGTATCCATTACAGAAATTAAGTGCTAAGACGAAATTTTGCCAACTAAATTTTCTTGATGTATTATGCAATGGAAGTTCAATATTTTATGTCCAATATGATTTTCAAGAAGTTTGACAAATCCCCTTTCCTTGCCAACCATTGCAGGAGCGCCATCAGTAGTTACACAAAATATTTTATTTATATTAATATTTTTTCTTTCAAAATGATTTATAAATGAAAAAAGAATATCCTGCCCTTTAGTTCTACCAGACAGAGGAATCCTACTGCATAATTCTTCATAAATTCGATTTTTATTACAATATCGTGCAATTACTGCAAGGCGTGCAACATCATTCGCGTCTTTACTTTCATCAAGAACAATGCTAAATGCAACAGTTTCTTGTAAACCTGAATTTTGTTTCGCAGTTATATTTTCTGCCATTTGTGTTATTCTTCTCTCAACAGTTCGCGCAGAAGCAGGTATTTCTTGAATTCCGGATAATATTGTTTGCAAGTTAGGTAAATCGCTGAAGAATATTTCAGCACTTTTTAAAAATGTGTCCTTTATATGTTCGCCATGTGTAAAAGGTTTTCCTTTGGCTGCTAAGCAATGACGAAACTACATTCTGTCGCTTTTGGTTTGACTCCAATTGTTTGACACAAACATGTAATTTCCTTTTTATATCCAGAAACAGCTCTTTCTAAAACTTCACATTTCTCATCAGAATTCTTAAATGTGGTCTGGTGTTTAGTTTGAAAATGTTTTTGTATACTTGACGTACGACATACGACACTTTCGCGACATAGCACACATACAGCGCGATCTTTTTGTTGTATGAATCCAAATTCGTTAGTCCAAGAATCTTGGAAATCGCGAACATCAAGCTTTCTTTTTTTTAGTCGCTATTTGATCCAATATGTAACTATTAACTGTCACAATAATGAAACAAACAATATACAAATTTTCACTATAAAACTAACACACAACGCGACAATGTTAAAAGTAACCAAAAAATCACGTCGTGCATCAAACTATATTTAACTTTCGATTGAATTCATACTCAGTATTCGTATATCGACATGACTAATAGAAAACATTAAAAAAATGTTCTCTAATATCTATTTCTATTAGCTTAATTCACTCCAAAAGTAAAACGTAAAATAATTATGACGTCTTTGGCACAGCACTCAAAAAATTACATTTTCTCTTAATATTTAGTTAAAAAGGACTTTTGTTATGAATTCTGATTCACTTGAATAATTAACCCACAGCATTTTTTTTTCACCGAATTTATTTCCAATCCAAAATAAAAACGTTTATAGATAACTATTGTTGTTTAATATACATATTTCCGATGGAAAAGGTCTGTTAAGCAGAATTTTGATTTATACCTAAGACATTTGTTTTTTATCTTTTTCCGTCGATGCCCAAACTTTTGGTGGGTAAAAGACAAATTACTTACTTTTTTATTTACAGAGCCGTAATGAATTATTCTTAATTTTGCAAGTATTGCTCAATAACTTTTATTTGTGTTGAATATTTAATGCTAATAGTAAGTCACATTTAAACAGAAGATGTTTTCGTTTACATAAAGCATACAAACTACAAGCAAGCTGATTCAGCAGAATCGTTTTATGTCAGAGAATCGAAAGTGAAAAATAACCTTTATATAAAAATGTACGAGGGGATGAAAGGACAGACAGAACGATGTAGCTTTATATATGGTATATATCTTATAATTTTGTAGAGTGGTGGCGTGCCGCTGAAAATTGCTGCACGCGCCACATCTGGCACGCGTGCCACAGGTTGCCGACCCCGATATAGATTATATCACTACACACTCCCCTACCAGAAAGTTGGTTAGGCGAACGAACAATATAGTTGTTAATGGGAGCAGTCAGTTTCTTGTATGTTGGATGAGTTGCGTCATGTTTATCTGACGATTTTTTTTCCTTGGATGCCTTTTCTTAGTTAGGGTTAGTTCTTTTCTTAGTTCGCTTTTCTTAGCTAGGGTCACCAAATGAAGTGCCGCTTTCTATTCTGAGGACAGAACCCGGGACCTTTGGATCCGAAACCGAGTAACTTACCGCTACACCAAAATGATCACCATGGTGCGGAGGTTGTTACTGGCTTATATAAATTATATCACTACACTTTTTTCTGTAATTGCAAACGATTTTATTAATTTACTGTACTAATTTAGAAAAGAGTGTGTGGGTGATCTGTGTGATGCCACAAGGTATGAAATGAACAAGAATGGCCAAACCATGCCACTATCCGTTCCTTTCGTTTGCCAGTGCAAGACTTGACGGGTGCATTGGTGGTGGATAATGAAAAGGCTCTCCAAAGAGCAAAACAAAGAAAGGGAAAATTCCTCCCTATCCAAAACTGGCATTGTAAGAACTGAAGGAGGGAAGTGCTCTAGAAATAGTGGAGGGAAGGGGCATAACAATTTGAGGTGCCTAAGATGCCAGAGAAGTTTAAAATGCCCTGTAAGTGAGTTAATTTTATCCGTGCTTTTGCTATATTTGAAAGTAATATGTGTAATGACTAATTAAAATTACCTATAAGCATTTTTTCAATGTGATATTGGCAAATAAGATAAGTTACAGAGACCATACTTACTTTTTACTCTGTTTTATCCATCTTTGGGAGTGGACCAAAAGAAAAAGAACTTCAGTTACTTTTTTTTATTGTAGCTTTGATCTGGAGGGAACATAGAGATCATTTATAAGGCTCTTGTTTGTTTTTTTATGATTCCAACAGCAGAATTACTTGTAACAAGCAGAAGCATGTGCAGTTAAGTATTCTGCAATTCTGGCCTTACATTGATGGGCCACATGTTCTGTATTTGATAGAGAATGTGTGTGTGTTGTAATTCAGTCTGGAAATTAAAATAAATTATAGTTTTAAAAAAACTAAAAAACACACTTTTATGGTTAATTGAACTAAAAATTAAAAAAATAATTCTTAATATAAGAATAAAATAATTAACGAGAAAATTAATGTCATTAGGGTAAAAGCATTAGGTGCTCTATACCAATTGTTATAATTTCTTACTAGTTCTATTCCAAAATGTTGAGTTAGTGTGAAAATGTAGCGCAAAAATTTACCCCAATGACATTAATTTTCTCATTAATTATTTTATTCTAATATTAAGAATTATTTTTTTAATTTTTAGTTCAATTAACCATAAAAGTGTGTTTTTTAGTTTTTTTTAAACTATAATTTTTTAGTTTGATCTACAATAAATCATGCATTTTTTTAAACCATCATTTATTCATTGATGAATTAATCTTAAATGCGTCATTTTTTAGAATCTGGAATATCCATTGGCATCCTATCTCCGCTTCAATACGGCTTAGTTTGCAAAATGTAGGATCAGCCAACTGATGGAAATCTGGAAGAGCTAAGTTTGAAATATTTCATGTGAAAGAAGATGTTAAGTCAATGATATTTTTCACTAAAAAGAGCTCAATATTCTCTCTAAAACTTGCATTAGTATTAGACACAAAAGTACACTTTTTGTATCGAAGAGTTTGTGAGAAATTATTTAATCCGGTGACCTATGAATCAATTCTCAGCTTTTTTGGTAAAGTAAGCAATGATTGATGCTTCATTCCACAGATCCGACAAGAGAATTTAGAAAAACAGACTTTATGCCTGAGTTTAGCTGTTAGAACAGTGCTTTTCAAACTTTTCATATTTGCCACCCAATCTTCAGTCATAATTTTCATCGCACCCCCCCCCCCCCCTCATACAACAATGTATTGAATGCAATAATAATGTACTTCGACGCTAAAGCTACAATGCGACTTTAATATTTTATAAACTGCACATGTATAATATTTTGTATATG
The DNA here is from genome assembly GCA_019973975.1 of Trichonephila clavata. Taxonomy (NCBI): domain Eukaryota; kingdom Metazoa; phylum Arthropoda; class Arachnida; order Araneae; family Nephilidae; genus Trichonephila; species Trichonephila clavata. The sequence goes on along the minus strand of BMAO01016347.1, from coordinate 197,722 downwards.
ACAAGCCCATGGAAGTCACTAGTAATTACTAAACTTGTTTTTAATTTAGTATTGAAAAATCAAATATTAAACTCTTTTTGCCTCACTGATCCATTTTTAGTATCTTTTTCAGTGTTAATATGTATTTTATTTTTCATCATGTCAGGATGTACTTTGTTTTGCTTCCTTTTGGTAAATTAATATCTATTTTAAATTTTTTATTTTGGTCTTTTTGATATGCTAGCGTCTCCCTCCCCCCCCCCCCCACACACACAAGGAAGGCGGGCCCCGCAGTTTGAGAAACGCTGAGTAGAATATTTTTTTTCATATAAACGAGTCTTTTTTTTTTTATTTCCATTTTCAGAAAATTAGACAATTGTTTATATTTTGGTAAGAAATTGTTGACACAAACGTTTTCGCTTTTATAGGGTTATAACTTAATCTTTTAGTCGCCAAATCTGGAAATGGGATCTGGAATAAGTCACCAAATCTGGAAGTGGTATATGGAATTAGTCGCCAAATCTGAATAATCATTATTCCTGATGTCCTGATCAGGACAATGGAACAAAATTATGAAATTATTGTATTGTCATTGGTCCTTGATAAGTGTGCAGAATTTCAAATTCATCTGACCTTTTAAAGTGGGTAAAAATCAAGTTCCAAGATTCCGTTACATGCTAGTAAAACTTACAAAAGCGTGTTAATGAGCATTGTAAAGAATTTCACTTGTAGATATCTATAATGGAGTATCATTATGAATCACAATGGAATACAGTCAATACAGACTATAATTGGTTTGTGAAGATAGATGATGCCTAACAACAATATAAATGCAAAAACAGACTAATGTACTTAAATTAATATACTTAAAGTTTATTCTTTATGTTAAATGTATGAAAGTATACTCCAAGGAAATTTAATATTGTATTTTTGTTTCGCAATTGATATTGTAATAACCTATATGCACATGTCCTTTATTTAACAAAAATAAGAACTGACTAAAAATTTATGTTATTAAAAAAAATAAAAGGAAAGAAGATAATAAAAGAAATAAAAGTTCATTTCTATGATCCATAATACTCATTTTGTAATGAGTATTATAGATCATAGAACAGAAGAGGACTTTTCAATCCAGAGTGCATTTGATAATTGAAATCCATCACATGTTTTCTTTTAAATTAATAATTTTTTAAAATATAGTCTTGATATAGGTTTGATATTTCAAATAATTATCGAGATGTTCGAATTATTGAAGGTTTGAATAATCCAGAGTCGACTGTACTAAGTTTCTATAAACCTTACTCAAAGCTAAACAGTATGTAGAAATATAGTAAGACAGTATAGGCTGCAGTAAAATAGCCACAGTTATAAATTAGCAAACTCTTAGAATTTTGACCAAGATTGTAGGGTTAAACATAGTTTCAAGTCACAAACCTTCCAGCTTATTTGCTTATATTACTTGGTTGAAATAATAAGAGAAAATATTAAATTGCTTTATACTATGATATAAAACAGTAATCTATTGAAAGTATGTAAGGAATTTTAAAAAAGGTGCCAACTTTCCACTTTATTTGCTTATGTTACTACTGAACTAGAAAGATCAAATACTGGGGAAACAATATTTAAAAGAAAGGAGAATGTGTAGAAACTAAAATTTACAAAAACTCTATTCAAAAAATTACCTAATATGTTAATTTGTAATGCCATCCATGTTATAGTAGAGAAATTAAAAGAAATCAGGATATAACTTAAGAAAAACTTATAGCAAACCAATAATATTAAACTTAGTACAAAAGTATGCATGAGTTTGTTAATAGAATAATAATGTTCCAAGCAATATCTTACACATTTTTATTAATTGTTACACTGTAAATAATTAAGAATAATATTTCTATAAATAATTTATATGGATATTACTGTTTAATTTATAATCCATAATGTGTAAAATTGTATTTAGATAACCTGTACTGTATGTATATACAAAGAAGTTTTTAAAAAGTCATTTGATGCATAAATTGAAAGTTTAGATGAAATAACATGTAACACCTTAATTTTTAAAATAGGACTGAGTCACAAAAGGTTTGTATTTAAAAAAAAACACGAAAGACTAAAATGATTGAATACATAATTTTCTGCAAATTCCTTGATCTGTCTTTTTCAATTGGGTATTTTACATTTGTCTCCTTTTATTATGTTTTGTACATGTGTGCCTAAAAAATATTCTAATATTCTTAAATGATCCATTCTTTTTCATAAGTATATCAAAATTAATAATTTGTATCAAAATGTTTTTAAAATATTAGTTTAAAGTACATTTTATTATTACATTACATTACACATTCTATTATTTCATTTCATTATAAAAATATATTTATTAGTTCTGTCAATTTTACATTTATTAATTATAAATGCATTAAATCATTTTTGTTTTCAAAAATAGATGATTTATATTGATCATGACATTTTCTGTTATTCATTCAGGCATTTATTTATATATATATATTGTAAATAAGCCATGCTAGTACTGTTGTAACTTTTTTGTTATAGTTTTTTTTATGTATGCGTAATTTAAAAGATGTTAATTGCATTAATTTTTTGTTGCAGCTCAAACTTTAAAACTTTTGTGTGCAAAATGGTCACCCGATAGAATTTCATGTTTTAATCATGATGAATGGACCTAGTGTACCTATAATTACATTAGCTGGGGTACAAAGCCTGACAGATCTCCTACTTGAGTTACCTCTTCCTACACCACGCCCTGGTGTCACTGGACAACAAAGTCTTCTTTCCCATTTAAAAGAGCCAGATGATGCAAGAAGACTCTTAACTACTCAAGATTCTACTATTACTCCATTGCTCATTGATAGTCTTGCCTGTGCAAGTACTGGTCATATTGAAGTTAAAGATGGCTACTATGGTGGTGGTGGCCTCAGTGGACAAACTTCTCAACTCATGCAGTATTTGCTTGGAACAAATCCTGGCCTTTTCAAAGGTTCACTCCATGGACATCAAAGTAGAAGTGCTGAGCACTGTGTCCCTCCAGGTCAGACTTCTAACAATGTGGTGCATCCACAGCCACCTCATGCTTTTAGTGCATCTGCTTCCTCACCTTGTCAACCTCTTCCCACTCAAGACAACAGTCCACATTACTTCCCCCATGAGCATCCTCCAACACCACAAGGTGGAAGGATCACTCAAAATAGCACATTAAGTGTGGTACCATCAGTGGCATATTCTCCTTATGCTGATCCTGTGGTATCATCTGGCCAGCATCCAATCACTCCTCTTCATCATAATGTCATCAGCCAAGGAACATCCGATTCTTTGTCTTCAGATTTACAAGAAATATTTAATTCCTCACTTCTCAATCAAACATCACCTGCAGGGCATCCATTTATGAATGGAAATTGTGTCGATGAAGTTAACTTATCTGCAGTGAATGCAGAACAAAATGATCGGACAGAAAATCAGATTCTCAATTCAGCACAAGTGATAGGAGGCTTAACACCAGATTGCTCTGTTCTTTTATCACCATTAAATAAGCCAAATGAAACAGCCTTACCATCTTCATCTTCAACAGCACGACATGTAAATTCATCAGGTGGACTTTCTGTCTCTCAGGTGCATGGGAAAAAACCAGAATTTGAGCAGTGGCAATCTGTACCAAATAATGCATTCAATGTATCTCAGCAAGATTCATTTTCAAAAACAAATGTATGTGACGTAGACTCATCTGCAGCTAAGTCTATGCAGTTATTATCAGAGTCTGAACCTGAAGTACATAAAGGAAACCAAGCTATTAATCATGTGGAAACAAGAGGGAAAAATGCTATTGCAGGTGATAAACAGAAGAATGCTGCAGAGCCTGTAGTACTTTTATCCAAATTGAATGTTGAAGAAACAAAAGGAAAAAACAAAAATGCTGCCTCATCAGATGATAAATCAAAGACAGCTACAGAGCCTGTTGTTGTGCTTTCAAAATTAAATGTTGATAAATTAAAAGGTAAAAATGAAAAATCATCCGTGTCTGATACTTCTGGGGATAAATCAAAGATTATTAAACCTATGGTAGTTTTGTCAAAATTAAGCCTTGAGGATCAACTTCTTGCTCAAAAGAGTGTTAAACAGTTTATCAAAAAGAAGAAATGTGAAGATCCTCCTCCGAAACCCTCTCCAACTAAAAACTCTGAAGCACATAGTCCGAGAAGAAGATCTTCACATAAGGAACCTGAACCTAAAAAGACTTCGCCTCATAAAAAGGACAAAAATGATCAAAGCCACAGCAACCGTAAAAACTCGGATGTTGGGAAAGAAAGAGGTACTAAAAGAAGCATTAGTTCTGTGGATGATAAGGTCAATAACAATGCCAGCACATCAGGTGAGAGAGTTAAGCGTAGAAAGAAACAAATAGCTTATATTGAATCATCTGATTCAGAAAATGAAAACAGTGATGAATCTTACAGAGAGGATTCGCCTTCAAAATCGCCTGTTGCCGCAACTACCAAAGTAAAGAAATTAAAAAATAAGAAAATGAAAAAAGAAGAACCTATGTCTATTGAAGATTTAATGGATTCTAACACTTATCAACATTTTTCACGACTAGTTGATGTTATCTTTGACAGTATGGCAGAAATTGATTTTTCAGCAGTGATTGATGAAGATGCTGAATGTCCTGGTGAAGTGCTAATACCTTTGCACCAGTTGCAAGAATTAAGCAATGAAGCAGCCAAGCTTAAACGATTGCATGCAATGAATCAGTTTCCACCTGAACGTTTGGTACGATTGCTGGCAATTTTGGAAAGGAATATTGTTGATGGCGCTAAGTTACTTCCTGTTCAGAACATGGATGATCAAGATGAAGAAGAAGCTCGCCTATGGTTAGAATTAACTATGGAAAGAGTTATGCGTAGTGCAGATGCTTCATTAACTGCTTTGTATGTCATGACATCGCCAGATATGCCCGAGAAAGTATTTTTAGAAGATGTCATTGAAAGAATAGTTATTTTTCTCAAATATCAACTTCAAAATACAGTTTTCCCAGTGTTTGATCCAGCTTACAGGCTGGATCCCAAATCAAAAGATGGATATGCCGGCAATATTAAGCAAAAAAGAGCTCATGGGCATAAAGTCAAAGAAAAATCTACTCTACAATTGTATAATAAGTTACATGAAACTGTCAGGCTTTTGTCTGAATTATTGGAATTGCAAACATTAACAGACACCATCATTTTGCAAGTTTCCACATTAGGTGTCAGTCCCTTTTTTGTTGAAGGAATCAGTGAACTACAGTTAAATTCGCTTCATCTGGTTACAACTGTTTTCTCTCGCTATGATAAACATCGGCAGCTCATATTAGAAGACATATTAGCATCAATAGCACGACTGCCTACAAGTAAAAGAAGTCTCCGAAATTACCGTTTAAATTCAGAAGAAAACATTCAGATGCTCACTGCTTTAGTACTGCAGTTGATACATAGTGTAGTCAAGTTGCCTGAACCAGAACCAAAAACAGAGGATTCCATTAGTGATGAACGACCAAAAAATATGGAAAATAAAGAAAAGGTTTATGTTGACAAGGATGTTCTTATCACTATGTCATATGAAGCTTCAGTAACCACAGCTGTAAATTTTCTTTCTGTGTTTTTAAAGAAATGTGGTACCAAAAATGAAGAGATGGATTACAGACCCTTATTTGAAAATTTTGTTCAAGATCTTCTTAGCACTGTCAATAAACCAGAGTGGCCAGCATCAGAATTGCTGCTATCAGTCTTGGGAAGAATTCTTGTTAGAAATTTTAGCAACAAATCCATGGAAATGACTCTCCGTGTTGCATCTCTCGATTATCTAGGAGTTGTAGCTGCACGCTTGCGTAAAGATGCTGTTAGTAGTCAAGATCGCAAAGATATGATAAATGAAGTAATCCAGCGCATAGTTTCTGGGAGTGAAGATTCTGAAAAAAGTCCCACTAAGGGCAAAAAGAAAAATAAAAATAAACCTGTCAAGCGAGATGAGGCTCAAATCCTCCAGAAAGCTCTTCTTCAATACCTTGATTCTAATGCACCAAATGATCCAGCACTTCAATTTTCTCGTAGATTTTACATTGCACAGTGGTATCGTGATGCAGCTGCTGAAATCAAACGTTCTGATAAATCCCTGAATTTTCCCAAAGAAGAATCTGAGAAACCAGAACAACCTTCTACTCCCAAAGGTAAAGGTAGACCTAGTAGAGCTAGCACATCTGGGAGAAGATCATCTCAGGTTGGTTGTGAAGAAGAGGAAGAAGAAGAAAAAGAGAAAGAGGAATCAAAGCTTGAAAGTGATGAAGTAAATGCTAAAATACTTGCTCTAGCAGAAGAAAGAAAACGATTTTTGTTAACAGTAATTAAAAGGCAAGAATCAAAAATTAATATGAAAGAGGAAGAGCATATTGATTATGAAACAGCAGAATTGATTTCACAATACTTAGCTTCAACACGACATTTTTCAAAAAGTTTTGATTTATATTTATCACAAATTTTACGTGTACTTAGCGAAACAGCAGTGGCAGTGCGTACCAAAGCAATGAAATGTTTAACACTTGTTGTTGAAGCCGATCCAAGTATTTTGTCACGTTCAGACATGCAGAAAGGTGTGCATGGTAGACTGTTAGATCAATCAACCAGTGTCCGAGAAGCTGCTGTAGACTTGTTGGGCAAATTCATTTTAATCCGTCCTGAGCTCATAAGTCAATATTATGAAATGCTTACTGATAGAATTCTAGACACTGGTGTTAGTGTTCGTAAAAGAGTAATCAAAATTTTAAAAGATATTTGTCTTGAGCAGCCAGATTTCCCCAAAACTTCTGAATTGTGTGTAAAGATTATCCGCCGTGTTAATGATGAAGATGGAATAAAGAAACTCGTTGGTGAAGTTTTTCAAAGTATGTGGTTCACACCAACTTCAGAAAAGAAACCAGAACGTATTCTGCTGAAAGTGAGAAATATAACACATGTTGTAGAAGCTTGTAGAGATACTGGGTTAGAATGGTTTGAGCAGTTACTTACAAATCTATTGAAGAACAAAGATGATAGTAATTATAAATCTGTTATAAAATCTTGCAAGCAAATTGTAGATTGTTTAGTTGAAAATCTTTTGCAGTTAGAAGAATCTTCTCAAAATGTAGATGGTGGCGCTAGTTCTCATCTTGTTGCTTGTTTAGCAACTTTACATCTTTTCAGCAAGATATACCCTTACTTTGTTGTACCACATGCTACAACTATCCAGCCATATCTCAGCATGAAATGCAACACACAGTCTGATTTCCTTTTGTTGAAAAATGTCGCTCAAACACTGGAATTAATTGTACCACTCATAGAACATCCCAGTGAATCTTTTTTGGCACAAATAGAAGAAGATATGGTTAAGTTAATTTTACGACAACACATGGGATTACTTCCTAGTTGTGTGGCTTGTCTTGGAGCAGTTGTTAATAAAGTTACTCACAACTATCAACTTGTAAGGGACTGCTTTCAGAAGTTTTTTATTGTTTTGATTGTATGTAAGAAAGGGGATGAGAAAAACCCTGACAGTGATCATCTCAAAGCAATGCGACCCAAACTATTGCGCTCTCTATATACTGTAGGATTGTTTTGTCGATACTTTGACTTTGAATCTATGGATACTTCTCCAGATCAAAATGGACAGATTTCTTTGAAGGACAGAGTTTTTGAAGGCATTATATATTTTAACCAACATCAAGATGAAGTTATTCGATTGAAAGCATTAACAGGACTTGGTTTTGTTATGATTCGTCATTATGAATTCATGCTTGGACCTGAAGTTAAAGCATTGTACCATTACCTTCTTACCTCTCCTGCAGCCTCATGTATACTGAAGTGTCAAGTACTGAAAAACATTACTAATTATCTAGTGGAAGAAGAGTTACGAATGATTCAAAAAGATGCTGAATGGAGTAAACTGTCTAAAACAGAAGATTTAAAAGAAATGAATGATGTAACATCTGGAATGGCTAGTACTGTTATACAGATATACTTAAAACAAATTCTTGAATGCGTTCTGCATACTGAAATAAATGTACGTAAAGCATCTCTTCAGGTTATTCAACTCATTCTTGGGCAAGGTTTGGTACATCCTGTGCAAATGGTCCCATACTTAATCAGCTTGGGTTCTGATGATGAACCTGTAATCAGGACTAAAGCTGATCAGATGGTACAAGAAATAGAGAAGAAATATCCTGGCTTTATTCAGATGAAAGCAGTGGTAGGTGTTAGAATGTCATTTCAAATGCAGCAACTAATACACAATCAGGATGATATTCTTCGAGGATTTCGATTGCCAGAAGCACCAGTCAGCCGGAATGGGTTTTTATACACTGTTATGAGATCAACAAGGCAAAGTCGAAGGGCATTCCTCTTTTCATTGTTGAAGCTATTTGATGAACAGGCAAAAACACCCTTGACAGAGCTTTTGTACATAGCAGATAATATTGCATATTTTCCTTACATGGCACAGGATGAACCATTGTTTATTATGAATCAATTAGACATCATGCTTTCAGTGTCTGGTTCTAACTTATTGCAATCATTTCGTGAAACTCTTGTAAATGGACCAGAATCTCAGACTACTGAGCAAACTGCTAATACCACTACTGAAATGGATGACTTCGATGAGGATGATGATGATCATGATTCCATCTTAAAACGTCTTCCTCAGGACACATCATTTTTACAAGAATGCATTATTGCATCTCAAGGTTGTGTTTTACTACTTTACCTGAAGCAAACACTTAAAGAAATGTATGGTTTCACTGACAACAAAATACAACAATACTCTCCTAATGAGGCTGCTAAAGTTTATGAAAGACCTCTTAATCGCAAAGGGCATGTTCGATTCAATCCTGAAACTGTATTGGACTTCATTAAAAGTGAGGAGCTTAAACTTGGGAAAGAGTTAGATGATAAAGGTAGGGAAAAGCTTGTTCAACAGTACATTCATTTTAAACAGTTAATGATCAGTATTGATCCATCCGATGACGATGATGAGGAGGACAATCAAGCTAAACCTGTGGCAGCCGCTGCTACAACTACAAACTCAACAGAAAAGACTGTTTCTACAACTGAAGGTGCAGAGGGTGAAAGCAAACCATCTCAACCACAAACACCCATACAAAAAACAAGGCTTGTGTTATCAAAGAAAAATAAATCTCCCTCACAAAGTCGGCATCACAGAAAGTCACCAAAAGTATCCAAGGAGAAAGTGAAGAGGAAGCACAAAAAGAAACGAAAGCGAATTCTGGACTCAGCATCTGAAGACTCTGGCAGTGATCCAGACTACATGGATTCATCATGATGGATATGAAATCCATTCTTTTAAAGACCATTTGAACCTGTTTCTGTGATCATATGTGCTGTGACTGCATAAGAAATGGTTGTGCAACCTTACAAATTTCCTTCAAGAGGGAACAGTTTTGTGGCATGTAAAGATTCCATGAGTAATGACTTTGGGGTTAAGGTAACCACAAGCAAAACATTGTACAGAATGAATTCATTAAAACTGAATTCCCACATGCTTCTATATATTTTAACGGTGGACAATATAATGGTAGAATATGTGGGTACATTCATAACATATAAATTGATGTAATTTATTTATTATTACTGAATTTTTTAAAAAAATTTACCAGATTATATTTATATATATTTATATATAATATCATCAATGATCTTTTTATGTACCTATAAAGTCTGTTGGCTAGTTTGGCAGCAGTTTTAAAATTGTTGGATGTTTTTCAATAATTTACTATCATCATAAAAAAGCTGTTACGCCACATCTTCCCTTACATTTTTTTTAATCAGTTATCTGTATTGTTATAACATGCTGTAGAAAAGCTTATGAATTGCAAAATATATTTGCAAAAGCAGTTACGTAGTAAGCAATAATGGGAATTTTCAGACTTTTTTTAAGACAAAAAATATATAATTGTGTGTAAGAAATCTTTTATCAGAGTAGTTATGAAAATGAATAAATGTGATAATGTTTTTATTGTGTAGAAACAAATATAAGGTTGATATAATTTTCAATGGTTAACTCGGGTTGTTCCCCCCCCCCCTTCTCTCCTTTCCTTTTAAATTACTGAAATAAACTGTGCATGAAAATATCTCTTAAGTTTTTCCTTGAATTCTGGTGATGATATTAAAACTATTCCCTCTTTTCCTTCTATATTTCTGAAATAAATTGCAGGAAAGTACTTAAATTTTTCCTTGGAATTCTGGTGAAGGTATGAAAACAGTTGTCCCTTAAGTGAATATAATTTTTAAATGGTATATTTGAGGAAGTGAGTTATAAAATCTTGATGTTGTCTTGTTGGAAAAAAAATGTACATAGCATTGGATATGAAAAGAGTAGTATATCACTGACTCTTTCAACGATTGTGATTCATCTCATTCTGCTTTATTTTACTTCATAGTTTCTAATTCAGTGATGTAAGGTTCTCTACTTGATTTGAAAGTCAGTATGGTCTACTTTTTTTTTTTAAATTTTATCTGAGAATATTTAATTTTCTCTGAAATAAGGATATTTTCTCTTTGAAAATTTAGTATGAGCAAATTTGATATTACAGAGTATGTGGTTTCAGTTTAAAGAGAGAATGTTTTAATTTTATATGAATGATAGTCTCCTAGATTATTTTTTCACTCAAAATAAAAAGGTTTTTAAAAAAAAAAAATTCTTTGAAAGCTTTTTATTTAAGTTGACCATTTTAAAATATTTTGACATTAGTCTAGACATCCCATAGATTTCCAATGGCTTTAGTGTGTTGAGTTTTTTTCAATGATATCCCTCCTCCCCCTCCCCTTTTTTAATAGTTGTGAGCTGCTAAAATATTGTTAGATGTTGTTGTATGTTTGTAGTATAAATTACTTAGTGAGTGAAGTAATTTACTTTGAAAATAATGATGACCTTATATTTTTTTCTATTAACAATTGTTAAATTTTTTCCTTTTTTTTTTTTTTTTGCATTATACTATGAAAAATTTTGCCTAAAATTAACTTTAAAAGTTGTGTTCTTGTTTTGTTAATTGTTTTATATTCTTTTTACTTCGTAAATATTTCAAATACTGATTGCCTTGCTTATTTCAGCTTTTGTAGAAATTTAAATGCACTAACTTTTTAATACTTTTTTAGAAAAGAAAAAATGGTGCAACTTCCAATATGAATCATAGACTCTAATTTAACAAAGTAATGCTAAATATAATGACTATTTTGTGCAGTCTGTGATTTTAGCAATATGCATTGATAGGTAAATTATTCATTTCACAATGTCTTAATACCTCTCTGTGTAATAAATGATAAGTTGTAATTTTTTTTTCTTTTTTTAAAAAATTTTACTCTGGGTATAGTTAGTGATAAATTGCATATTAATTGCTGTCACTCCTGGTCATATGTAAGACACGAAAACCTGCCAATTTCTAATAGAAGAATGCCAAAATGTCACTCTTTACCAAAGAGACTCCTTGGCGGGAATTGGTATTTTTGTACATAAAAACGAAGTAAAATGGTATTGTTTTGTGTTTTTCAAAGTTTTAACAGGTTTTTAAAAGACATTATAAAATGTGTCTATTTGTTAAAATAAATAACTAATAAAAAATACTCTATGGCTGATCTGTTGCCATTTTTGTACAAGGAAAAAACATGAAGAAAATAGATTTTCATATTTTTTTTAAATCATGAGCTACCTTATATTAAGTAGCGTATTTTCCACATGTTTTTTAAATATTTAGTTTAAATGATATTTCTTTTAAACTAACACTCTGTATATGTTGATTTGAAAAAAAGATTCATTATGAATATTAAATAGTTATATACATCATAATATTTATAAGTTAAGATTTCCATCATTTTAATAAAGCATTTGGTTGTCCTTACTACTGGTTTTATTTTTTTTTTAATGTCTTATGATTTTTAGTGTCTCATTTTTAAATATTATTTATTAAACTAATATATCGGTTTAAAATTTAAATGTACAATTACATAATCATACATAATTAATAATTTTATTTAACCATTTCACTTAAGATGGAAATTTAAATAACTTTATTAACTTCTCTTATGTAAACATTTTCACTCTCTTATGATTGAGAATATCACATTCATATTTCATGAACAAAATTAAGTTTTTACAGCATGCAGTCCCCTTATCTCATTATTAAACTTTGTCACAGTAACTAAAAACACTATTAATAATACACAATTTAATAAACTCTGTTTATAGGTAATGAATTATAAAATTTAACATATTATTATTAATGAGGTATTCGTAAAATCATCCATTATTAATTGTCTTTATGTGCATATTTTTTTTAATTTGCTACTATGGAAATGTTTATTTCTTGACCTAACTGTTGGACAAAGAGATGAACTCATAAAATTGATACATGATGTAATTTCTGAAATAATTTTTGTGCAATGAAATATCATTCTTTGTACAACAAAAAATTGTATGTGCAAAAATCTTTTAATAATAGATATGCTAATTGTCATCAAAGCCCTAAATTTCACAAGTTTGAAAGAAATGAATCATCACTACTTTTAAAACTTTCTTAAATTTATGGTTACTGTGTATGGGGACATCAATTATATACATACTTTTCAGAAGAAAAAGATTAAATAAGTTGATGTAAAATGTTGAAAAGATTTTATGATTTATGAAATCTTGAAGAAATTATGCCAGAACTTGACACTAAAAATTTTCTCACATGTTTAGCCTTTTTTAATAAATTTGATTGCTAGTTTTTATGCCTTGAAGATAAAAATCTGATTAGTCTATGTCAAACTGTTGGGAATATTCTCAAAGAAATTATAACTACACAATCTGGTGAACAATTTTATGCCTTTTGGGCACATTGGTTAAATATGCTTCTGTGAGCAATGAAAAATATTCAGCTTTTTATCTTAATATTATTGAGAACTTCTGAAATTTCTTAAAAAATCGTCAATTTTTTGTTATATTTGCGATTTTGCTTTCAAAAGTGGCATAAATATAATAATTTCCAAAATGAATGCATAGATCTACAATTTGAAATTCAATTTAAAGAAAAACTTAATTATGTATCTTTTTACTGAATTACTATAACATATCTTCACAGCCTGTTCACAAACATGTCTTATTAATGTCTTGGTCATTGGAAACATTTATGAGCAGTTATTTTCAAGGATGATGCATGAATATCTGATGATCACCTTGAGAACTCACAGAGGCTAGCAATTACTTCCATCAATGTATTCTTCTTCAAAAGCACAACACCCGTTACAGGCTTTGGCTGCCTCAACCACGTGCTCCTTCCAGCATCCTCTATTTGAAGTGATTCCTCTCCAATTTTTAATTTTCAAAATATTTTAAGTATCTCAATGTCATCCAACCATCTAGTTGATGGTTTTCCCCTTTACTTTGGGTTCCCTCAGGTTTTTTAAATGTCAAGATTTTAAGGGGATTATCTTTTCCAAGCTTCTCCAAATATGACCAAGCCATCTTAATTTATTGCTAAGGATGACTTATGTTATTTGTAGTTGCCGATAAAGCCTGTGCAATTCAAAGTTGTATCTGGTTCTCCACCATCCTCCTTCTTGCACTGGGCCAAAGGTAGCCCTGAGTTTCTCAAACATGTGATAACTTTGTTTAAGGCTATCAATATATTAACATCTCAGAAATAATATCTAACTTCTCATGCTAAATGGCCTTTATAATAAAAAAAAAATTTATTAATGAAAAGTTTAAACTACTTCGCTAACAATATATTCTACAGGTAAGGCAGTGGCGCAAAGTACACCCCCACAATTTGCGGGGAGGGGGGCTCAAAGCCTGACTGATGCCCAAGTACATATACTTCGTGAGATCCGGTTTGAAACCCAAAATGGGACTATGCAAGGGGTTCTAATATACTCTGTTAAGCCACTGGGTCAGCTATTATGTTATTATATGTAATGTTTGGTTTAAAACAAGTATCTTCATATGTGGACAAAAAGTGAAAGCCTTAACACACCTGATCATCAACATAAAAAAATTATGCCTTTCATAATTTATTTTTATTTCAGAAATGATATATATATATAAATAATATATATTATGATAATATAGCACTTTCTTTTTTATTTAATAGCAATAAAAAGTTAAATTTACCATTGAAAAGGTTTTTTTATTATTATCTCATATATATGTTAATGTCGACAAAAAAAACGCATTAAAAATGCCAACTTTTTTTTTTAACATTTATTGATGTATTTGAATTAATATATAATCAGGAAAGGTGAAAACATGAAAAGGTTGAAAACATCAAATTATTCAGAATTTTGAGATATATGTAGTTATCATGTTTATCTCGAAATTTTCAACTTGCTTCTAATTTGAAGGAAGCTTCTATTTTTGGAATCAAATGATTCTGATATTGTAATGTGAATTACTCATTACTTTTTCTTTCTTAAATTATAACTTCTATTCGACACAAATTCTACATAAAAAAAATTTCAACAACAAGTATAATTTTTCTGTCTATATTCTTTGTAAAGAATTTTGATTGAGGTTAAAATTACGAGGTCCGTTGCCATTAGCCCTCGTGTTGTTTTATAGTGCAGTGGTAATTAACACTCATTCATTGAAGTGAGGGAAATATGTTACTTCCGCAACATTGCGTTTTTAGCGAAAGTAACTTGCTTACGGCGCCAATGTGGTAACCTTGCAAAAACACCAACGGATGGGGTTACTTTGTTGAATCAGGGTAAGAAAAGTGTATGTGATGTTTTGTAGATAAAATATTTAAAATTCTATTAAAATTTAAAAAATTTCTTATGCATTTGGGTAATTATATTTTTATGTAATTACAAACTTTTTTCCATTCCTCTGTTTCTTCTAAATCTTTCGAATTCCTTTAAATATAAAAGAATTTTTTAAAATTTAAATCGTATTCATTTGCAAGCATGAAATTTGGAATTTTTTTAATGGAGTCGCTAAACACATCTAACTTTTGTATTGACAGCGTTGAAAAAGAACCAACTCTTAGGTTTTTCAAAATTACTACATTTTCCCCCCAAAAAAACTGTGTTGTATTTGTATATAAAATAACATTTTATCGCCGGCCTGATTTTTCCGTATCTATGACAAATGTAAATTTTTATGGAATTTCATTCCCATCACTTTTCTAAAAATGCGTGCATAATTTATCTTTTTGCATACGGAATAATTCTTCAGAAAACCAAAATAATAAATATTTGTGTATTTATTTTTAATTTCCATTGTTTCTTGAAGTTAAAAACTTGCAAAATAACGAAGCATTTGCAGTCAGTACTTCAATCGATATTGAATGCAATTCATCCAAGTTCTTGTTAGCTGCCGCCAAAGCTACTATAATATGTAAGTACCATTTCATTACTTGATGGATTTGAGAGATTTTTAGTTGAATTAAATATTTAATTTAAGTTGCATATTAGGAACATGAAAATTTTAATTTAATCCATATTTGTTCAGTTCTTTATTTAATAACATTTGCTAAGTAATTAATATTGATTTAGGTTTCTTTAAATTTTCGCAAAACATATTGCATTTGGGGGGGGTGAGGAGAGGAATGAGTAATAAATTCGTTATAAACTTTTAGCTAATGAAATTTATGGAGGGGGGAAGCGAGAAGCCAAAAATAAAATGTACTGCAGATGTAAAAGACAGAGGAAAATATTTTTCACAAAAATATACCATTCTTTTTTTCTTGATATTTAATATGAATATGCGTTCAAAACTTTTAAAATAAAATCATTCATTCATAAATTGCAGGTAATTGTGTTACTCAAGTAAGTATTCTGACTAACCACACTGCTAATTTTTGTAAAGAAATGTAAAATAAAATATCTGTTATTTAGTCAGGTATTTTTAAACTAAAATTTCACTTTTCGTGCGCTTTAGTGTAAATTCGATTAAAAATTAGAATGTCCTATTTCGTTTGATTCTTCAATTAAATCTGGTTTTAATAGAAATTTTTTAAGGCATTGCATCAAATCCCTTTCTTTATTTTTGCAATTTATCTTTTATATTTCTGAGTCCGGAGAACCGAAAGGAATTTTCATAACATATTCAGTCCTCCCACCTCTCCATCCCCTTCAGTTAAAAATAACATTTAGGGTGTTACTTAAGTATCAGCATCCTCTCATGATTTAAATACACTTTGAAAACTTAGTGTGTCAGCAGATATTTTCAAGCTTATATGTTTAAAATATTTATACATTACGGTGAGCTATATACGTATATTGTTCATAAAAAAAAAGAATCAACCAGAAGTTCAAATTATTAACCCCACCTAACTGTGCTAAGGAACGTTCATTAAACTAAATGTTTCTCTTTAAAGAATATTTTTTCCGTCGAACTCAAATGATTCAAATTTTAACTATTCACCAGTTCTGATTAGAGAAATTTTATAACTCTCATATTTTTATAAATTTATTGCAGTGTGTTAATTTCTTTCTTTCTTAAATTTGCTGTTGAAACGATCTAGATTAAAGTTGATTGAAATGAACCTGACTTTTAATTTTGCAATACTTAGTAGAACTTTATTTTGCTATTTACTGCTACTTGTACAGAAAAATAGTTGTAGAATCCTCTCCTCCCGCCCTAGTTCTTTCCCTGTTTATGAATTTCGGAAATACTATATGCAACAAGTTAAGCTCCATTATTATTATTGAAATTTTCAATGTGACTTAATTGCAAATGATGCGCGATATTAATTTTTATTTTAGAAACATTTCATGTGAGTTTTGCTCAAAATAAAAATGTTTGCTTAATCTTAAGGGGGGAGGGGGATTTTTTTTGTAAGTTAGAAATTTTTCCACTGCGGTCACTTTTATAAAAGGCCTCAAACGCCTAATAATTGCTTGGTACTAAGTCTTCTAAAACATCGAAAAATGTGCACGGAAGGATTCAACAGTTCACTACGTAATATGGAAAACACTTTACAATTCTAACATACACGTTGTCGGATTACTCTGATCCATAAGCATAATTTTATCTAATAAATGATAAAAAAAAAAACTGCATTTCATAATGCTATGGTTAAAGCCACATATTAATAGTTTCTTTAAAAAAAACAGCCTCGAATCAGCAATGCAATATAATATAAAAATATTTTCAACAGATTTCTTGCACAACATCATTACAACTGGGGTTAGTTAAATAAGGATTAAATTTATTTCAAACCTGTCTTCCCCTAACAGTCAAAGGCATAAGAAGTCTTCAAAAAGAAAGTAAAATTAGGATTTATTGATACTTAATTTTTTATTGGGTTCATAATTTAATCCTTATTAAAAAGTAATGCAATCATAAAGTGCCTTTTATTTTTCTGATATGTTTTAAAAACAATAACGTTCAAGTCAAAATAAAATATATATACATTTCTTATTTTCTTTCGAGAAATAGTTAACAGATGGCGCTGCTAGACTGAAAAATTCAAATTCATGTAATAAGGTTCTGAAAGATACAAGCGTAGCCTCTCTCTAGATTGGGTAATTTGAAAAGGAACAATTGAGATTGACTCGAATTGTAACGGTCTTACCTAAATGCGGCACTTGAAGTCTCTCCGTGTTACAGAAACATTCAAACGAACGATGAAATCAATGCTGGAGGGAAAATTGTTCAAAAGAACTGAGAAATTTGTTTATTACGATGTTAAATTTGAATGATTTCCTCTGTTATTTTTAAATAACATCTTCAGTCTTTTTACTCAAAAAGGCTTGTAATATTCTTAAAATAGGGTAAAAAATTATCAAACTGCGGAACAAAAGGAAAAATCTCGGAAGCTTGGAAACATTTCGTTTCTTTTCTGTCTGAAGGATTCAAGTCTGGGATCTTTTTTATTACGGTTCTCCCTTTCCGTTATGAAAATATGTGGCCAAGACTGAATAATGTTTCGTGGCATCTTCGGAAAATTCTACGACTATATAATGAAATGAAAGATATTTAAGGTTTTATTCCATTCGACATTTACAACATTTAAATGAATTACTTTTTTTAGAATAAAAATACTAGTTTCTTCAATTATGAACACAAAATTATTTATTTTATTTGTAACAACATTCATCAACTGTTCCAAGAATTTTAGCATTTGAAAGATAGTAATTTTTTTTAACAAAATGATTTTTTTTTATGCATGCTGAATATTAAACTACATGTATTCATTGAAGAATGCTTGAAATCAGGGAATTTATAGTCTATTTTATTATTAGCAAAATCGAGCAGACGATAATTTTTTTTTTATTTGAATTTTAGTACAAATGAAAATTTGATATGCTGAAGTAAAATTTAGCTATATTCATAGTAAGTAATAGAATCATCTAGAAATTTAGAAAATACGAAAAATCTTATAATAATCCAAATGAATATATATTTATATTTACAACTGCACTAAACATAATTATAAATAGCATTTGAAAACTGTTATATTTGAATTTATCTTTAAGCAGACAACAAAATATTTCATTCAAAATTGTAAAGAAAACTTGTATTGAATTTCGAATTTATCGGGCATTTTAAATTCGTTAACAAAATGCTAATCGAATGGTATTTTCTGTTAAATTTAAGTACATTTGAAAAGACAGGTAATATATGTATATATAAAAATGTTTCTATAGAATTTTTTCCCTCCGATTTTTCACTGTGCGAGCGTTTTAGAACTAAAATTATGTTAAATATTTTCATAAGTTGAAGGAAAAAATTTAACTGTATAAGATATTTTATTATTTTTTCCCCTTTTTAAATGCTTTTTATTCACACAAAAAATACAATACACTTTATTTGAGGAAGGGGGGAAATGTGTGTGTGGTTCTATAGGAATACAATTATATTCATGAATTCAAAGTGGCTCGAACACTGAACACATTTTCAAATAGAAAAACGTTCTATTTATCTCACTCTCACCTTTGTGACACACATCCACTCATAATACAACGTCTTTAAAAATTTGGAAACATTCCAGAAATATGTATTATTTTCCTTTCACCTGTAAAAAAACCTATTTATGTTTTGTTGTATAGGACTGGAGACTAGATATGTGGTATGTATTTTATTCTAGAAAAAAAAATGAATTGACCTTACAGAAATGAATAGTATAAAATCAGTGGCATAACGGAAAATATTAGAGCCAGTCGGGTTTGCCCCCCCCCCCGCAATGTGGGGAAGTACGTAACGCTACTGTATAAAATATGTATGTTTTGTACAGGATAGTTAAGTCAGAATATAATATTAGTACTGCGGCAATTTCTCTCCGAAAACGTGTTACGAACCTGGGTCACGTTCTTAAACATTATACGAAAACAGTTTTATATAAATTTTTATATATCTGAGGAAAATATTTTATACTTCCGAAATAAGGACGTGTTGAGTTGTAAACTTTTAATAAAACATCAAGCGCACATGTCAATTTTTGCAAAAAATTATTTCACAAGAATAGTTTTAAATAAAGCGTTTATGGGTTAAAAATATTAATATTTAATTATGGAATCCATCATTAGAAAATTGCAACTGTAACGAATATGATAAATGTCTGAACTCATGAAGTGGTGAAAATATGTTTACCGACTTAAGTATAATATTCCAATTGATGCCGTTAATTGGAGCTTTTAGGTATTTAAAAAAAAAAGCTAATAATATTTACAAACAGGTACAGTTTTCTCTAGAAGGCGTTAAAATAAACTGAAAAATAAGAGAGAAATATTACACGTTTGAGATATATAAACTGCTTATTTTATTAATATTTGCTACTAAATACTTTGTCTCAATATTTTAACAAACGATTTTTTTACCAGGAGGAGAATCATTTGTGTGGTTTCTATAGTAGCTATTTTTGTCCCCTTGCTTATTAATCACACTTCCTTTAGTTTATCTTTTTTTATTTCATATTCTCTAGATAGGGTTTTTGAGTTCAGTCTACAAGTAAAAAATACTATCGAGATCTCAACTAGCAGGTGCAAATATCAGATGACAACCACATAGTATTCTGTGGTAATATTTATATAACCACACCTCTCTCACACACTTGCACCACATTTCTTTTACTCAAAACCCCTACAAGAACCGAAAGATTATTTCTTGACACCCCTGCGTTAAATTTTATTTTTTCATTACGAGTTTTTCGTATTTAAAATATTTAGTTCTATTTTAATATATTTTCTTTACTTTTGAACTAATTTCTTAATGATTTTTTTTAATTATACAGGAGTTATTTATAATGTTTAGGGGGGTTGAAAATTCTCTTCCACATTATTATCGCCTGCTTAAATTCAATAGTTCATGTAGCTTTAATTTATCTAATTACTTAATTAATTTGCTGATATTTAATCGTCTGTCGCTTAAGTTATGGTACTTAAACTGGCATCTTTTGTAGTTATTCTAAATTTATGGAAAAAGAATTGTAAAGCGCAATTGAAGCTGGTTGAATTTTATTCAATTTTTAATAACAGGCGTCTGTGGAATAAACTTTGTCTGCTATTATTCACAGATACGCCAAGAAAAATCTTCGAAACTCGTGAGAAATTTGCAATCAAGAAATCGCTTGAACTTTTTCAAGATATACTAGAAAATAGGCCCAAAATTTCCATAACAAAAATTGATTGTGGAAGGTATAAGAAGGTAAAATATTTCTTATACAAATAAAATAAATTATATTTTTATTTCATTACTGTCTTCTTTTATGTTTGGTAAATGGTCGTAGTAACCGAGTGATCATGGTCACGAACTCGTGGCTGGCATTGTTTCTAATCAAGACATGAATTCGAGGATTGAAGATCCGTTATGTAGAGGGGTTTGATGCACATTAAATCTATTGAGGTTTGAAGTCTTCAAGTTAAATTAAAGTCAGAATTTGGAGGGTAGGAAGTGCCATTTCTCTGGTAACGTTCTCATCACTTAAACCATGTCTCAGAATTATGAGGTCCATCTTCAATAGCCTTAATAGGGCGGTGTCAATAAAACAATCAGTCAAATCCATATTAGTAATCTGTGAGGTGCAAAGGTTGGCAGGGGCGTAAGGTACCGTCGATCAATGATACGATGCCTCCAAGCTTCAGGGGCCCCAACACATGTAAGCAAAATATCATGAACTGTTTAAGAGGGCCCCCTAAGAATCTTCGATGCGGAGCCCACTCAGGACTAGATACACCAATTAAGGTTGGCAATTCAAATTGTTCTTTGGAAACAACGATTTTTCGTTTTCTGCCAAACAATGTTGAAAACTTCCTGTTTTAAATTTTGTTCCAGACAGCGAGATGAACGACTGCGTATACAAACTTCTTTTATTGCGGAATAGGGTAGTATACTCTAAAAAGACGTAGACGAAAGCGGCGAAGCGTAGTCTCCTCTGCTAAAAATTAAACTCCGCTCATATTTTCAGCCCTTTTTCTAAAGATTTTCTTCATTATGCTAAGGAAATATCTTCTTGAATCTGTAAAACTATCCTTAAAATTAGCATCCTTTTGGGCAGTATATTAAATTAAAGAAATTTTTTTCAAACTTTGGTAAACTTTGAGTATTTTCAGTTTTATAGCAACACTGTTTGAAGTGGCGTATGTAGACTACTTTTATAGAAATATTTTTTTTAAAAAAGCACTGAGATGTAATCTTTATGCTAAAAAATTAAAAAGTATTGATTTATGGGAAGGTTTGAACCCCAAACCCCCATTTTTGTGTACGCTACTGTCTGTTTAGAGATATATCCTCCATACCATCTTACACTCTTTCATCTTAGGTACTAATATGCCATTTACAACAGAAACTCTATTCATATCTTTTAAAAATATAGAGGACATTACAGGGCTGTAGCTACCGCCGTATCAATAAAAATGTGGCCCCAACAAAAGAAAAAATTCCTAAAATGTTGCCTATAATCCCAGAAACAAAGCTTCCATCGCCAAAAAAGAGCCCCCCCCCCTTCCAAAGAATTTCGATACAGGGCCCATTCAGGACTAGCTACGCGAGTGGGACATTGTGATTCGTATTTTAGTTTCGTTTTTGTGTAATTGTTAAAACTCTCGTAAATTTTTTGCGATGGTTCCCACTTTTATGCCAGATTTCAATTTATCCAAAATTCTAATTTTGGATAAATTTGAAAGTCCAGAGCAGTGCAAGCACAAGGGGAGGTCCCCGGTTCTCTGGAACCCCCCCCCTCCCCAAAAAAACGCTTGCTTTTTATTGGAAGTATTATAACCCTATGTATACAGTACTTAAAATTTAGTTCAGTATTTGTTATTAATTAATAATTAATTTTATTAATTAATGCTAATAGTTTATTCAATATATAATTTTTTACTGTTTTTTGTTCCCGAAAATGGACAAAACTAAAAGAATATGTTGGATGGTGTATTGGAGCATGATACGAGAATAGAGGACATTCGACCCTGGACCCCCTTCCCCCTTGAAAAATTCCTGTATGCGCCACTGCTATGCATTTTCTTCTAAACTTTCAAATTTCATGGCCAAAACAAAGTTTTCTTTTTAGTACCATATACAATACTTTTTTTTATTTTAAAGAATCACATCAATTTAAAAGACCAAACTATATAATTTTAAAAAAGAAATAGAGTGAACTATAAGAGTATATTTCAACTCCTTGTTAAAGTCAGACTCTGAATTGCTTTTAGGTATGTTTAGACTTACACAATGTCTTTCACAATAATTCATGTCCTGCTGTCTAACACGATTTCCTCCAAGCTGCAACATATCTCACGTAATGTACTGGAGTGCTACTAACAAATATTTCAACACATTTTATATTTTGATTAGGTTTAGAGACATTCAATTGGGTCATTGATTCCAATAAATAATTGAGAATGGGAACTTTTTACCAAACAGTGCGTCGCAGCGTATTTCGCAAAAATAGAAGTTTCACATTTCTGGATTGTGGCTTTATCAGTGAATATTTAGAAATAGTAATGGAACAAATATATATACTTTAAAAACTTTTTTAATGTAGTAACATTAAAAAAGTTTTTAAAATTTTGCAAAAAAAAAAACAGTTTTAGTCTCAAAGGAAATATCTTCTCAATTGTGTTGTTCTGTTTGTGTTATTCATTTGTATATTTAAACATATATGTTAATTATTTTTATAGAATCAAATTTCTACGATAAAATTTTGAAAAGTGAATTCAAATCTTAATAAAACGTGATATTTTGAACGGTATATTTCGTATGATAAGTGACCAAATTTATTTTTCTTGCGCTGATTATACGCAGTAAATCACTACAATTATGTTTCCGTTGTCAAGTTACTACATTGGCGACCTTGGATAAATAATTTTCAACAAGTCTACTGTTTTACGTAAATCTTAAAGTGGAAAATTCGGTTGATCCCCCCCTCCCCCCAAAAGCCAAGCGAGTAAGTGAATGAGTTTTTATTGACGTCGTACCGAAAAGCAACATCTTGCAATTTTGAACCTTGGTCAAATGACGAGGACTACACCTGCGATGGCAACAATCACTCCAAACTACCACACCACAACAACGAGAGGACATTGAGCTTCGACAGATTTAACGTGCATCGACCTTTTCAACACATCGGGTCTTCAGTGGCACCGGGACTCGAACCCGCGACAAAATACGCCAAGAAGAATGTCAAATAACGAAGAACCGGTTCTAGTGATAAAAATGGCTGCCTCGCAACTGACCTAGAATTCTTCATTAGTTGATTCTCTTTAAATTCTCGATTGCGTGTTAATTACTATAATGCATCGATTGGATTCTCATTTGTGTGTCTTTTTTTCCAATTCCTACTATTAGTTCACTCTCTCCATATATATATATATATAATTTCAATCGTTAATAAAATACTTTCTATTCATCCCCGTTAAAATTCAAATACATTTTTTTAAATTTGTAGTGGATGACATTTGATATTAATACAGTTTTTTTTTCAAATATTGATTCGTTCATTCTATTTAATTAATAATTAAATAGTAACAAATAAAAATAATAGTCCAACACCATAAATAAAAAGGAAAATCGTTCATTGTGTCCCTGTAGCGTAATGGATAGCGCGTTGGACGTCTAATCCAAAGGTTGTGGGTTCGAATCCCACGATGGCCTAATTTCTGAGAATGTGATTTCTTTTTTAACTATATTATTTTATTAGAATAATTAAATTTAATTAATGAATAAATAGTAGCAAACAAACAAACATAGTCCAACACCATATATAGAAAGAAAAATTGCAAAGATAATCGCTTTCTATTTTGTCACTTAATATTGTGATTGGTGCCACACAGAAATTTTTCAAGGGGGGTGTCCAGGGTCGAAAGTTCACCGTTTTCGTATGATGCTCCAATACACCGTCCAAAATGTTCTTGCGATTTTGTCGATTTTCAGGAACAAAAAACAGTAAAAAATTAATTATTGAACAAATAATTAGCCTTAATTAATAAAATTAATCATTAATAACACATATTTAATTAAATTTTACGTACTATATACATTATATTATAAACAATCGGGAAAAAATTAAGGGCTATGGGGGTGTTCGGACCCGGGACCCCCCCCCCCCCTCTTGTGCGTGCCAATGTGTCATATGAAAAAAACGTATTTATATTAATTGTAACTATTGAAAAAAAGTAACTAAAATAAAAATTTTCTTTGTTGACCTAAGTAGGAATTGACTTTAAATTTTTTTTATATTACTTATTTACATTAATCTAGTACGAAACATTAGAGAGATGTGTTACTGTTATTCCATATTTTGGAACATCCAGTTCGTAATTGGTGAAAGTAAGCATTTCAAAAGTCATCATACTCTATGTAATAATTTAGGTAAAACGGTAGGTCTTGGGGGTGGGGCTCAGAAAGAACATGAATGGTTTGGGAAAACGTATTTGAGTACTGAATCGTCTCTGTAGTAACGGATATGCATTGGTGGGTGAGTGAAATTCTCTGTCCGTTGCAGATAAACAATTATGTGGTGATTTACGCGACGTTTGTTTATCTAGCGAAGCGCCCGAGTGGCCGACTTCCTCTAGCGAGAGTTATTTCCGAGGCACAAACAGATGACGGAGGAAACGACTGCATCTGCTCCTCTTCACATCTGCACCCAGAAAGGTGAGTTTTTGAAATTTTTTTGTGCGCAGTTGCGATTCTGGGGGGCGACGGATGGGGGAATCTGTATCCTCTTCCCCTAGAAGGGAGTGATCGTCTTGTTGCCTCGTGATGAAAGTACAGGTAATCGTCGAAGAATCGAATTGTATGGTCTTTAGAAATGTCGAGCTGTGAGATAAAAAGAATTAAAACTGGATATATTTTAATATAATATATTCAGGGACGTCTTAAGACTCTTCGCCGAGAGAAATCTTAAGATTTTTTGACACCCTGGGCCCCTATGCAAAAGTAAGCCCCACCTGGGATCTTTAAAAGTAGACAGTATATAGCATGCATTGTCAAATACTCGTACAAACATTAATTTGAAACAAATAAATGTACACGACTCACAATCTCAAAAACCTAGACACAAACCTCGACCGATTGCCGCATTTCGACTAAAGGAGTTGAATGATTGTTTATGGTACTAGGCCTAGATATAAATAAAAATCATCGCATGATTATACAGTCTTACTACTTTCGGCAATTGGCATACAGTTTGAAATTCCCTGTTTTTTAGAGAATATTTACGGGAATAATATTTGTAGACCATTAAAATTATTCGGATCATGATCTTATTTAGACAGAGTTCAAAACAAACGAGCCCCCCCCCCCACCGAGGATGAGGTCCTGGACCCTGTTGGCCCATGCTTTAGGACGTCCCTGAATATATTTAGTAAATAATATATAACGAATATTTCCATGGTACGTTTTCTGTACTGTGATACTAAATTAGCTTTTCACTTCACTTTACTTGTTTGAATGAAAACATTACTTATTTCATGAAATGTGTTTTCGGATTTTGAATTGAAGACTTTCAATAATGTAATAAAATTTCGTTTCCTATATTCACCATAACGCTGAATGAGTTTTTTACTTCACTTTGTTTAAAGTAAAAAACGCTTATTTTTGGATTATTTCCAAATTTTTTTTAAAAACGTATTATAATAAATAACTATATGCCTTATATGATGTTTCGAATTGGAACATTCTTCTGTTTGAAATGTATTCCGAATATGGTTCCTCGGGACATTTGAAGAAAACAGTCTTAAATATTCAGCTAAGTATTTATTTATTTGAACAATAATTAATTAATTGAACATGTTTACATTGCTAATATTTTCGTTTCTGTTGCTTTTAAATGCTTATGAACATGGATAAGAATATCAATTAAAACTTTTCTAGTACTGAGTAATTCATATACGATGCAAAAAAACATGTTGAATTATTGGATAATATATATTTTTTTGTATTGGGGAGGGGGGCATGATTATTAAATTAAGGAATAATTCTGAAAGGCTTATAAAATGACTTACAAATACGAACTTAACAAATAATGTGTCGTATAGTCCTTGGAAATATAAAGCATGGCTATTCTATAACACATATTCGAATTAAATTGAGAGACTTGAATCATATTCTTATAGAATTTTATATAACCTTGAACCTTATTCTAATAGAATGCAAAATTCACATTTGTTGACATTCAATAGATACGTTATGTATCAAATCGCTATTGGTGAGACTGTCAACAGTTTTGTCACATCTGACATATTTATAATTTTTAGAAAAAACTATTTTATGTCTATCACACTTTTAAAAACCCATTAAAAAAAGTATATAAGTCAGGTTTGTAAAGCCTAACAGTAACTTAATACAGGGACAATTTTCTTTCATCTCGATAATTTTATTTCCACTGTTTTTTTAGTTCCGCAAATTTCTTGAATACTGATAAACGTTCAAATGAAAGCATGTCAAAGTATGTCGTTCTATGTAGATATTTAGTCTTCAAATCATAAAAAAAGTATATTTTTGTCATTCTTTGAATCAGGATAGGGTTGGAAGATTCGAATTTGAAATCTATTGGGCGAAATATTCCAATAAATAAATTATAGTTTAAAAAAAACTAAAAAACACGCTTTTATACTGACTTGAACTAAAAAGTAAACAAATAATTCTTAATATAAGAATAAAATGATTGACGAGAAAATTAATGTCATTGTGGCAAAAGCGTGGAGTGCTTTGTACTACATTTTTACACTAATTCAGCTTTTTGGAATAGAAGTTAGAAATTCTAACAATTGTACATTTATAGAACACCCCAGGCTTGTACCCCAATGACATTAATTTTCTCGCTAATCATTTTATTCTTATATTAAGAATTATTTTTTTACTTTTTAGTTTGATTCATTATAAAAGCGTGTTTTTTAGTTTTTTAAACTATCATTTATCCATTGTTGAATTTATCCTTGAGTTTGATATTTGAAGCTGGAATTACGTGGCTGTGGAATTAGTCTTGCTCTTCAATGGAAAAAATTAACTGGACTGAAGTATATTTATTCTCTCCGTTTACGGGGCCTCGGATGAGTCCCGTATCGTTATATTAGATTCCGTCTCTATAGAACTGGTCAAACAAATAAAAGTATGTTAAGAAGAAAAAGTTCGAATTAAAAAAAATTTTAATGTTCCATGTTCTTATAACGAACTAAAAAGTATAAATATCCTCCTTTCCGTTTTTTTTTTCTTTTTTCACATTTTCATGCATTGTCATCCACTTCTGAGATATGGTTCAAATTTTAAGATTCTAGCTCATCGGAAAGTCACACAGTTTAAAATCAATTACAAAATTCCGTCCGGACAGACATTCAAGAAAGCGAGATAAAAAATACATTGTAATATTAAGTGTCAATCGTATTATCACCTGTATTGCTATAATGTTAATTCGTATCATCACTTCTAAGCACATTGCTTTATAAAAATTAAAAATATTTAGCAGTTAGAACGAAAATTATTTTTTTTTTCCACATGCACGAGCCTTTTTTTTTTTATTGTTGGTAACAAACGGCTAACACACACCAACCCTCCACTTTCTCAGATACAGAACACTTTTGTTTATTTATATTAGCCGCAAGTGTATTTTATACTTGCATATAATTAGCTTGATATTTTGCGCTTTATTTCCTCCAACAGAGTTGTTTTCTCACTCAGTACTGATACAATATTTTGCGCTTTATTTCCTCCAACAGAGTTGTTTTCTCACTCAGTACTGATACAATTAACCAATGGCTGATCTCCTAACAAATTCTATCCAATATACATTGTTTTGGCTGCTGTCTGCGAACTAGGTTTCGAAAAAAAGTTTCGTCAGTTTTCGCATCTTTGTCAATTACTTAAAATTTTTCTGTTTTCCAGATAACAAACTATATCCACATACCACATAGATGTAATTATTTCAATCAATTGCTGTTTTGTAAGCTAAATTAAATTCATATCTTACCCATTCAATTAATGTAGTCCCATCGATCAGCTCTAAATGAACCTTATAGTACAGTTACCAATGTCTGGATCCTTGTAACCATTTTCTTTCTCGAATCGATATTTGCTTATCACAGCTTTTCACAATGACGGACACAATGTGTCTTTTATATAACTAGACATATTATGCCCGTTAACAGACTCTTTGATGTAATGATCCCAAAACTCTAGAGATACTTCTTTTATTGGGATCTATCTACCGTCGAAGACAGTTTCAAATTGTAATCATTTTTCAAAAAATATGCGAAAAGAAAATAAGAATTCTTATAAAGAAAGTTATTCTGCTGTGTGATTCTGCGTGGGAATATTTTTTCATTATTGGGTGTATGCCATAGTATTTGGTGAAGTTTTTTGCTTTGGCGAAAGTGATTTTGCTAATGCGAAGCACAAGTAATGCAAAGTAATTTTGCAAATATTAAAGGTATTTTGTTCATAAATGTGTTTTAACTAAACACAGTGGAGCAACAACCCATGACGGCCAAGGCCTGCTATGCCCATCAAAATGTTCATGACCTTGGGCACTGAGGTGAATGAGCAGATGTTCCGGTCTGGTGGTCAGTCTGACGCGTGACCAGTGTTTTGTTCCCAAGCAAGCTTTGTAGGTATTCCTTTATCGACTCACTAAAGGGATGAAAGGCTGAGTCGATCTTATGCAGTCCAGGCTTTGAACCACGGACCTGGGGCGTGGAAGTGCGATACGCTACCACTGAGAACTGGGCTATCATCACGTAAAAAACAAAACTAAACATACTTTTAAAAGTATTCCAGGACAAAAAAATTATAAATTCACAATAGCTTTTGTAGTATTGATTTCCTCCCCCCCCCCCTTTAGTCAAGAATATTGGTTATATATTGTTAACTGTTTTTTTTTAAATCATTAAAATGAATGAGAACCCCCAGTTTTTAGAAAAATTTATTTCCTTTCAAAAACCTTCTTAAAGTAATTGGTCAAATTCATGATTTTAATCCTAACAAAATATCAATCATTGGCATGGCCAAGTAATTTTAGCGCGTTTTTCACATGTTGTATTTTACAATAATGCAACTAATGAACTTTTTACTAACAGAAAGTAGTACTATACTTAAAAAAAAAAATTTTTAATGATTAAATTTAAATATTATTTGGCTCCTCTAGGGCACAAATGCGACCCAATGCCGAAAACCCGAGGTCAATCGGTTAATTATTAGCTGAGAAAAAGGTACTACAAAATATGTAACGAGGACGAAGACGACATTCAAGGCTCAACACGGAAGAAAACTGACATTAAACACATACAGTACAAAAAAGTAAATAAGGTACATTAAAAGTAATACCAGATTCACAATACTTTGAAAAAATTTCAAAATATAATTCTGACAAAAATTAAATCCCGGGATTAGTTATTTTAATCCCGGGATTTGAAAAAACCACCGGGATTTCGGAATCCCGGGTCTGCAAACCCTAATATATATAGGATTATCATCAATCGAAAAAAACTCAAGGGCTTTCAGGGGAGTCCGGACCACTAGGACACCCCCTTTATGTGCGCCACTGTCTTTCAATCCTAATCAGTAGCGTAGCTACCAATGGGCCTCTCAGACCCTGACCACCAAGCAAGCCGAATTTGAGTTAATTTCTCCCAAATTTAAGATATAAATACAAAAGTTTGCAAAATATAACCATAATAATGTTGGAAGTGTTTTCAAATTTGTAGGGAATTCCCGTAAATTCTTTTCGTTGTTTGTTCAGTATTGCTAACTTAACTTATTGAAAAGTTTGTTATCTTCAATTTTTTAATTTTTCTGTAAACTGTTACTTGAAAATAAACTTCAAGTTCCATGAAAAATTTTACCATACTTATTATTAGATCTTAACCTACACAGGAAGCAATTCCTTCGTACTTACATTCTATTTTAAAAACAATAATAAGTTAGTTTTCTGCTTCAATATTTCTCACTCTTCTCGTATCTGCAATACACTGATGTAATTTTGTCCCCCCCCCCTCCCCAGCTCTTTTGCAGATGTGTTTTTATTAAAAATTATAATAATATTGTGTGTGTATTCCATTTTCTTGTTCATACATATTTTTTTTTTTTATCCAGTCTATCTCGGTGGACCATTTTGTAGCTCTCAGCCCTCTGGTGGATGAGTTCGATCTTCCAGAATAAATAAATAAGTATTTACGGATACCTCAATGGCGTTTTGTAGCGTAGCATTACGTTTCTGCTTCCTTTTAAAGCCAGAGAGTGCTATACAAATTATATTGGATAAATTATATAACTTAAATTCGAACCAAAAAAAACTTGTGGTGCGTTTAAGCGCAAACAACACCAAGAAAGAGAAGATAGTAAATAAAATTTCTAGCTTTGTTTTTTTAAAAATATTCTGATATTTTTACTTAATAAAATCCAACCAAAATAAGACCCTCGTTTTTTTTTTTTTTTTTTTTTTTTTTTTGCACCAGGGCCTTTGGATACCTAGCTACGCGTCACTGATCCTAATATAAGTTATCTGTCATCCAATCTTCAACAACAGAAGTCAGACTAATGTTACTTTATATATATATATAATTTGAATTGCACGTTTAACTAAAACATTTATAACTATACAGTCAAAAGGTATTTTTTCATAGTAAATAGAGTTTTGTGTTGTTAGTATTTAGTTTTATTATTTTCCCAATAAACACAAGTCAAAATTATTTGAGGGCACCTCTATGCTTCATTAAACACTTCTTTAGAAAAAATGGCACGTTGATCCGCCACCCCTGTCCTAAATCTTTGTTTCCTTTAAAATGTAATAATTTTTTTCAAAAAACTTTGAACAATGTGCGAACTAAAGTAGTCCCGTATAGACTTTTCGTTCTTAAGTCACTTCCGGTAGATATCCTGTTCTGTCATCAAAAAAGACATATTTTATAGATTACCCTTCTTTTATCACAACCGGATAAAATTAATACCCTTCTTAATGGCTCAAGAGGAACTTATACAATCAAATTCGTTTAACACCTAACTGAGAGGACTAAAATATTTTTTCGCGTTAAAGGATATTGCATTAAAAAAAAAAACATATATTCAACAAAATTAAGTTTATTTAAGAAAATTTTATGTACATAAATATGTATGTACAGTAGAGCGTCGTTTATCCGAACGTTTATTATCCGGAACGTCAAATATCCAAACCAGTTTTTGATGTGTAATATCTTTCCTCTCGATTGCTGGAGATTTGTGGGAGTGATTTCATGAAAAGGGACGGAAATGCGTAACAGGAAGTTGGGGAAGCGAGCGCTATTTAATTTGACCAATCAGCGCGCTTGGTGGTGTCTCTTCGCGTGAAGCGGCCACGGTGGCCGAGTGGTCTAGGCATCGGATCATGGCTAGCGTGTCATGAGTTCGATCCTAGTACCACTAAAGATCCGCCGTGTAGGGGAGCGATGCACGTTAAATCTGTCGAGAGCTCAAACGTCCTCCCGTTGGTGTGGTGTGGCAGTTAGGAGAGGGGGGTGCCAGCTCAGGTGTCGTCCGCGTCACTTGACCATGGTTCAAAATTACGCGGACCGTCGCCAAAAGCCCTCGTGTTGCTAATCAGTGCGACGTTAATATTCTCTCACTCTCACTCACTCACTCTTCGCGTGAAGTTCTGTTTTTACTCCTACTTTCGGGAGCAACCCCCCCCCCCCTTGCGGTCTAGGCCTTAGGATCTTTGTTTTGTTTTCTCACTTTAGGATCAGAGAAGAAGCGCAGCTGGTGTTGCGATCTATCACAAACAGAACAACTCGCATGTTGTAGCTCCTCACATATGAATACTACTTATCGTCAAACAAGTGGATTAGGTATTGTTATTCAAGATATTGGGGACATATGTGCGGCAGAATGCTTATTTGAAAATGGACAAACAGTGATTTCGGTGGTTATGAATCGGAAAAAAAATCAAGGGCTGTGAAAGAGAGTGCGGACCCGAGGACCCCTCCCCCGCCCTTGTGTGCGCCACTAAAACTGAGTGAACCGCAACACCTCAAAAAAATTAGAAGTAGCCCGTATCCTGGAAAAGTTTGCCCACCCCTGATATAAGGAATCCAAATTTCTGCAAACTTTGGTATGATAAATTTTATATTTTGCCCATAAAATGGCATTGAATACTCAATATTTGTAATTTAGTATATTGTTATTAATGTTTTTAGACTTGGAGTAAAAAAATTGTAATCGATGTAAAAAGTTTGAAAAGTGTTGTGCGAACCAAAAATTTTATATGTTCGACAACCTTACAATACGTAAGGGAATCCATTTTAAAAACTTTTCCTTAACTCAGTTACTTTCCAAGCATATTTCACGAAATTTAAAATTTAGTCTAATTTTAAGATGAGAAAAAGTAAACACTTGTGGATGAAAAAAATAAACACTTAGAATGAGAAAGTTTCGTTTCAGCAGCTAATTAGGACACTCCATTTACACATCATAATTACTTCCCCTGGGACTATTATTAAGTCTGCGATGAAAACTGCCATAGTCATTGAGAGCACACATCCCCAAACTTGACAGGACTAACATACAAAAAAGTCAATTAAAAATTCTTTTCACTTAAACAGAGATGCAATGGATATCTGCTAATAGTATGAGTAAACAGGCTAACGTACACCTCCGCACTCCCCAAATCGCAGAAGGGGGGCAGGATTCTAGGGGGCTGAAAGTCTGACTGACGCCAAGAACGGTTTGGGGCCCAAAACCTGACTTTGCAGGGGAGCCCTAATATTCTTCGTTGCATCACTATGTTAAATGGTTTATTCGTTATAAGTAAACTGTTATTTGTAAAAAATGCAACACCATGAAGGAATCATCAGAATTAAATTAAATTTAATGCACAAACGACTTGTATTAGTACAAATAAATTATGAAATTTTCAAAGCAAAAAAAAAACAAAAAACAATAAGTGTCCGAAATCAGTATTTAGTGTAGCCACCACGCGATGCAATAAGCGCTGCTATACGACGTGGCATGGAGTCAAACAGATTTTGAATGTCTGCTTGTGGAAGAGAATTCCATATTAGTAAGAATCCCTTAAATCAGTGAAACTCCAGGTGTTAGGCGACTATGTAGTTCGATAACGCACTCTGGAAGGCACCATTCACCGGCATAGCGTCTAACATGAATGCGGTCATCACGGTCCCACAAATTGAAGCGTGATTCATATGAAAAGACAACTTGGTGCCAATCAGCTTGCCAGGCTCTGTGCTCATGAGCCCATTGCAGACGCAGCAGTCAATGGTTTGCCGTGAGGGGGATCCTGTATAAAGGCATCCCTGCATGCAATCCACGGTGCAGCAGACGTTGACGAATTGACGAAGCCGACATTAGCACACATGTAGCAGAAGATCAACGTGCTGCCAACTGTCTTGAGGAAGCTGTACAGTCATTCCCCACCATGTGGAGCAGGTGTGGATCGTCTCGCGCTGACGTCACCTTCCGTCGTCCACTGCCAGTTTTTCGAGTTGTTCGGTGCTCGTCGGTCCACTGCTTCCAAACTCGCATCACTGTGGAACTGTTCTGCTGCACAAGAGCACCTATTGCGCGCGGGTTATATCAGCCCTTTGATTTTTTGCTATTTACGAAGCCGTTTTACGTTTCTTTCTTTCTAATCCACAGAAACATGAGATGGCCGTGGAAGCCGAGTGGTCATCATGGCGCCGAACTCGTGGACGGCATTGTTTATGAAGAGTTGGGGATTCGAGCCTTGAGCCTAGTAAAACCCGGCATGTGCAGGCTGATACACGTTAAGTTTGTCAAGACTCAAAAATCCCTATGTTGGTGTGGAAATTTAAAAAGTAGGGTTACCAGCTCAGATATTGTCCTCGTCACTTGACCATAATTTAAAGTTACGAGGTCCCACGCCAATAGTCCTTGTGTTGTGTTTTAGTGCGACGTAAATAAATCAACCAATCAATCAATCACTATATTTGGTGCAATCGGTAGTTTTTTCTTTTTGCCACGTATGCGTTTATTTTTGACTGAACCTATTGCTATGCATAATTTCATTTTACAAAAAACAATTTTGAACGATCGATTTAGAAACTAAAACATTTAATAGCTAATGATTAATAATCAAAATAGAGCAAGCCAACATATTGTAGTAAAAGGAAGCCACACTTAACATGGCAATACCATAACACGAAATGAAAATAGACTCCAAGAATGAATTGAAATTGTACTAGAAATTGTTTGCGTCTAAAATAATAAGTATTCTCTCGATCATCCCTATTGTTATTAGTTGATATGTGGCAATAGTGCACACTGGAATCTTTCAAAAAAAAGGGGGGGGGTAGGGTCGAAAGTCCACTATTCACGTATCATGCTCCAATACGCCACCCAACATATTCTTTTGATTTTGTCAATTTTCGGGAACAAAAACAGTGAAAAATTAATTATTGAATGAATAATTAGTATTAATTAATAAAATTAATTATTAATAGAAAGTACTTTATTTAATTTTACGTACTATATACATAGGATTGTAATCAATCGAGAAAAAAAACCAAGGGCTTCGAGGGGTGTCCGGACCCGAGGACCCCCTGATATGTGGTCAATGTTTCCGGAATATTAGTTTTTAAGTCCGTGTAGAATGTGAATTAGTTTTAAAGTTCTATGAATGCTTTAAATGGGTATTGATTTTTTCCCCCGACAACAGCAATGTCGGAAACAGCGATAAAAAAATTTCTTCAGGTGTGGACCAGAATAAAGAAGAAAAACTTTTGGCAAACAATCAAATAAAGACTAAAATAATACATTTTGTACATTTTTAATGCTAATATTATGAATGAAGTTGATTCTCTACAATTCTAGTTCTCTCTCTCACGCTTTCAGTTTTTTTTTTTTTTTTCCCTTCAACTTAAATATAAACGTTATATTTATCAGGACACATTCACCATTTTTGCACATGCAGAATTTTGTCAATTAATTATGTATACGAATTTTCACAACTATACTTACCAAATGCAAAGAAGATATTCAAATTTCTGTGTCAATTTTCCATTCTTCAAAGAAATAGGACTCGTCTTGAGCGATTTTATTTTTAAAATTTTAATTAAAAATGTTTACATAATTTTTACAAAAAATTAATTTCTACACCAGCCTTTGTATCCCCGTCACTCAATGCCAATGTCTTATTTTCATATTGTTTCTGTTAAAATCTTATTTTCATAATGATTAACCGATAACCCTATCCCGGATATGACATTTTGTAAGTAATTCTAAAAATAACGTTACAATATCTGGAAACCTCTCGCTGCGGTTTAAAACACAACTGTTTATGACTGTATTACCCGTGAAGTGTTTCACAATGAAGTGTTGGTTACGACCTTGAATTACATTCAGCGGGCTTTAAACGTGAACGCTGAATTAAACAATGCGTAATGCTTAGCGCGAACTCATTCAGAAAAAAAAAGAATTACTTTTGTTTCAACGAAATCAAAGATATAAATCATTATCATAAGCAGGGTAAAATATGCACAGAATTATTTTTCCTTGTATTCATGTTGCGTTAAAAAAAAAAACATATATTTTCTTTTTAAAAAAACTTCATTGTAGATTCAATCAGAAGTAAAATACTTTTTATGATGACGTCATTAAAAGATTTTCATTTGGCATCGTTTCCTATTGGTTGTAATGGAAATAGGTTGTATAACAAACTCCTTTTTTTTCACTTATGATAAGCTTGATACGTATTTCCAATTTCAAATGATGCTTTTTAAATGAATTTCATTTGCAAAACATTAAATTTTTCGAATAGAGGATCTCCCGGATTAGAATCCGAGAAAATAATACAAATTAGATCAAAATCTTAGAAATTTATTTAAAAAAAACGCAATTAGGGTACACTCTTTTCAATTACAGAAAGTTAAAAGTAGAGAAAAAGAAAGACACAGAAAATTTATTCACTATACCATGAAAAAAAAATTCAAAGTTAAGCTAATATTAAAAAAGTTATGCTAGGAAAAAAAATTCCCTTAAAAAATCAAGTTATATATATGTTGTGTGTTCTATAAGAATTGTAATGATCTTGCC
This sequence comes from Trichonephila clavata, assembly GCA_019973975.1. Lineage (NCBI taxonomy): Eukaryota > Metazoa > Arthropoda > Arachnida > Araneae > Nephilidae > Trichonephila > Trichonephila clavata. Next base: position 161,260 of record BMAO01016347.1, on the reverse strand, counting down.
TGTGCTCCTAAAGGTGTGGGAGGATTGGAAGGAAGACTAGCCATATTTCAAGAAACAATGTAATTTATTCACAATATTAACCACAACTCAAATGTAATAGATCAATGCTAAGAGATGCACCCAGTTAATAACTATGCAGACAATTAACGAGGTACGCGAGATATGAGAAGACTTTAATACACTAAATACACTTACTCACTGCAATAGCTCTGATTTCTTAGCTATTTAATCTAGATTCAATTTCCAGTAGCAATTCGTCACCTTAAGTAATTCAATTATCAAATATTAAATATCCGCGATTCACATTCAATTTGATTAATCACTGCAACGTTAACAATCTACCCTATCTCCCTTATTCTAACCTAAAAGCCGAGACTATATATAGTAGTCTTAATCTACATATTCACGTCTTCTTCTTTGAAGAGGAGTTTTATAATAAAATAATTTTTTTAAGGACCAGAAATTCCCGAAGAGGATTATTAGTAGAAAGAGCGCGGATAGAACCGTCACAAAGTTTTTAGTGCAGATAAAATAAATAAATTATTAACTTATTATTTTTAAATTTTTTTTTTAAATTTCTTAAGTATCGGATATGGATGGATCATTTACACAATTTATATATATATATATATTTGTCAAAAACGTGTAGAGAATTGGTGGTGTGGCTTAGATTCTAGTAAATTTTCGGTACATCGCTCTTAAAAATTTGGTTTGGATTTAGTTGTTTGGCAAGATACTGGTGATTTGATAGATATTTTCAGATTTTTTTTAATTGCTTTTTATTTATTTATTAGTAAAACCTAATATCCCACGACCAGGTTCTCTTGAATTTCATTCAATACATTAAAAAGGTTCTAACAATGACAGATTATTTTATTTGTATCACTCCTTGATGCAAAACGAGGTGACAGACCTCGTAATTTTGAACCTAAGAATGACACCTCAACTTCCTTGTAATGATATCTTCCCATCTGAATTGAATTACAAGAATTGTTCTTAGTACGAAACAGATAAATGATCTTTTGTAATGCAATTGAAATAAGAAAATCCCACTTTGATGCTTTTGGAAATGCAAATAAACTATCACACACACACACCCAGGGACGTCTTAAGACATAGGCTAACTGGGCCCAAGGCCTCGGACTCCGTGGGGGCCTCGTTTCGTTCAAAACTCTGTCTTAAAAAGATCATGATCCGGATAGTTTTCATGGTCAAATATTATTCTTGTACATGTTCTCCGAAAAACAGGGAATTTCAAATTGCATGTCAACTGGCAAAAGTAGTAAGATTGTATTATTATGGATGACCGTTGTCCATGTCTAGACCTAATACCATAAGCAATCATTTAGTCGAAATGCGGCCATCGGTCGAGCCTGTTTGTGTCTAGGTTTTGAGAGCGTGAGGCGTGCACATTTATTTGTTTCAAATCAGTGGCGTAACGAAGAATACTAGGGCCTCCCTGCAAAATCAGGTTTTGGGCTCCAAATACGTACTTGGCGTCAGTCAGGCTTTGGGCCCCTTAGAAGACCTGGGACCCCCGCAATGGGGGGTATGTTACAACACAGTTTTAAATTATGATTTGAATGAGTATTTGAAAATGCATGCTATTTATATGTTGCCTACTTTTAAAGATCTCAAGTAGGGCTTATTTTTGCAAAGGGGCCCAAGGCCTCAAAAAATCTTAGGATTTCTTTGGGCCCATGGCCCCAAAGAGTCTTAAGACGTCCTTGCACACACCAAGTGTAATTCAGTTTCAACCGGTTATTCAACTTCTGTTATGTTACATTTCAACAGTTCCTCAATGGAAAATTTATTCACTTTTTAAAAACAAACGAAATTATAATTTTTTTTTTTAAATGAAAAGCTTTCTATTCATATATTAAAAAGTATCAGTTTTCCAATTTGTACCAAACATCAAATATTTTATTTTAATCAAATATTTAATCGCAATGAAACGGACCATTGAATTTAAGAGCTATTTACTTTACTTCTGAAATTTCCTACTTATAATTTTTTTTTTCATGACTACTAAGACTGCAAATCCATAACTATAACGGACATGGAAAAATAAAAAAATTGAGCTCTAGACTCAATTGCTGTCGCTGAACTTAAATCAATCACTGAGATTTTTAATTATTCCTACGAAGTTTTTTCTTTCTAGTGTAACTAACATTCAATCAACTCCCTAATTAAGGTCATCTGTGTATTTGTAAATAGCCGAAAAGATTGGTTTTTATTAAGTCTTTGATAAAGAAAACATAATTGTGGCTTTCGTCCAAAGGATAATAAGTAAATTTACTACTTCCAGCTGTTTTATAATTTATGAAAAGATCACTGTTTCGCCTTAATGTCATTCAAGAAATAAGATCTTAATCCATTTGATGAAGATGGCACTGTTTTAATCGCCGAAGTGATTCTTTCCCACTCTTTACGAGTGTCTTGGGATGGAAGTATATTTGTGTACACTCTTGGCTACTGTACGTGTATACTGCTAGTTTCGCTTTCATCGCTTTGCATAAGTATCCCTTTTTTTTTTCCTTTTTTTTTTTTTAATAATCTGTTTCAATCTCGACTTTTTATTTTTCACTTCTGTGAACTTGAAGGGACCGTAAAAATATTTATACATGACAAAAATTCTCACAAAGTATTATTTTTGTTAAATCTTTTAATGAAATGTCTCTAATGTCACTGTTTTAAAAATATGAATTCAAAAATTCCTTCCTTCCTCAGTGGCTCGACAGCCCAGGATGGGCCTTGGCTTTCCTTCTCAAGGAGCCTTTTCCAGGCCAACCTTCTTCCTTTCCTGCTAGTGTTTTTCAATTCTTAGTTCTCGAAACTGGGATATCTTTTTTCTAGACCATCAACATCTAAGATTCGGCCTGCCTTTTCTTTGTGTGCCAATTGGTTGGAAATTGAAGACTTTTTTTAGTGGTGCGGTCTTCGTCCATTCTGACAACATGACCTGCCCATTTAATTCGTTGTATTTTGATGAAGTTAACAATGTCAGATGCTTTATATGATTCATAGAGCTCGAGATTTGATTTTCTTCACCACATTCCATTTTCCTGAATTCCTCCAAAAATAAATATTAAAATCTTCCTTTCGTAGATACTTATCATGCCCTCATCTGTTCGAGACATGTACCAAGTTTCATATGCATAAAGTTAATACTGATCTTAAAAGACTTTTATACAATAGAACCTTTGTTTTTCTTTTGATTAAATTTGATTTCATATATTTTCGTATTCCATTAAAACATCTATTAGCCATAGTAATTTTCTTTTGGATTTCAGTAGTACAATCGTGTATTCAAAAATTATGAGGGAGAAAAAACGGATGCCAAATAAAAGTCATAATATTCTTTTTTAATAACGAAATAACTTTTAATAAATACTAGAAACTTATCTACCTTTCGTATACCGACTTTACTGTAAGCCTATCAATATAATCAAGGATGAGAGGATGAAACATAAGCTGAACCTCAATCTTCCGTTCAAAACTTCCAACTGAACTAATTAATTCTTGAACTGTAGAAAACAGAATAAAGTTCTATTGCCAGATTCATGTTTTCAGAATTGTACAAGAAATAATTAAAATATTAGATTAGCAGACGATTTCTTTACATATACATTGGCTACCTCATTGAATTTATGAAAGACAGACGATTTTTACGAAATATCTCTTTTAAAAAATTACTATCCATGAAGAAAGGGGTGCCAGAGCCTCAGGAGAGGTTGGATTTCTGTCTGTTGGTCCGCGGAGGGTATTTTATTTTCCCTCTACCACCCAGAGGTTAAACCTGTGGAGGCGTTCCCCTATCCGCCACCTGGGGACGTGCCCTCTTGGGGTAACAGGTTCCCACGATTCTGTACAGTTCTATGAAGTGTACAGTTATTAAAAAAATTAACGGTTAAATATGAATTTTTGAAACTGTCTAATGTTAATAAGATAAAGTGTTAATGTTTAGAAATTTTCAATGGGAGGCACAAAGAACTGTATTGTACTTAAACATGCTTTTTTAATCCAAGAATAATAATAATTTTTTTTATTTATTTATTTATTTTTTTTTGCGTGTTAATAAATTATACTCCAAATCTAGAGATCCATAAATTACAAAATTGTGACAAAATTTTATTTAAAATAGTTTTTTTTTAAAAAATTTTAACTAAATTTTCTGATTCTTTCTACGTTGAAATTAACCGTAATAAAAGTTTAATTTAGCAGTTAAGAATACTTATACTATCCATAAAATCAACATGGTTTCTTTTAGTTTTAAAGAAAAGAATAGTTCTATTTATATATATTTCTGCAAACATTTGTTATAATTGTGTACAAATTCAATTAAATTTTCTTCCGTTATCAAAATTTTAAATGAAAGGAGGAATTTATTTTTTTATAAAGAAAACGTGCATTGAAAACAATGGTTCAATTAAAACAGTTTTTATGCACAAGTTCGAATAATATTTTAACGTCAGTTTCAGCGAGAACTTTTAATACTTTAAAAACAAAAAGGAATATGAAACTGGAAAGAAAGTAGTAATACGTAACATTATTGTAATTGCAGTATTTATATCAAGTAAAAAAATTTTGCTGAAAAAGATGTCACGATCACATGAAACTCGTATGTAGATGGTAAATATATCCAATCTGTTAAACATGCGTGTGAAAAATGCTAATAGGGACGAATCAGTCGAAAATTAGAATTATGTCAGGGACTCAAAAAGGTCATGCGGGTTTTTGTCACATGCAAGTACCAGTCATACCAGTTTTAACGAACATAGTTGTCAAGTGATGCAATATTTGTTATCGAAATCTGAACTGTTAATAGTATTGAATATTATTAGTGATTTAAAACAAAAAGAATACTTCGTACCTAAAAAAATATACATAAACATATGTATATATAGCCCATACAAGCTATTCACATAATTATTGGTTTTGGCTTTGTTTTTTGAATACTGGATTTCTTATATAAATGTCGATAATCACACATGAATTTCGATTAAATAGCATAGAATTTTTGTAGCATTAGTTTGATTTACAGTTAATCATATTTATGTCCACTGCATATCTAATAGTTAATAATTCTTTTTAAATAATACTCAGCTTCTTTTTTTTAAATCAACGTTTCTCATTTTCGCTTTTCCTTTTTCACTTCATTATAAATAAAAAGTTATTGTGAAACGTCAAAATTTATAATAATGCTTTTATAACTCCAAAATACTAGAATGATGAAAAGTAAAACTCAGTGTGTTTGAGATTCTCGTCTATTTTGGTAGAAATGAATGCTTAAAAATTTTAAAATGTAATATCATATTCTACATATTTTGTAGATTAGCACAACATAAAAAATAATATGATATTGTAAAGATTCTTTTAGAATGATTTTTATCTCAAAACTTCAACAACAACAAAATAGAATAATTATCACAGCAGCTCAAAACACACCGTTTCGTTTAAACAAAAGGAAAAAAAACACAGTATAGTTAAATATCCACTTGTATTTCCATTGACTTTATTGACGTCACTTGCACAATCTAGCATATTGTGCGATCTAATAATACTATGCTTTAATTTTTTGTAGTCATCTTTGGTGGTAGTTGCCCTAACGGATTTCACAATTTGTTCTTTGGAGCTAAATCCTGAAGGTGTTTCATGATTATTTACATATTCCTTCATAGGGCTTAAAACGGAAGAATGGATCTAGTAAGGAAATAGTTTTGTTTTATGTTCTTCAGCCAAGCTGTGGTGACGTTTGATGGGAAACAAAGTGCACAACCTTGATGGAAGATCCAATAAATATTTGGGTGACAGAATCAAAATACTAAAGTACACCCACATATACTTCAAAATTTCCACTTCCTATGGAAATGGAAATACACACCTTTCTTATAAAATAAAATACACATATCTCATAAGCCATCAACCAAACATACCTCAAATCATGACAGGGAATCAAAGCTTCCCTGATTGTTTCAAGCAATCTGCAGTAAAAGTTTTGTGCTTGCAATACCAAACACCGATACCCTCAGTGCTGGTTTATCCATTGGGCGCTTGGGCTCTGGGTAAGTCCAACTTGCCCGGATAAGTTGGTCTTAATCAGATTTTTTGGTTATAAATTTCGATTTTCCAGTAACAAGGGGGCCTGTAGGTCTTCGCCCAGGGCCCGAAATGAGCTTAAAATGGCACTGGATACCCTGATTACCGTAAGATGCATAAAACATCGATTTTTCACTAAAAAGTACTTCACTCCGATCCTAAATTGCTATCTGTCTTTGAACCTTATCTCTCTAGGTCTTTTTAACTTTCATGTAAGCAGTGGCTTTGTCTTCGCCCCACGTGGTTGAAAATCAAGTTTTTAGTGTTGTCGCATTTTTGTAGATGCTGTTCTTGTCATTTTCTGTTTATGGATCTCAGAGCCTCCTAAAGTGAATTCTCTTCACGATACGCTTACATATTCTGTCTTGTCCTGTGGTGTTTGTTCATTTATGTCCAATTATTTTAAAAATTTTGAATTTTAGAAAAATTTCAAATTTAAGACTCAGTTTATTGACGGCAATTTTTTTTTCGCAATCAACTGTTGATTAAGCCACCCATTGTGTAGAATCACAATAACAATCCGTGATGTACACAAGGCAGAGGGAAAGATTTTCAATCAGAGTTGTCATAAGGCATAGGCTAACTGTGCCCGAGCTCAGGGCCTCAACTCAATGGAGGGAGGGGGGTTAATCTCATTCTCGACTCATCCTTAATAAGATCATGATTCGAATAATTTCAACGGTCAGATGTTGTTTGTGGTTGTATTATCCAAAAAACTGGGAATTTCGAACGATATGTCAACTGGCTACATGTGATGACCATGGCCCATGTATAGGCCTAGGCCCTACCACCATACACCTTTATTACTCATTCAGTCAAAAGGCGGTAGTCGGTCGTAGCAGTTTGTACGATTTTAAGTCATATACATTTATTTGCTTAGGGTTATTGTTTGTACGACTATTTGACAACGTATATGCTATGTACTGTCTACTGTTATGGGTCATAGGTGGAACCTACATTTGTATAGAGGCGCAGGCAAACGACAGATTTTTAATATTCATAATAAACATTTTTCAACTGTTCAAAGATTTCTCGTTTACGTGTTTTTAAAACAGAACCCCCACTCCATAAAAGAAGTCTGTATATTCTACTAATCACAGTATTAGTAGAGAATGGTATGTATTTTACGTTTAACTCATTTTTTTCTCCAACTAAATAAAACTGATTTTTAAACAAGCCTTTGTATGCTCACTAGCTATACAGAGACACCATTTATGCAAATTTATTATGATTAAAGTTGACGAATAACATTAATTTTGTAAATATTTTAACATTTTGTATGGCATCTGAAAATATTTGATTTAAAAAAAAAAAAAAAAAGCTTATAATATTTTTATGTTATTTTCTATTTCTTTATGCACTTGTGATCCCAATACATCATACTTCAGCTATTCTAAGCTATAATATTTTGACTTTGCAATATTTTTTTTCGTCTCCGTTGTTTATTTTTACATATATCATGCCATTTTGTAAGACAAATCAATACGAGATAAGAAAAATGCGATCTTATTTCGCAGATTTTTAAAAGGACAAAAAAGTCTGACTCATTTTTAACACTTGAAATATTTTTCCAATATCATGAACTGATAAACTCTGTGTATGTGTGCTCTCCACCATCTCCTAGTGTAAATATTTAAATTATATTTAAATTGGAGAGCCCAAATTATATCATATATACTGTTGCCAATTTCGAAGCATGATTTGAATTCAAATCAATTACAAAATTGAAATATATAAAAATTTTCTAAAAAGTGCAAATACACATTGTCTACAAGGATTACATTCTATAAGAACAAATTTAATGCCTAATTTTTTAAACTTTTATAAAGAGTGAAAAACATAGATAACATAACTTTTTTAAAAATATATTACGATATATTTTTACCCTTTCTTATTGTGTATAATTTTACGGCTTTCGAACAATTTTTTAAATTCTTACGAAGAACAACTTTTTTGACTGTTTCATCTCAAAAGTTTTTCGATCCTTAATATATACCACCAAAAAATAATTTAAAAAAAAGCACAATGCACATAATTTATTTTAAATACTATAAAATAGTACATTTAATTCTAGTCCTTCAATAATATACAATAAATATTTTTGCGCATTTTATGTACCATATTGTAAATATCTTTAAATGTTACTCTAGATTTTGAATTTTAATTATAAATTGATATCCGTAATAAGGACACTTGAAAAGCAGATGATTTAATACCACTATCATCAAGGTCACACATTCTGAAACATTCAAATATTTCAACTAATTCACAACTCTCTTCCTAGTCTAATTATTCCTTAGTAGAAATGTCGGCCAAGTTATTGCTGGAACGGACGATGAGATATTTTAAGTCTCTGTTATCTATCCACCACTTCAAAACAAATGAAAATATGAGCATTTTTAAATCGAAGGTAGTTTTAGAAAGATGATTGAGCCTTTTAAATTTGAAAAAAAAAATTAATATTTTTTTTATTTGAAATAATAATTTACTTAATAGCACACACATAAAATGCAAGAACTAGTATCAAACTTCGCTCTCCAGATAGCTTTGAACCTCAGTATTTACAGAATATTAACTATGCATGCGTTGTAGTGCCTTAAGTGAAAATAAAATGGTTCTTTCAAACAAAAAAAGAATTTTGAAGATTAAAAATTTTTTAAAAAATAAACTCATATGATAAAATTTATAAAGATAAAAATCCGCCACTCGAAAGTCATTAAAAAGTCCCTTATCTTTTTTAAAAAAATAATTTTCATAATATTCGGAATAAAAAAAAAAGAAATAAAAACGTTCTCTTCTTTTTCTTTTTTTTTTAATTGATTCTTGTATCTTATTTTTTCTTAATGTAACAGGTTTCTTTAGTTGCGTTTCTGAATATGAAATCGAGTTAAATGAATTATTAACCTTAATTTAGGTTTGTAACCTTTCCTAGCATGTCATTAAGAAATTACAGAAGTAATAAAAGCTAATTTGACCATTTTAACATTTAGTTCACTGACGCAAAAGTTTTAGTATATTCTTTTTTCTTAGCTTTGTTCTAGTAAAAATGTCCTTTCATTCTTTGAAATAAACAAAGCATTTTCAGCAGAACTATTACAAAAGAGACTTAGGTAATTCAGAGATATTTCATAATATTAAAAAGAACCATTTTAATTTGAAGGAATTTGTAACTGTGAAACGAAATTTTTGTGATATTGTTCTCTATTACAGAATTATTTTAATTATTAAATTAATGCTGTAGTTTTAATTATAAAAATTCTGCTATTTATTATAAGGTCTTTCTACTTTTAAAAAAAAATATTCTTTTATAACGAAGTATCTAAAATGCTTTCAAATCCTTCGAGCTGTTAACAATCTCTTTTTAAGTGCTGGTCAACAATCTATGATGAGATAAATATTTGCTTAAAGCTAACATCCTCTGAAAGGACAATTTTGTTGATTGTTAAGATAATTAAAGCAGATTTTTTCCCTCGACTTTTTTTATGCAATTTTACTTAATTGGATCTATAACCAAATATATACTGTTTTGTTTATTCCATTATATTAACAAAAATGTATAGTCCTTAATTTCGTTATTTCCTTGCCTTTGTTTTTATTGTGACTAAATTTTAAAATAAATTAGAAGTAAAAAACCTTTTTAAAAACAAGCTTTTATTTAAATGCGCTAAAAAGAATAAAATAAACTTTTTCTTTAAAACTTTTTTTACTATCAACTGATAACGTCATTACACAATTTATATGATATAAAAGCTCGTCGCGAGATTAAAGTACTCTTATTTACTTAGTTTGAAATTTTTACAAATTAAAATCAATCAGATCATTTACTTGTTTATCTGCAGAGGTAAATCTCGCGACGAGCTTTTATATCATATAAATTGTGTAATGACGTTATCAGTTGATAGTAAAAAAAGTTTTACAGAAAAAGTTTATTTTATTCTTTTTAGCGCATTTAAATAAAAGCTTGTTTTTAAAAAGGTTTTTTACTTCTAATTTATTTTTTACTTTTTAGTTATCACTGGACATGTTTCTCAGTCTGTTCATCTCATTCAACGCATCATTGTTGCTAGGTGTTTGCAGGTTATTTTTGAACAGTCTAGCTAAATGAATTCTTGCAAAAAGGGTACTCGACGAAAAACACAATTTTTTTTTAATCCGTAATTTTTGAGCAATTTTTCAATTTTCGTACAAATCTTGGGTAATATTGTTCTACACACGAAAAAAAAGTTTTTATAAGATTATCTTCATAAATGACGAAGTTATTAAGTGTTAAGTTAAAATTTTGAGTATTTTTGAAAAATCGCAAAAAAAAGTTTTTTTGGCATTTTATTTTTTAAATGACTGATTTTAAAAGAGCAAAGCATGAGCTGTTTTGGTACGGAATGCCGATTCATTTAAACAAAAAATATTCATGCGCAACAATTTAGACATTATTTCATAAAAACGCATCAATTTTGACTCATTAAGAGCTGTAAGAAATACAAATATTATTCTTTTGTAAAAACATTATACCGTATCGGGACGAAATAAATTATCTTTCCGATTCTGTAATTATTTTTTGTCTGAGTTTCATAGATTAAAGTTAGATAAATTTTTTAAAGAATTTCTACAATACTCCATCTCAGTTTAACTTGGCAGCGTTGAGAAAGGAATACAATGTACCAATCTACTTGAAAATAGCTCTACTTTTTTGTTTTGAATTTAAATCCAAGAAATAGATAGAAATTTGTAAAAAATTGCATACGTTGTAGAAATTAGATTATTTTTACGTTGTAGAAAGTAATTATTTTTTAGACAAATAATTAATACAGTCAATAGCTCAACGTTATAAATTTCCAGTTTGGCTGAAAACCGATTTTCGACGCAACTTTTGTCATTCTTGTAACAATAACATTATTACAACAATGGAGAATATCAAAGTTGTTAATGGTTTTTAAGGGTTTTTAATTAATATATTCTTAATTAATTGTAATATCTGAATATAAATGGTCAACATGCATTGTCATCCAAACTACGTGTATACAAAATTTCAGCTCAATAGGATGAAGATATCACTTCAAAATTGAGTTGCAAGATTCCACCGAACAAATTACATACATACATACATTGTAAGTTAAAAAAGCTTGTAAAATATATACATACTCCCAAATTGTATTTTTTTATGACGAGGACATTGATATATCATGAACAGTCTCAAAAAACATCTTCATCAATTCAAGGTAATTATTACATATAATAAATATCAAAATTCTCCGGAAACAGTTTTCACTTTCTGAAAGATTTTTATTTTTTATTTTAAATACTTAAATTTTATCATAACAATGTAATTATATATGTAGTAGCTGAAATTTTATATGAAATCGTAATTTCGCAATTTGTTTTTGTCTCCACATATCATTCATCTGACGATATTATTTTTAACCGGAACTGGCGACCTTTTAACCTGCGAACCGGAACTGAACAGAAAAAAATATCGGTTTATTTCGGTTCGATATATCTTCTCAGTCTTATTTTTATTGTAACTAACTTATCAATATTTTCTGATTTAACTTCAATCGTTTATCATCATAACATGTGAACCGTATAAATACATTTTTGCTTACGATAGAATTATATTTTTAGTTCAAATAAGAATATACATAAAATAAAATTATTCATTCGAAACTGAACGATATTTTTTTTAGTTGGGCCGGGACGAAATAATTACGGTTCGAAGCTCTGTTTGTAACTTCATAGTCGCATAACTACAATCCCATGTTTCCAACCAATCAGTTCACGCGCGTCGCTGTTGCCAACTTTTTCTTTTTACAGAAACTTCTTTAAAATACATATTTTTCGAAAATAATAACGCAAATTGGTAAACAAATGCATTCGATTCAAAAGTACTCGCATAATATAAAAACTTTTCTTACATTTTGAAAAACTTTTTGAAAAATCGTAATATTTAAACATTTTTTCTCACTTGTCAAAATTTGAAATTGTATCCCATTTTTGCAAGTGGAACAAGTACACGCTTAATATCAGTTTTGAATTCAATGAAGAACACGTGATTACATTAATCATGTCACCGTGATATATTTAAATTACAGCTGAAACACTTGGAAAAAAAATAAAGAGTGCTTTTTTTGAATTAATATTCTTTATATGTATTCGAAAAAAATACATATAATACATTGCACAAACGATTGAAAAAAAATTTACATTAACGGAAATCAGAGAATTATTTTTCAAACTAAGAACCTTGTAGAAATGAATATACAAGAGTAAATTATGATTATATTTTTATTCTAGGGTTAAGTATCCCGTCTCTTCACATTTGAAACATGGTTTGGTAGTATTCCATAAATCAAATATAATATTGCTGGTAAAACAACTCATTATTATATTTTTATGAAATCGTTTGATAACGTAATGTTTTATATTCATCTGCCATATACGTTGGTAAAAGGCAGATGTTTTTGAACCGTAATGTGTGACACAGAAAAGACAGAATTGCGAATTCGTTGATTTGAGCGAAACCGTATAACAAATAACAGAAATTTTTTCAAGATTCAAAAAAAAAAATTTCTTTTCGAATTTTACTTTAATAAATCCTTAGAAGCATTTTTTTTTATTAAGAACTATGATGCTTATATATGTCACATGTAAATGATAGATGAAAATGAGACTTCTCGAAAGACGATGCATTCCGATTATGAAATATGCAAGAGAAAACACTGAAATGAATTATTGATGTACACACACACACACACAAAAGCGTAGGCGCCTAGTAACTCAACAACGCCCTAGACTTAGTGTGACGGATCTTTCGTAAGAGGAATAGATCCATAGATATTTCAAACTGTAGCTGGCATGGAACAATTAAAATAATTAATACTTTTTCTTCAAATTTTTAAAAATGTTTTATCGTTATATTCTTGATGATGTGATAAGTATCCGAGATAGAAATCTCAACAATATTTTCATATAAAAAAAACACATCGCAGTTTTATGAAAATAAAACCAAATGAATTTACCGATTTATGCACGTGATTATAAAGGTGTTTTTTTAGGCCGAAAATATTGAAAATAAAAATTTGAAAAAATAGAGATTTAATACTATATCGCACACAGAAAGGGTAAAAATATCTTTCATGATAAAATATGACGGACCTTGAATTTTTTTTAAAAAATTAGTCTCGGTGGAGATTGAGTGAAATGTCATTTCAAAAATCGAATTCGTAAACTGACCATGATTCGTAATTATATATTTATTGGTTGTGTTAATGGGATTTAAAAGCGGGCAGAAAGAGGCAATACGAAGCAGATGCTGATAAGTAAACAATAAATTTTTATTAACGTAGAAAAGGAATAACTTACTGAAAAATTGTTAGTTAATTTCAACGTTATTGTATGAAGAGTTTTATTTTTTCACCCATTCTTCAATCAGAAATTTTTTTTTTATTTAATGATTAGTTATTTAACTATAAGTGTTCTAAAATATCCAAGTATTTTTATATAACAAAGGGCAAGAGTTAAAACGTTACAGTCATCCAAAATCCTAAAGACTGGAGGTTAAAGCTCGGAAGAGCTAGGTACTCCGCTCACCCCCCCCCCCCCAGCGATTCATTTAATGATTAGAAATAATCATCTATACTACGGAAATTGTTTCTTCAAGAATAGATGATTTTTAATTATAGAATTTTGCTCTATTAAATAGAATAATAAACGAAAAACAAAAATTACTGCTTGTGTGAGATTGATTTGTTTATTAGAATGTAACATTTAAAAGTAACACGAACGCTATTGGCAACGTACCACGTGTTCTATTTTTTTTATTTTTTATTAAGTACACTTATAAACTGTCATCCCACTCCTCATGCCACTCCACATCATTGTTAAATCTCAACAGATGAGTTACGCAACACTGCAAAAAAAAGGATAATGTTTGGAAGTTCGAGATTCGAACCAGCTACCCATCCGGTATGAGTTCGATATTTTATCAGCCAGTATACCATTATTCTATGTGATGCGCTTATGAATTTCGCTCATAAGAATACGCTGAAGAGCTGGCTGAAAAAAGGAGCAAAATTATTTAATACATCTTTCATCTGAAAATGAATTTCGTATTCGATTGTTTAATATCTAAATTCCAACGCTGAAAAGTAGTTGAATTTGAGCAGTGGCGTAACGTAGAATATTAAGGCCCCCTGAAAACTAAGGTTTTGGGCCCCAAGCCCAAATACATACTTAGTGTCAGTCAAGCTTTGGACACCCTAGAGTCCCTTTCCCCCCGCATTGCGAGGGTGTATGTTACGCCACTGAATTTGAGCATAAAATATTCCTAAGTAATCCTCTTGTATAACACGGCATTCCTACAATACGATTTGAGAACTGAGAAAAATCCTTATATTTTGCGACATCCCAGGAAATGTGGTTTCACTTTTCTCTATGTATATAAAACATTCTGGGGAAACAATCGGGCAAGCCGAATAGAAAAACGATTTTATTAGTGTATTTTAAACATCACTAGCCATTTTGCGCCCATTCTTTCTAAGTACAATTCAAGAAAAGAGGCAGAAGCATCCTCACAGTCTCTCAGCTTGGGAATTATAGTGGGAAAAATAATATGAATGCTATAATAAAAAGATAAAAATGAAGAGAAATCGAATAGTTATTTTTCGGATTTAGAGATACACTCAAGAGCCAAAACATTATGACCACCCCTACATTTTGCAATGAACTCGCCTGGATGACGTGGAAGGCATGTGATCAGGTGGAAGTGGTATTTAACTGCTGCTGGAGAGTCTGAAGAATCTTTCTTTCACTTACTTCTGTGTGTGATGGGAAAGGCTGCAGATCCAAGCGACTTTGATAGAGGGCAGATTGTAATGGCTCGAAGTCTCGGAACAAGTATTTCCGAAACTGCACGACTCGTGGGTTGTTCGCGATCTACAGTTGTTAGTAATTATGCAAAGTGGATGAATGACGATGAAACCAGCAGTAGACGACATGGTGTTGGACGTCCACACGCTATTAAAGAAAAAGGTCGTCGGAGACTGTCTCGCATGGTGAAGCAAAACCGGAGCCAGACAGTGGCTCAGCTCACAGCCCAATACAATGCAAGGCCAAGTAGAATAGTATCGGAGCACACTGTTCAGCGGACACTGTTGGATATGGAGCTACGCAGCAAACGTCCCACTCGTGTGCCTTTGCTGACCCAGCGTCATCGCCAATTGCGCCTGCACTGGGCCCGGGAACATCGCGACTGGTTCATGGATCAGTGGGAGAGAGTCGCCTGGTCAGATGAATCACAGTTTGTCATTCATCACCCCGATGGCCGTGTCAGGATACGCCGTCTTCGAGGCGAACAGATGCTCCCTCAATGTGCAGTAGGTCATACACAGGCCGGTGGTGGTGGTATTATGCTTTGGGAGACGTTCGCTTATGCGTCTCTGGGACCCGTGGTTGTGGTAGAGCAGACCATGAATGCTACAGGGTATCTGAACATCATTGCGGACCAGTTGCACCCTTACATGGCCTCTGTTTTTCAACCTGGAAACGGAATGTTCCAACAGGATAACACCCCGTGTCACAAGGCTAAAATTGTGTTGGAGTGATTCCAGGAACATGATGCTGAATTCCAGTTAATGTCCTGGCCGCTTAACTCAACGAACCTCAATCCGATCGAACACATTTGGAATGTCATGGCCCGGCAGCTCAGCATTCAAAGACCACCAATTCGCAATATCTCGGATTTGCGTGACCGTTGCTTAAACATCTGGTACAATCTGTCTCCGGCCATCTGCCGAGGACTTGTGGTATCCATGCCAAGGCGGGTTGAAGCTGTGTTGCACGCCAAAGGTGGGCCAATTCTTTATTGACAGGTGGGCAAAATGTTTTGGCTCTTGAGTGTAAATGGGGTGCTTGCGAGTCGTCAAGTAATGCACGTGTAAGCTATTAAGATATTCTTTTTTCTAGGAATCGCAAATGAATCCGTCAAAACACAAAGTTTAATGCTTTTCATCCGGGAGATGGAATGAAACTGTCGTTTTGAGAAATGGTATCCATAATTAGTCACGTGATTCGTGGCTAACTGATTCGTATAGATCAGCGATACTCAACCTGCGGACCGCATGTGGTCCGGTCAGGGTCAATTGCACTGGCAAATTCAATTTGTTGAGAACAATGGTTTAAAAATTTAGCGAGAAATTATATCAATCAAGAAATCAAATACAGTCCACTCTCAATATTTCGAAGTTTAAGGGACCAATGAAAAACTTCGTACTATCAAGAGTTCGAATTATCAAGAGTGTAGGAAAAAACTCCCAAAATACATGAAGATAAATTTTTTTCTAATGCATTTAAATTTGAAACTGTGTAATAAAACAACTATTGTGTGCACATATGTATAAAATTATTTTTGAAGTATTTTTAAAAAGTACATATTATACAGTATAAATATTAAACAAAAGTTAAAAGTCCTGCATTAAGAGAATATATATATGTTTTAAAATAATACATACAGTATACACATAATTAGTTTTGTTTTTTTTAACAAAAAAAATCTTTTATCTTTTACGTGTTTTATGACATTCAATCTAAACTTTGTTAATAAATTTTTCTAGAATAAATGACGCTTGTAAAACGTCCGCATCAACATGATTTTGAAGGAAAAAGTTGCGTAGATTGTTTAGTGACCCTTTAGCTTCTATCAGAGTTATTGGAATCAACTCCGATGGTCATCAAAGGGGCTACATTACGGGGGAGACAATTAGAGATAATACAACACAAAACTTGTAAGCTCTAACCTGTTTACTATAGGACTCTACATGTGTTTGTGAGTGAGTGTTTGAATTGCTGAGAGTTCTATTAGATCACTTCGAATTATCACTAGAAAAATAGTTTTAAAACAGTTCTATACGTGTATTCTGATCTAAGTGACACTGAATATTAAAAAAATATTCGGTTGTACGCTTTTGCAAATCGCTGTTCCAAACATTGTCGGATACCTTAATTTGGTGATTAATATTTTATGTTATAATGATAAACAAACAAACGCTACATTTTGATTTTCTTAGAAAAATTTATGAAAAATCTAACGTCAATAGAGAAATGGTATACTTAAAGAAAAAATTTTAGCTCCTATTTGTTAGATATTTTGAATTTTACTACTTACACGATTGATTATTTTAAAAAAATATTTCTATCATTTTAATATTGACATCTTGAGGATGTCAAAGAAAGAAAAGGAGCATTAAAATTCGATCTTACAGTTGATAAAAAGCAAAATCGATTTCAAATTTTTGCCGCCTCGAAAATTAAGGCGCCCCTAAAAATTTGCTATCCTGGGCCTCGCAGGCATAAGCTTAAATCCACCACTGTGCGTTGTCCAAAAGTGAGTAGTTTAACTAAAATTTCTCCAAGTTATTTAGTGCTTTGAGACCAGGGAATTTTGTTATTTTTAATGAAAATATCGAGAGTTTTCTTTGGTGCTGCGAAGAAAATTTGCTTTGGTTTTTTCCTGTTTTCCATCCGGAAAACCAGTTTTCTAGGGGGACAAGATATCTGTTGACCTTTGTATGTTGGTAGAGGATCGCCGTGTTGTCTGTGTACATGCGTAGTAATGTGTTGTCAGTGGTAGTAATTTCTTACCATAATATAAACATTTTTCTGAAAATGAAAATAAAAAATTATAATTTTAAAAAAAAACTAAAGAACAAAAAAATAAAAAAAAATTAAAAAATAATTTTTAATGTAAGAATAAAATGATGGAGTAAAAACGTGGGGTGTTCTATAAATATATCAATTGTTATAGTTTCTAACTTCTATTCCGAAATGCTGAGTTAGTGTAAAAATGTAGTACAAAGCACCCCACGCTTTTACCCCAATGACATTAATTTTCTCGTTCATCATTTTATTCTAATATTAAGAATTATTTTTTTTTTACTTTTTAGTTCGAATCAGTATAAAAGCGTGTTCTTTAGTGTTTTTTAAAACTATAATTTATTTTATAACGATACACACATCTGAACTTATAGCATGCACACTGACAACTTATTAAAATTATCTTAATTATAATTAAGGTGTTATTATATGTATATATAATCACATTAAATGAAAACTAAAATGTTTTAAATCAATTGTACAGTACACGATCATGCATAGTAAAAACAAGAAAGGATGATTTATACTTATTGTTCTTTTTATTTAATTTACAGAATTACTTTTTTCCGTGAGGTACTTTGTAATAAATGTAAGGGTTAATTCTATTTATGCTTTGAAATGGATGTTTTTGTAGAAAGTCATCATTTTTAATCAGTTCAAAATCCAGTTAATATTTCACAGTCTTAATAACTAAACTAATAAATTTATTCCTGTATAAAAACAATGATGATGCAATCTCTTTTGAATCTAATGGATATTGATACTAGTATTTTCATTTATAAATAAGCACATTGAAAATCTAATAAACACAATTTTGTGTTTATTAATTTAATCATTTAAATTTGTAGTTATTATTTTATATGAAATATTTAACTGTTAATTAAAAATTAGCCCAGTGGCTGAGCGGTAGTGTATCGCGCTTCCACATCACAGGTCCGGGGTTTAAATCGCGGGCTGGGCAAGGTCGCGACACAGCCTTTCATCCCTTCAATAAATGAATCGATAAATGAGTACCAAGCTTGCTTATATAGGAACTGAGCACTGGGGTTTCGCGTCAAACTGACCACTTGACTGAAACATCTGCACATGCACCCCAGCGCCTAAGGTCACATAAACTGAGATAGGCATGGTGAGCATTGGCCCTCATGGGCTGTGTTGCGCCACTGAGTTCAGTTCAATTAAAGATTAAAAAGTTGACATAAGCTTTGCTCATTTCGATATTAATCATTTTAATTTTAAATGGAAAATGATGTGCACCTCAGTATTAAAAAATTCCGAGATAAATATATACAAAAAAAAGTTTTCTGATTCCCTTAATTGAATCATTAGAAGATAATTGAAACTATCATTATCGTCTGCTAATGAAACGTTGGATTAATTTGATTTAAAGAATATCTCGTCTATTATTCCTACAATCATTTTTTCCCCTTCAAAGCAAGCCATCCACTGAACAGTAGGTGTATTCAAGAAAATCCATTTATTAATGAAAAATAACAAAAAAATGAACCCTTACAAATTAATAATTTGTTTGGTCCAATATTTTTCTGAAGATCACGCACAAATGTGCATAATTTGAAGTTAGTTCAAATACTAAATAAATTCTTAACTTCAGATGTCTTGATCTTTATGTTGATTTGTTAAAACGGTTTCTGACCTATCTGATGTGTGAAAGACGTAATACACGTGCCTGACTGCCGCCAACGTCGCGCGTTACCAGATACTACTAAATAACTTTTTATTTTATTTCTCGCGCTTTTTTTTTTTCTCTCTTTTTTTTGTTTTTTTTTTAAATTGTCTCAGAAGATTTTTTTTCCTTCTGAATATGGGACATTTCGGCTGTAACTGAAGACAGCGTGATTGGCTACCTAAAAACAAGGTTGGATTCCGCTCGAAATGGAATATGTTACATTAGTTATGCCTTAAGTAGGACATTAATTTCAATTTCAACAAAAAATTTTTAAATCTGATGTCATTTTAGTTATTTTATTAATTTTCTGAATAAACGGCGTAGAGGTGACTGAAAAATTTGACTTAAGTTTAATTTATCAGTTATCAACAAATTCATAATAAATCTAAGGGGCAGATGTGGTGAATGCTGCACCATTGATCAAACCTCGAGTTTTTTTATGTGTAACATCTTTACACTCGGTTGCTGGATATTTGTTGGAGTGATTTCGTGAAAAGGGACGGAAATGCGTAACAGGAAGTCGGGGTAGCGCTCGCTGTTTGATTTGACCAATCAGCACGCTTGGTGGTGTCTATTCGCTTCCTCGTCTCGGGGTCCAACTCTAGTAGCAATTAAGCCACCAGCCTTCCGCACATACCAGCAAGTCTTAGTAGTCTTCATCCAGAATAAATTTGAGATTCTTACGCTCAAATGTCAAAGTCTCAGTGCTCGTTGTGAGTGAAATCTGAAGATATATTTATATATGTGTAAACTATATATATTAATAATTACACTCATGTCCATAAATTAAGGATAATTCAGAATCACACAGAAATTGAACTCTAAAATAAAAATTTCACCTGTAGAATTATCACACACATCTTGAAGAAGAATATGCAAATTACAAGAAACCACCAGATGGCGAGGATAGTACGTCACAATGACGAGAGTGTAAGAGAGGGGTATATAAGGAATGGTGGCAAAGAAGTAAAATTGTTCACAAGCGCTTTAAAAGCCTTTCAGTGCAATAACCGCATAGTTATGGCACAAAGGAAGCATTTGGATGATTTTTTACGTGGTAGAATTATCGGACAACTGGAATGTGGATGTTCCCAGCTGAAAGTATCCGAAGAACTTAGAACCGCCCAGAGTGTCATCTCCAGGCTTTGGCAACGATTCCAAGATAATGGTAATTTGAGTAGATGTTACAGCACAGGTCACCCCCGAGTTACAACGCCGAATGAGGACCGGTATTTGGCAGTTACTGCCAAAAGAAACAGACGGAGCACAGCATCAGACCTATCTCGTCAGCTCTCTTCAGCTACCGGTACGACAGTTTCAAGGCAGACCGTATACAGACGCTTAGGGCACATTGGTCTATATGCTCCTAGGCCTGTCAGATGTGTTCCCCTTACCGCAACTCACTGTCGCCTGCGATTAACCTGGAGTAGAGAGCATGCATTGTGGACACCGCAACAGTGGTCTTGTGTGATGTTTTCCGACTAGTCTGGGTTGAGTTTGCAGTCTGATTCTCACCGGACTTTCATATGGAGAGTGCCAGGTACCCGTTACCACCAAGAGAACACCATTAAACGACACCGTTACGGTGGTGTAGGATGGCTCTTTTGGGGACGAATTATTCTTGGTTCCAGAACTGACCTGCATGTTCAGAGTGTAACGATGACAGGCCACATCTATCGGGATGTCATTCTGGAACAACATGTACGTTTGTTTCGGGGCGCCATGGGTGCTGAATTTCTGTTTATGGATGACAACGCCCGTCCTCAGCGTGCAAACATTGTAGACGAATGCCTTCAATCGGAGGATATCACCCGTATGGATTGGCCAGCATACTCACCGGACTTGAATCCAATAGAGCATGTGTGGGATATGCTTGGCCGACGAATTGTAGCCCGTCAACCCCCTCCCACCTGTCTACCGGAACTTCGGAGGGCATTGCTTGATGAATGGTGTAATACTCCCCAAGATCAGATTGATAATTTGATACTCAGCATGCGTAGGCGTTGTAAGGCCTGTATTGCATCGTCCGGGAGACATACTCCGTATTAACCATCATACTAACCATGTTATACTGTTTTTTGTAAATAGGTTCTTTTTTGAAATTTGCCCCAGGGAGTAAAAATCGCAATTTTTATTATTATGTCAAACATATAGCATCTTTTTTGCTCTTTACCTTTTGTTTAATAAATAGACTTTACAAATAAGTCAAATTTGTTTTGCTTCTGTCTCTTTCTTTGCCTGAACTTCATTATCCTTATTTTATGGACATGAGTGTATATTTCCTGTTAAGCGTCTGACAAAGCTTATCATTCTTAAAAAATACGACTTGAATAAATATTTAAGTGCGTATCATTTTCATACTTTGAGGTTAATTCCTGTCGCTGTCAATATAATATTTTTAACTGCGATTAACAAAGATTTCTCGATTAAAAAAAACTAATTGAGTAAACGGATATTTTTGATTTTCTTTAATATTTCTAATTTTTAAGCATGCGCTTGATGGTGTCTCTTCGCTACCTTCGTATCGGAGTCCAACTCTAGTAGCAATTGAGCCGTCAGCCTTCCGCACATACCAGCAAGTGTTATTAGACTACATCCAGAATAAATTTGCGATTCTTACGCTCAAATATCAAAGTCTCAGGGCTCGTTGTGTTTGAAAATGGACAAACAGTCATTTTGGTGGTCGCATACATTTCTCCGAATCATACAGTTAAAAAAATTAAAGATTTCCTGCATTTTGTACTTTTACCGTATACCGAAGGTGGTTCTGCTCTTTTTTAAAAAAAACTATCACTCGCTTCC
Organism: Trichonephila clavata; assembly: GCA_019973975.1. Taxonomy (NCBI): domain Eukaryota; kingdom Metazoa; phylum Arthropoda; class Arachnida; order Araneae; family Nephilidae; genus Trichonephila; species Trichonephila clavata. The sequence goes on along the minus strand of BMAO01016347.1, from coordinate 139,029 downwards.
CATGATTTTGGGTGGTGATTTTAACGTTTTCAGTTTGCCAGAAGCTGAGCCGCTCATAACTTTTCTGAAAGATGAACTCAAGCTCGTAATGAACACAAATCGAAATGTTTCGACAACTAACACTGGTACTGTTATTGACTCTGTTTTTCAACGATTTTTAAATACTTTGAAATCCTAAGTATACGTGTCATATTTTAGTTTTCATAAATCTATTGTCTCCGCTCTTCCCCAAATTGAACAAGAATAAATATTTTTGATAAAAAATTGCATTAACTCCTTGTGTTAATTAAATAAAATTTTCATTAAAGATATAATTATTCGATTGAAAATTATTTCCAATCATACCCGATTCATTTTTTTCAGGATTAAAGTCACTATTGCGTTTTTACCACGATAACATGTCAGATGTTACACATCATATGCGACTACTGTAAGGCTCGTTTCTTTTTTTCTTAATTCAATTTTCTTAAAATATATCGTTGGCTTTATTTTACCATGATTTTATTAACTCGCTTTCTTGTATGTCCTGGTGGAATTTTGTAATTGATTTTAAACTAACTTCCCTATGAGCTACAGACTCGAAATTTGTACCATAGCTCAGAAATGGTACAATGTGGAAAATGGAACAATGTGAAAAAAAGAGTTCTAGTCTCGAACCCAGCCCCCGAAGAGGTAGGCCCGATTTCGACAGAGCCCCGTTACTCCGAAACTTACACTAATTTACACAAACAAAGACCACCTGTCAATAGCACGGGTTAAGTTGCGTCTACGTAGGGGAGACCGTGCAAGATGACGAGCGGGTAAGATGACGAATGTCTTAATTTTTCCGTATTCCACTAGGTAGCAGCATCAAATGAACTCTACTACCTCTCCTTTTTGCCTTTCGTTAAACAATAGTATAGACACGCTGAAATTGCCCTTTTTATGTTAGTTGTGAATCTTTGATTGTTTTTTGATGCCACAGAGCATGCGTAAATAAGCTCTGCTACAGATACAGGTAAGATATAACGTTTCTCTTTTATTTTTATGAGTAACTTGGTTTAAATACTACCTATTCCCATGAATAAATGTCAATTAATTGCCTTCCTTCACGGTAATGAGAACGAATATTTTCAAGCAGACAGTCTGGGGCAAGATGACGATCCGAAACACGGGGCTAGATGACGAGCTCGTCATCTTGCCCCATGTTTCGGAATTTATTAAACTAACTATTGTTGTCCATTCTATTAAATCCTGTGAACACTTGTTTGTCTGTGTGTATGTCCGCGCGACTTTGCGCTTCCATCTCTTCTGAGGCTAAGGGGTGCATCGGATCGGGAAAGGTTTCGTTCGAAAGGGGGTGATCAGAGGAAGACATTTTTATCATTCGCTAAGCCCCCTCCCTCCCCTGAAGAGGAAGAAATGTAACAATAATTTGTTTCTCTAGAGCTACTGGCTTTTACCTGCCACCTTTTCTGATTTTTTGAGAGAAAATAAATGCTTCCTGAATTTTTAGAAAGAGCCCCACCAGGAACTGAAGGCAACTGTAGTGATAAGGGCTGGAACAATGAGGGCACCTTTTTCTCTTTTTTGAAGCACTTTTATTTTCATGTGAAACCAAGCAAAGTATCTCCTAATCTGTTGATTTTTGACAATCACACAACTCATATCATTTCGCAGGCTATCATATATTGCAGAGCGAATAACATCATCTTGGTTGGGTTGCCGTCGCACACATCACATCGTCTCCAGCCCCATGTTGTGTCATTTTTTGACCAGTTAAAAACGCACTATAGCCAAGCATGTGACAACTTTATGGTCACTCATCCAGAACAAACTATCATAGACAAAAATATTGGTGAGGTTTTGAGCATCACTTACTTCAAATCAGCTACAGTTGGAAATGCTGTTGAAAGGGTTTAAAGAATATGGGATCGAGCCTCATAATCCTCTTGTGTTCAGCAAACATGTGACTATGCTGCGGTAAAAACTACTAACCATGCTGCTGTTGGTGATGAAACTGAGAATAATAGTGCTAATCCTCATACCCCGGTAATAGAAAACCAACATATAAACCCTCCAGAAAAACCAGAACTTATGGCAAATGCTGATTCCGACGCACCAAAGAAGCCTGTTAGTGTATTTTTTATTTCAAACCATGCTTAAAACAACATAATGTGAGAAAAAAAGAAAAAGCAAAAAACTGAGCTCTAGCATTCTTACAAGCACACCCATCAAAGAAATGTTAGAACAGAAGGAAAAGCAGAAGGAAGAACAGGAAGTTTTTAAAAAAACAGAGAAAAAAGCTCGTGAAGCTAAAAAGGGAGTAAAAAAACTCAAACTGTTCCTGTAGGCCTAAGTCTATAAAATCCATGCCAAACATTCCAGTTGTATCAACTTCAAAGGACGGTGTTATAAAATGTCCTGCTTGTGAAGAGGAACCCTCCAACAGAAGAATGAATTCAGTGCTGTAAATGCCAAGAGTGTTGGCATGAGGAATGTTCCAATTATAAAAATGGCATTTTTATTTGTGACTATTGTTAGGTACACAACTAAACACTTCAATGTTACGTTACAATGCATTGCGCTTAGTTTGATACTTTGTAAGATGTAAAACCACAGTTATCATTTGTTAAACCATGTAACACATTCAGAAGATAAAATATGTTCAACCTTTTTCAGTGTCGCCATCTTGCTCCAAGGCAAAAGTCATCTTGCCCCAGTACTGGGACAAGATGACGATTTGTTACGGTTATGAAAAAATAAAATAATCCTTAGCTTCTTTTATTGGAAAAATTAAATGGTAATATATTTTAATTCTACAAAGGACTACTCTAACAGTTCATGTAACATTGATTTTACTACCCTTAAAAATAAATTAATAAACAACAAGAAACTGTTAACGTCGTCATCTTGCCCCGGTTTCCCCTATTCAATTTCATAGCTTTGGGGTCAAAGCTTTGGTCCCCTAGGTTACCATGTTTTTATTAACTCGCTTTTTTGCATGTCTGTCCGGGTAGAATTGTGTAATTGGTTTTAAACTAACTTCCCGATGAGCTAGACTTGAAATTTGGACTATAGCTCAGAAGTGGATGACAATGCATGAAAATAGTTATAAAAATCATGGTACATAAAAAAAATATTTTTTATTAAGAAAATTATGTAACGGATCTCGCGATTGGAATTCAAGAATTAGATTCCGTTTCGATTCAATAAAATTGGTATTTTATTTTATCATTACTGATACAATTTTTCATAGCCTTTTCGACAGAATAATTCAAACACACACATATCTAATTAATTCAATTAATAAATTTCAGTGAGCTTACCTTTAAACTACTTACGCAAATTTTGAGACCAGCCGCTATTTCTTATACCATTTTAAATACGGTCTGGAAGTCACATTATTATTATCCATTGCTATTATAGACATTGCCTTAATTGTTCCCTCCCTTCTGCTTAAAATGGGTTTGTTCTGTGTCTTTAAGATTAAATTTCAGTTATTTTCGCGAAATTTGATGCAATACACTGCTTCATTCGTAAAGTTTACGACACACACCTGTTCTTGCAAATAGTTTCTTTCCCCCTTCTCGTTTTCGGGTGTTATTTCATAATATAATATGTTTTATTTGCATTATTCTGCAACGAGTTATTTCTTTCCTTGAAGTAGTTGAGAAGAATAGGACTTGTTTTCAAATTATGGTTTCAAAATTTGTATAATAGAAAATTGTTCCGAGTGTTTTCCGAGAACTATTTAATGAGGAAAAGAAAGCAAGGTTACAGATTCATTTTAGAGCAGTAATTTGATATCATTGATGAGAATATTGAAGTAAATGTATCAGCATTGATTATGACGATGTGTTGTGGCCACAAGCTTATGGCGGGCGTTTCATAATCTCGAGCCTTAGTGCTGCTGAAGACCCACCGTGTAGAGGGGTTGATGCCCGCTAAATCTGTCGTCATTGCCGATTTAAGCTCATTTCGAGCCCTAGGTGCAAAAAATCTACAGGCCCCCTTGGCACTAAGGGTTTGAAATTTATAACCAGAAAATCTGGTTAAGTCCAACTTATCTGGGCCCAACGGATAAATTGGCACTGTCTGTCGTAGCTCAATGTCCTCCGTTGGCGCACTGTGGTAGGCTGGAGAAGGAGATGCCAATTCAAGTGTCGATTTCGTCGCTTGAAAATGGTTCAAAATTACGACGTCCGTCGCCAATAGCCGTCGTATTATAGTGCTTTATTGACAAGCACTCACTGAATAAAGTATTTTCATTGGAGATTTTTATATTGGTAAAAATTAAACATCAAAATGATTTAATTTAAGAATTAATTATAACTTATTCCAATTAACAGTTTTAAGAATTATATTTGAAAAAAGATTGTTCAGACATGTTTTACGTTATAATTGAAAACGTATTGAATACTTCAAACAAGCCAGTATTTGCCCCCGAGCATTGTTGGGCGATAACAAATGCCATACAGCAACCTTTACAGAAGTATGTGCTAAAAAATTTTTTTTTACTGTGCACAATACCTCTACCTATTTATTTTTCTGACACTTCCTAATGCCCGGAATCCAATGACTTATGTAATCTTTTAAAAAATTTAACTCTTTTAATTAGTTCGAGAGTCCCAGTGTTTTTAAATCTTTTATTATAATACCAATAATTACTAGTAATCAAGATTAAGACATTCGACTGAAGTAAGTAATCAAAAATTTATGAAAATTCCAATACAGTAGAACGTCGTTTATCCGAACGTTTATTATCCGGAGCGTCAAATATCCGGATAATATAATAAGTCCGGATACGTTTTCGAACAGTGTTTCAGTGTTTCAGCTCAACAGTTGTTTCGTGTGAGGCCAAAAGTGACGGGAAAACCCAAGGTGAGGGATATTTGGGGAATTTCAGTTGTGTGATTTGGTAAACATCTGCGCGGAATATTAGGTCTGTTTGTTTCCAAGTGAGTAAGTGTATACGTGCCCTTCTATTGAGTTTTGTTGATGTAGAAACCTGGATGGCATGCGATGCAGAAGACTGTGGATTTCAAATGCTAAATGGAGACGAGATTGTGACTTCCGTGTAAGAAGAATCCGACCCTGTCGACGATGGAATGGATGAAGACGAGAACAACAACAACAAAATTAGCAAATGCTGACGCGTTTCTGCATTAGACAGCTATGGAGTGGTACGAACAACAATCAGAGTGCTGTCCTACTTAACTACTGCTGCTGAAGAGAACCAGAGACCCTGCATTGAAATAACAAAGGTGTACAATGGTACAGCGAAAAATAAGTGATTATTTTCCCACAATCAAGGTAAAATTGTGACATTTTGCACCTATTTTGCTTTTTCTTCAAGCACGTTTCCCGCATGTGATGACTTTCAACATTTTTTTTTTGTGTGTGTCCAGTATCATATACTGCATGGATCGCATTCGGTTATCCGAACAATCGCGTATCCGAACTGTGTCCGGTCCCAATTGATTCGGATAAACGACGTTCTACTGTATGCTCATATTTAGAAGGCTCCATACCGAAAACAAATGGTTACAGTGTTTGGCAGTGGCGTAACTGAGAATATTAAGGGCCCCCCTGCACAGTCAGGTTTTTGGCCCAAAGCCAGATCTTACAAAGGAATAACTTGGTGGAAAACTATATCATAACATAGACTTTTGACCCCTTAGAATCCGCCCCCCACCGCGATGCTGGGATGTACGTTACGCGACTGGTGTTAGGTATAAATTCCCTGTTACAAGTCAAATCATTGTAGTAAACCACACATTGATTATCTCTCCGAAAAATTCTGGGGAAGAATTGCACTGGCCATCTCTCTTATTGGGAGAAGGTCACCACTCTCCCTAGAAAATAAAGTCATCCTTTACAAGCGCATTTTGCGCCCAGTAATAACATACGCTTGCCCCATCTGGGGCGCGGCGGCACCGACCCATACTAAACGGATTCAAATTATACAAAATAAAATTCTGAGAACCATAACTAACGCACCTTGGTACGTTAGGAATTCTGTCTTACACAACGACTTACACATGGAGCCGATCGATAACTACATCACTAAACTGTCTAGAAATGTTTTTAGAAGTATAGAAAATCACGACAACCCTTTAATTAAAGCACAAACATTGTTCACGTATTCTCATACTAAAGTTAACTTCGCATACAAGTCTTCAAAATGGGAACTTCCACTGAAGCCTCCATAACTCAACAAAAAAACATTTAATTTATACACTGAACTACACCACACGCTTCCGCAACTTGCTTAAAACTGGGTCATTTTGAGAATGATGACGTCATTCCCCATTTTCATCCCTGCGAACGCAGGGAACTTCGGCGTTTTTCGCCCATCAATGCTTCTTCCTCCTCCCCTCCCCACCACGTTTTCTCCCGAAAGGGTTTATTTCGTGACGGCTTTACCTCGTACATTTTGCCTCCTCCGGGAGGCGTTATTCTTCTAATGGTCTTTCTTTTTCACCCTATCTTCAGGGATACTGGGTATAAGCCATTTTTGGCTGGGACCCGTCATATCTAATTTTCGTTTCGTTAATCATTGTAGTAAGATGATGAGCTGCTATGGCGTGGATTATCCTGTCTGTCTTTTATCTCGTACTTGAGACCATTGTAAAAAGGATAGCGTGATTTATATAATCTACACTTTCTCAAAATTAAAATGAATTTATATAAAATAATAAAATTTAAATATATTTAAAACGGATGAAACTATATTCAAATGGTGATGAAACTACATTTAAAATGGATGATTTTTTTAAAAAATATATGTAGAAATGTGTTTTCTTTTTTTAAAAATATAGATAGATTGTTGTGAACAAGTTGTTACGTCAGTGTAGCTAACCATTTTCAAAATTAATGCTAAGTTAAATCACCTAATATCGCCATGAGCATTAAGCAGACAACATTGGTTAGTTACCCATATCGGCTAGAAATGAATGTATTCTCTGATCTTGGAAGAAAATACGTCTAATATGTGGTCAAGCGTCTGTGTATCGTTTTCGCAATGCATGATTCCAGAAAATTTTCCATAAAAGTAATCTGTGTACGACACTGCATTTGATTTTGTTGTTGTTGTTCTAGATGACCTTGGCTCTACTCTTCTGGAGGACCCCAAAACCAATAACTTATCTACATTTCGGTTATCAAGCCCAAAAGATCTTTAGTACAAGTAGACAAATGAGAAGGGAGGCAGGCGTACAGAGGGCGAACGGAAACCCCTCAGGGCAATAGAACCCGAGAATGAAAAGGGCAGGAACGGAATTTCTCAAACGATAGCTTGGGGGTGATTGTGACTGATCCAGTTTACTCTAATGACCTTCGGCCAGATTTCCTTGATGAGGCATATTTGAGCCCCTTGAGAATGGGAAAGAGAAAGATTTTTTGGGTGGGCCAATATAATTAACTTATTTTATAACACGCAATAAACTAAAAAAGAATAGAATATGCATAGTTTGTTTTGATTTTTTTATTATTGATGCAATAAATAAAGCTGTAAAAAAGTTTAAAAAACTAATTTAAAAAAAAAAAATGTTTTATTTTTGTTATTAATTTCAAAATCCAATTTTTTTTTTTCCAACTTAGAAATAAAAATCGTAGAAAAAAAATTATGCTTCGTTCTTAGGGCGAGTTGAATTTTTCGCACATGCAAAAGTAACCATAAATTCTCACATCTATATTTAGCATATGCGAAAAAAATTGCATATTTCTATGGAAGCGTTCGTATATGTAAAAAAAAAAAGGAACCAGTAGCGTTCGCAAAATACTTTTATAGAGGGCTTACATTTTATATAAAAAAAATAATAGATGGAAAAGCGAGATTAGGCATAATCTTTATACTAAAAATCTTTTCGTGAGGGGGTGTGGTTTGAATTCTCAACAGCACTCTTGTAAACGCCACTAAAATAGAAAACGTCCACTAAGAAACTTTTTATGCATTGAAAATGAAAATTTCTATGCTATTGGTTTAAAACCAGTGGTGGGCCAGGTAGAATCTGTAAACTTACTTATTGTTGCTGCTTAGATAATGCTGCAAAGCTTAGCCACAAAAATGCAAGAAGTATGTTATCACACTTGACACTCGATGTGTTGCAGAAATGTTGAAAACAATATTTCACAGTATTGCTCAATGGCGTACATAGAGGTAGAGGTTTAGGGAGGGAGGGGTACAAATCCCTCCAATAAGCCAGCAGATGCTTAAGATTAAACCTTGGTGCACGTTTTTTGAAAAATATAACCCTTCCCATAAAAGTAGTCAGTATACGATATTGGTGCTGTTTTTTTCTTCATGCTTTCGTAGAATGAAGTAAAAAGTCTGATATTTTTTTTTATTGAAAAACAATGATAAAATCCCCGTACATCACTAAGTATCATACAGGACTCACAGAAGTAAGTATTAATCGCACAATACAAAGGGATGAAGGGGAAAAAATTCCTTGAGGTTAGGACGGATTACAAATACTCACAGCAAATCCACTGAACTTCTGGTGGAAAGAAGTTGAGGAAGATTAGGAAGCCAATTTACATTAAGTCCCTTGAACGCCAGTCTTAGGATATTCCGTTCTCTTTCAAACTTGGAACACAGAAGGAGCACATGTTCTACATTTTTCTCGCCACCAATATCACAATCGCAAGAAAATGACGGAGGTAAATTAAACTTGTTCAAGTAGCTTTAAAAGTTGCCATGACCAGTTAGAAATTGGGTTATTTTGTTATTAGTATAAAAATGACGGCAGGACAGTCTCTTATTAATGGTTGGAAAAAATTTCTTTGTTAAGCTCCCTTTATTTGATGAGAGATATTCTTGGTTCCAAGACTGTACCATTCTTTTTTTCATTATCTTCTTGTAGAATGATTTAGGAATATTATATATATATATAACAGCAATGTCAATGTTGCGCTTGGTTGCAGCCTTGGCTAGCCAACCAGCCTGCTCATTTCCAAAAACGCCTGTGTGTCCGCGAACAAATGCAAAATTTATTGAAAGTCTGATATTGAACAATAAAATCCAAACTCATGAAACTTTTTTGAAAATTGTATACACACGCGTACGCTTTAAAACTCTTTGTTAAACCCCACAATGTCAGCCTTAATTAAGTTATTATGCTCATTTTTAGTGACGTAACGTAACGGTAGGGGGGTGGTGCAAAGCCTGATGGACGCCAAGTACCGCTTGGGGCCCAAAATCTGACTTTGCAGTGAAACCCTAGTATTCTCCGTTACACCAATGTGCTCATTTAGCCTTATATTGCTTATTGTTTTGCTTTAAGTTAGACATAATTTAGAATAATTCAATGATTATATATATACGAGCACGTGCACACCCGGGTCCGGACCCACACCCCAAGCCCTTAATTTCTTTTCGTTTGATTATAATCTTATGTATATAGTACGTAAAATTCAATAATTTGTTATTAATAATTAATTTTGTTAATTAATGCTAATTATTTATTCAATAATTAATTTTTTGCTGTTTTTTTTGTTCCCGAAAATCGACAAAATCAAAAGAATATGTTGGGCGGCGTATTGGAGCACGATACGAGAATGGTGGACTTCCAACCCTGGACCCCCCCCCCCCTTGAAAAATTCTTGTGTGCGCCACTGATATTGTGTATGTATATAATTCCTCTGTATTTGAACCATTGTATGAGTCCCATTTGGAATACTTCATATTTCGTTTCCTACCTTAAAATCTATTAAGCAATACTCCCTTAAACTCGTGGAATTTATTTGAAAGAATCTGACCAAAAGTTGAGTTTTTTCTTTTCTTTTTAATTTTAAAATATTTAAAAAAATATTATTTTATAAAATTTTAAAATTTAATTAAAGAACTAAGGCATTTTAATGAAATAGTACCACGAACTTTGAGTTCTGTCTTCTTGAAACAAATGGCCAGATATAAATAATGGATTGAACTGCTTCGAAAGTGTTAACTACAAAATTGCTTCAAAATATGGAGATTTAATATAAGTTAATTAACTATATAATCGTTTTTTTTTCACTTTAGTTTTTTCATTTGTCCCCTCCCCTGTTTTATTGTATGTAAGTTTGCCAACAATTATTATTTGAAGGGCAATAGAGTTTTATTCACTTATAACTCTTTTTGTTAAAAAAAAAAACTGTCATTTATTTTAAAACAAATAGTATTTTTCCCTACATGCCAGTGCCATATGTTCGTTGAACGCAAGAGCCTTTTAATCACTAATGAATGAATGCATGACGTTCAGTATTTTCCAGACACAACAAACACACATGTAAAAAAAAAAAAATTGTAACGCTCCCCTCCACAAATTTCCCGATTCCCTCGAAGATGCAATCTCTTTTTATCTTCTGAGAATTTTAAAAATAGCCTTTGTCGTCAATTCGTGAAAGATTTCATTGATGGTTTTTTCCCGAACAGCGCGTCATACCATACGGTCCACTCCGCTAATTGAATTATCGGACTGATTAGCTAGGGGACCGTCCATGGGTGTGCGCTGCTTCACTCGGAATGAATTAATGAAGGGCACTTCCGGATGGGTGCTTTATTCCGAAGATTGAATTCGAGCGCTTTCCCTTCCGCTCTCCTCCTATTCTCCTTTCATCATCCATGATACTCTCCATTCCCGCCAGGCAACGGACGCCGCATTTGGCGCGTTATCGCACCATTTGGCATGTTTTGATTTTAAAAGAGTAATTGTTGTAATTCGTTTCCCTGCACTTGAAAAGTTGTAAACAAGTTATTTTTTGGAAAAAACCTCTTTGAATTTAAATTATTTGGTTAGTTTACTTTTCTTTGTGTGATTGGCTTTTACTCTGAAAATAAATTTAATCTAATGGTAGTGATTGATTTTAAGTTTTTTCACTGAAGCAATGTTAACTTTATTAATGAAACAGTTTAACACGAAATTAAGTTAGTTTTATGCTATTTTTTATGTTTTTTCTCTTTTATTTCTAAAAAATTGCTGTATTCTTGCAATACATAAAATCCACAGTTGAATTTTTATAAGCAATAAGTGGCGTATACAAAGATGGGGTTCGGACAGTGGCGCACACAAGGGAGGCCAGAGGTCCTACCCCTATTCCCATCACCCTTGATTTTTTTTCGATTGATTATAATCCTATGTATGTAGTACGTAAAATATTGAGGTATGATACGAGCATGGTGAAATTTCGACTCTCGAACCCCTCTCGTTGAAAAATTTCTGTGTGCATCACTGACTTCGGGGGTACCCATCCCAAAGACCAAGAGATTTTTTTTTTAACAAAAATATAACGTCTCCCAAGAAAAAAGGGGCTGAAGCACCCTAGTGGTCAAGGTAACGGACTCGTGGCCGGCGTGTCATGAGTTTGAGCCCAGAGCCTCTGAAGTCCCGCCGTGTAGGGGTACGATGCATGCTAAATCTCTCGAGAGCTCAAACGTCCTCCCATTGGTGTGATGTGGTAGTCAGGAGAGGGGGTGCCAGCTCAGGTGTCATCATCGTCACTTGACCATGGTTCAAAATGACGAGGTCCGTCGCCAAAAGCCCTCGTGTAGCTGAACAGTGCGACGTTTATACTCAACCAAAAAAATAGTCTTTGTACGCCACTGTAAGCAACAAATAGTACTCTCTTTCCAGTACCTGGTATCCCCTCCACCCTTCCTAAAAAATTTAAGGATATCTGGACATCCTAAATTTATCCTATCGAGAAAACTTTTTCAAAAAAAATGAGGTGAAGTAAAAAAGTTTAAAAGGTTAGAAAGCCCCCATCGTCCGCCTCATATTGGTCACCATTATCGTCGGCACCATTAGTCTCTAGGTCTCAAGGTCAGCTTCTCAACCCCGTCGCAAAGCTGTTTACATTACAGTATCTGGCGGCCTTTGAAGAGGGGGGGGGGGGCTAACAAGTCTGCTTCTCTGTCGAAAATTCTTTCCGCGAGTTTTTTGTCATGAGACGACAAACATCACCCACATGGTCCCCTTATCACCAGAGGGGTGGTATGTTTGTATCGGATTTTTCTTTCGAGTATCGATCATCACATTGGCCTCTTGTAAAATTAAAAATAAGATCAACAGAAATTTAAGTGTTCCCTAATATTTTCATTTTCAATTGCCTTTTTTTATGGCATTTTTTGTTATAACAATGGAATAAAACATTATAAATACTTTTTTAGGGATCCCTAACAATATTCATACTAAACCGGTAATATTTAAAATAAATGATCTACTTTACAGTTTCAGAGAAATTTTAGCAATTAAAAAAAAAAATTTAAACAAAGAAATAAATTTATTTCAATTAAAGTATAATTAAAATAAATAATATATACATTTATCTAGGGAATGTACTAAAATTCTAGTGTCTAATTAAAATGAAAAAAATTTAAGTTATTATAAAAATGGGACCTATTTATAAGGCTATTTTTGAAAAGTCAAGCTATAACTTAAAGAAATAGTCATACGGTAAGAATTATTTTAGTACTTTCCCTAGAAAATAATATGAATATCAGTCTCAAAAGGTTTAATTGAAATACATTTATAATCAGAGAATATAAATGTATAGAAATATAGTTACAATGAGTTATCAAACTAGCCATGAAAATTTTTGAACAATTTAATAAGGCCTACTTCTGGTACAGGGGCGTTTCTACCGCCATATCAATGATACGGAGCCCCCAAGCTATAGGGGCCCCAACAAATGTAATTACAGTTCCACTAACAGGGCTCCCACATCTAAAAAATAACCCCGATGGAATTTTGATACCGCACTGTTCAGCTACACGAGGGCCTTTGGCGACGGACCTCGTCATTTTGAACCATGTTCAAGTTACGAGGGCAACACCTGAGCTGGCAACCCCTCTCTTAACTACCACACCACACCAACGGGGTGTTTTTATCGCAATTGATCATTTCAATTTGTTCGAATACCTTAAAAAAATTATCAAATTTGTATTTGAATCCAACATGTCAGATATTCCTTGTAAAGTAATCAGTGATTGAACTGATAGCAGTGGCGCACACAAGGGAGGAATTCCCGAATCCGACCTCCCCCCCCCAAACCCTTGATTTTTTTCGTAATTGATATAATCCTATGTATGTAGTACGTAAAATGTAATAAAGAATTTGCAATTTTATTAATCAAGTTAATTATTTATTCAATAATTAATTTTTTACTGCTTTTTGTTCCCGAAAATTGAAAGCAATGGTCGAAGACGACAGCGGAGCTTGCACTACACTCTCCAAAACTCCATATAAAGTCAACGTAGTCAACCTTTCGGTTCGATAGAGCTTTAGTGACGTCAATATGTTTATTGAGAGTCAGAGTTCTATAAACGTCACAATCTTTAATCAACACGATGTCATTTGGCGACGAATCTCGTTATTCTGAATCTCGGTCAAGTGACGAAGACGACACCTGAGCGGACACCTCCTCTCCAAATTACCACACCACGCCAACAAAGGACTTTGAGATTGACAGATTAAACATGCATCAACCTCTCTACTTTGTGGGTCTTCAGTGGCACCAGGACTCGAACCCGCGACATATTGATCACGAGTTCGGGACTGTAACCACTAAACTACCGCGACCATCCAGTATGTTTATTAACGTCGCGCTCTGATGTTACAGGAGAGTTTTTGGCATCGGACCTGTAATTTTGAACTACGATCGAGGACGACACCTGAACTGGATTCCCACTCTTCAAACTTCCACTCCAAGCCAACCTGAAGTTATCCCCTTCTATACAACAAGTTTTTAGTGACATCAATACTCGAAACCTATTGAACAATGCCAGCCACAAGCTCGTGACTGCGTGACCACTCGGATACTCCTACCATTATATAATCTCGAAGAAGCATGAGAATTATCTTATTTAGGTAGGATGTTATGAAACGGTCTTCAATTTTCGATTGAATTTCGACATCACGTTTCAAAATCCGCGTCACTTTGAATGGAAGCAATCTGGGAGCTTCCTTTCATCGTAAAAACACGGTTCCTCCTTCAGATTGATGCTTCGAAAACGAAAGAAAAAAAGGGAAAAGAATAGATCCTTGTTTCGACGCAGATTGAGCGGATAATAAAGGAAACCATCAAATTGAACATCTTCCCGTCTGAAAACGCAGCATCCTTTCACTTAAAACGCAACGAATCGTTTCTTGGCTCGGATTCTCTTGCGCGCGGTTTTGCGATTCAAATTTCGCAGCTTTGCATTTATGTAATACATAATGTACTTTTCTCGCTTGATATGAATTAAATCTGTTAAATTTTTTTTCCAGGTATTTCTCGTAATAATTGGTGTCATTTTTTTTTTAATGTAGCTAACCTGGGCGAATTTTGCGCCTTTTTTCACCTGACCTTGGAAAGAAAAAGTGCACCCAACTCTTTTTTTACACCGTTGATACGTTCCTCAGAAAACCGTGAAAAAAAAATGCATTGGCATATGGTAAATTTGGGGATATATTCCACAACTTGAAAAAATCATGTGAGATGAAAAAGCTCTAAAATATTTTCCTAAAAAACTGTGCAAAAAAATAATAAAGTCCATGTTATAGATTTATAAAACAAAAACAATTCCTTTTTATTGCAAAAAAAAAAAAAAAAATTGTATACAGTGAGAGAAAATTCAGTTTATAAGTACATAATTCAGAAAAAAATTCAAACTGTGAAATTAGGAATGAAACTACTAACTAACATCTATTTATCACTACAGTAGAACGTCGTTTATCCGAATCAATTGGGACCGGACACAGTTCGGATACGCGATTGTTCGGATAACCGAATGCGATCCATGAAGCATATGATACTGGACACAAAACAAATATTGAAAATCATCACATGCGGGAAACGTGCTTGAAGAAAAAGCAAAATATGTGCAAAATGTCGCAATTTTACCTTGATTGGGGAAATAATCACTTATTTTTCGCTGTACCATTGTATACCTTCGTTTTTTCACTGCAAGGTCTCTGATTCTCTTCAGCAGCAGTAGTTGAGTAGGACAGCTCTCTGATTGTTGTTTGTACATAGCTGTCTCTACGCAGAAAACGCGTCAACATTTGCTACTTTCGTTGTTGTTTTACTAGTCTTCATCCGTTTCATCGTCGATAGGGTCGGATTCTTCTTGCATGGAAGTCACAATCTCGTCATTATTTAGCATTTGAAATTCACAGTCTTCTTCATCGCATGCCATCCAGGTTTCTACATCAATAAAACTCAACAAAAGAGCACGTATACACCTACTCACTTGGAGACAAACTGATCTAATATTCCGCGCAGATGTTTACCAAATCACACAACTGAAATTCCCCAAATATCCCTCACCTTGGGTTTTCCCGTCACTTTTGGTCTCACACTCTCCCGTCACTGTTCAGCATTGCACTGTTCGAAAACGCATCCGGACTTTGGTTCGGATATTCGACGCTCCGGATAATAAACGTTGAAATAAACGACGTTCTACTGTACTTGATAATAAGTGTGCACATTTATTACGAACTGGATCAAAAGTGTTATCATCAGTAGATGTGTCAGATAGGTCTAGCATAACTGTTGGTTTTGGTTCAAATGAATTTCAATCCTCTGTTGGTTTTTGTTGTTACAAAGTTTGTTATTATATATATATATATATATAGCGGCTGTTTTTTTCACTCAAGTTACATAATTTTTGATATTCTGCTACAAAAAACTTAAGATTGCGTTGAAATTTTAAAGCATGCTCTGTGTCAGGATCATGAGTAAGAAAATGCTATCACATTCTTGTAGCTAGTTTCAAGCCCTCGTGAAAAATTCGTGTAAAAAAAATCATTAAATTCGTTATTACTTATGCCACCTGACCGACAGTAACATCAGATCAAGGTCCACGAAATTCATTGCGATGAAGGGCTTGAGTTTTAAGCCTGTCATTAGCCTTAGCTTTGAGCAACATGCAGCTGAAAGAGCGATTTTGCTCGGTTCTACCCTAATTTTGAGGGAAAACACCCTGGAGTGGTCAGTGGACTCCCACCTCTCTTCTTCTTCCACGAGAGGACTTGTAACTCGACGGCTATTTAGAATACCCCAATGCCGCGAAGGCACTATAAATTTACAAACATCCATGCCTTCTACGGGATTCGAACCCAGGCCTACAGTAAGCGTCACTAACAACTATGCCGAATGGGCCGGTATAGTGGTTAGTACCGTGTTATTTCAAAATTGTGTAAAAAAAAGAGTTGGGTATATTTATCTTATCACACCATATGCATGACTCATTTTATAAATCTTTTTCATGTGTATTTAAAAAATGAAAAGGCTGAACCGCATCTCTCCCTCCCTTCTTTACATGATATCACAGTTTTAGAGCAATTTTTTTTTCACTTTTAATACATTTCGAGCCTTTTATGGTAATTTTTTTTTCACAAAAATTTTACTTATTGAATAGCAAAAGATAAGCAAGGGAAAGAAAAAAAAGAAGATACGGGTCTCTCTCTCTCAAAAGGAAGACAACCAGTAGCGCAGAACGTGGCATGGCAGGAGCGGACACATAACATTTCGTGGCTTTAGCGGACACTTTAAAACTCATCGTGGTTTGAGCGGACACATCCCCCCCATTTTAGAACAGATTCTTTCCCCCATCTTAGAACAGCCACGGTTACGTAGCCAGAGCGGACAGTAGAAGGGTGGAATTCCAAATTAAATGCAATCACTGGCAGAAACCAGCCTAATATCCACTTATTAGTTAAAATACTAAAAGAAGAAACACAAAAAGTGTTTTTAATTTTAAATCCAAAGAAATAGGCGATCCTGGATTAAAAAGGAAAAAAAAAACATATGTAAAATTGGATGTAAGATTTGAAAACATCTTAAAAGAATTCGAAACATCAAACAATTTAGAAAAATGCCTACAATCTTTAAGTATTGTAACTAGGTTTGACTAAATCCAATGGTATAGGATATTCATGCCTTCATAATAAAGGTTAGTTAGTATTTGGTTACTTGTATTTATTTTTCTTTTATTTACTTTTGTATCTGTTTCGTACATTTTACTTCTAGTTTTTATATATTTACTTACATTGATGAAACTAATTAATTTTATGGTAATTGCACCTGTTCTAATACTTATTCGACTCTAAAATACAGTTTTCTATAATTTTTAAATATTTCTGTGAAAGTTTTTATTTTTATTACATTGCGCTATGTTTTTAAAGTGTATTCGCACTTAATATCTTAAAAATTTAATTCAAATTAAATTTGATTGGCAAAAATGTATTTATCCTTGTAATTCAATAATCGAATCTGTTCTAAGATGGGGGGAGGAATGTGTCCCCTCAAACCATGATGAATTTTAAAGTGTCCGCTAAAGCCACGAAATGTTATGTGTCCGCTCCTGCCCCGCAACCGCGTAGACAAAGTGGAGGGAAGTTCACCCCCCCCCACACACAAACCAACATAGAGATAACCCCCTCGATCTTTCGTCTACGTGTATTTTAAGATGTACCTCCTCCCCCATAAGAGATATCTGCGTACGCTAGTGGAGACAACGACTTTATTAATATCTGAACAAATATTGGATGAAAATTATTTTTTTCCTTATAAAAATGAAACCATTAACAATATTACTTATTGTTTTCATTCATTTCACTTATTATGCTCTTGTCTGAAGCGAAAATATTTGTATAACCAGAATTAGTTTAGCCCAGTGGCGTAACGTACACCCCCCGCGTGGGGCGGGATTCTAAGGGGCCCAAAATCTATGTTATCATAGTTTTGCAGTCCGTTGTTAGTATTTATATTTGTCCAACGCCCGTCCTTGACTTCTTGACCACTTGACCCCGAGCCTCCCAGTACCGACTGATGATGTCGTCAGTCGGGTAAACATCGAGTCCAGTGCAATCATCCATCCTGGCATGGCCGCAGAGTTGGCAGGCCTCGTCAGCAACCAGGCCAAATCAGTGGAGGTACACTCCCAAAAAGTCATGTCCAGTAGCGCACACAAAAGTTTTTCAGGGGGGAGTCCATGGCTGGAAATTCCCCAACTCTTATAATACCTCAAGACAGCACCAATTGATTCTTCTGATTAAAAAATAAATTATTGAATTAATAATTAGCATTAATTAATAAAATAAATTGTTAATTACAAGTACTTAGTTAAATTTTACGTTATATATTTATAGGATTATCATCAATCGAAAAAAACTCAAAGGCTTTGGGGGTGTCTGGACCCCCAGGACACCCCCCCTTGTGTGCGCCACTGGTCATGTCCGATGGTTAGGCGAAAGTGGGCAACAACCTCAGCTCTCTCCAGGTGCCTCGGGATTGGACCCACAGGGGCCAGAGTTTCCCATGGCTTTCCAAGGCTCTTGGTTTTTTGGGTCAAGGCAGTATATTTGTCAATGAATGTAGAAATAATGCTTTTTGCTCTTCTGAGGGTCAAGGGTACTTCCGGTTGAGATGACTCGGCTCCCTGCTTGGCTTTTTGGTCGTCTCTCTCATTGCCGAGGATCCCAACATGATTTGGGACCCACTGGTAGGCCACAGTTCAGCCATATGAGATTAGCTCCGCAATTTTAGTTCGGCACTGAATTGTGTTACGGCAGTCAGTTGGTGTATTACTGCTTAAAGCTAAAATTGCAGCTTGGGAGTCTATGAAGAAGACAACTTTTTCAGGAGCTAGGCCAACAGCTAGTAATTGCGTCGTAGCTTCACAGGTAACCAAGACTCGTCATCGTAGTTGGTGGCGTTTTTACCCACGGCCAATGAGTTTTCAAACAGCCGACAGCTTGGAACCCATTCCCTTGGAACCCATAACGTTCGGCTTGGAACCCATAACCTGACTTTGCGCGGGGTGGGGGGCTAATATTCTCTGTTACGCCACTGGTTTAGTCAGAAATGAAATACAGAACTATTTTGATAATTTAATCATACAAAGGTATAAATCTTTTTTTTTGGAAAACTGAACGTGTTTCCAGTTGACTTGAACTACAGCCAAATAACGAAGTCAAAACCCCAACCTGACTCCCCACTCTCTACATCAAGGGTGTCAAACTCAAAGGCTGACTTGGGCCGAATAAACTAAGGTTTAACTTAAGGTGGGCCGCAAAGAAAATTAATATTCACTGTAACGTAGGTTTATTTCGAATAATGTATTTAAAAAAAATTATATATAAATTTAACATTTACTTCCTGACACTTGATATCTCTTCTCTGCTATTATCTTTCCTATTTCGGGAGAAATTTTGATATTTTATTATAAACCCGTTGAATTGTTCTCATAGGAAATAAAATTAATTGTACTTCAGACAATTGCCTTATTTATTCGAATCTAAGCCGCCGTCGATTCTAAGCCGCATCCCAAATTCTCAACAAGTTTTTGTGAAAAATGAAAAATTGTGTAAAATGGTTTATCGACATCCAATTTTATGAAATTAAAATAAATTTAAAATAAGAACTAATAAAAAGTGAATAATTAGTTATTTTACTAAAATAATTTTTTTTTAACTAACTAGTATGAGTGATTTTCAGAACTTGGATCTCGAAAATTGCTATTTTAATTTAGTCTGCTTAAATTATTACTATTTATTTAATTTATTTATTATTTTGTCTTAATAATTACCCATTTGCTTATATTTATTATTAGTATTATTTATGGAGGAGTGGTTAATTTTGGTAAGAAATTAAGAAAAACTATACTAAAAGGGGTTCTTTTCATAGTTTAGAGTTACTGGTTAGCACAATTTTTATATTTAATGTGATATTTTACAAAGATCAAATTAACTGTTTCTAAAGCGAGGAATAATCACACAAAGTTGAGTTGAGTTCTAGTTGAGTGAAACTACTTTAATTACCATCTAATTTCATTAAGTGTTTCCGTTCTTAAAATGAGCACCAAAAACAGTTGTCTCTTTTGTTTGGAGTGCTAAGGGATGGCATATTCTGTTCCAGGCGTTTTTTTAAACTTTTTTTTTCTATTTTTCTTCGATTTTTTTGTGGATAATTATAAATTTTATCCTTGAGTCTTTTAATCTGTGTTGTAATCTGATGTCTACAGGTCCATGACTTTTGAAAGAAAGTATTTATCTTTTCTGAAGATCAAACGTTTGGTTATTTATATTATTTTAACATTTATTTTGAAGTTAGATTGAAGCGCCTTTGTTTTTGATAAGTGTGTAGGGTATATAAGCAGATGTAAGATAAAAAAAAAATAGAAACATAACTCTAGCGTAAAATCAAAAGAATGAGTTTATCCTTTAATTGTTGTGTGTGTGTGTGTACGCTTCATTTAAAAACACGTCTTTTATGGTTGTTTCATTAGTTTCGTTTCCGATTAATTGTTAATTAGTGTCGCATTTCGAAGCAAGACAGAATTTCGTACGCAGGTTTCTATTGATCTACTGCGAATGGTTTTATCGGAAATTGACTTCCACTATGTATTGCTAGGGTTCAAGGGGGTGGTTACAGATAAAAACTCCTGTTTTTAACTATTAGCCGTACACATTTGAAATTCCGTAAATATTTTCTTTTGGTAGCTAGACATTCGCTAAAAAAGAATTTTTTCGAAATCGACACTCAGGGGAGGGTTGTAAGGGATTAAGTGGGAGTCACAGATAAAAAGTTCTGTTCTTGAACTGTTAGACCCACTTACTTGAAATTTGGTAAGCACGTTTCTTTTGTTGAATAGAGATCTGTTAAGATTAGGTTTTTCACGACTCGACTCTTATGGGGGGGGGGTTACTGGGTGTTGAAACTTTAAAAAGAAAATAACCAGTGAAAGACGATTTAAACTTTTCTTGAATTTTTGAAGTACACACACACACAGTTCTTGTTATTGCTCATATTCCTATTTCTTAAAGAATAATATTGATGATTATGATGTATATATTTTTATATGGTCTTTTCCAAAGGAATGCCGTTACTGTATCTACTTACTGACATTTCGGAAAAAAAAGCAGAAAAAATTTTTAAAAAGTTTTTTTTCTCGTAATTTTACTAAAAAGAAAATATGCTCCAACATGTAATATTTACTGAACAAGTAAAATATAACGATACTTTTGAAAGGCGGCAAGTTTTTGAATGAGAATTCCTTTTTTATTTTGAAACTTGTTTTCACATGGCTTCAGCAACCCATTTTTTAAAAAAATCAAATGAACACCTGCTTTGATCTTTTAATTCAAACAAACAGACTTATCTAATGCACACCCTGCATCGACACCATATGGCAAAGTTTTTATGAAATTAAATGGGAATAAGAAGCCCTATCAGTGCTAGTAATGAAACCAGAAACGTTGGATTGAATGCGGGTTCTAATTATTTTTTATGTATCGTCATTAAAAACCGTTTTACTGGTATGTTTTAAATACTAAATATCTTTTTAGGGAAAGGGTTTCAACACTTTCTCTTGGGTCAGTTGCTTCTAGTCAAACCTTTGAGGTATACTTAGATTATAAAGTTCCAATGAAAAGGTAAATATTTCTTTCCTCTGATTTATTAACTAACTTAAATAATTATCGAGATACAAAATTGAAAATAATTTTTCGCATCGTAAAAAAAGGTAAAAATCTACCTTTTTTAAAAATATTTATATAATCTTTTTGTTTATTGTAATTTAATATTTGCTATGAAATATCTGTACTCACCATTTTTAAGAGTATGTGCAAGATCTAACACTCCCTTAAATCTTCTTCCAAGGTCTTCACAGCCATAATTTATTCTTATTCTTAATATTTATCAATGCAAAAAAAATTCCATTCACATCAATAAATTACATTAAAAACAAAAAGAATACTCCCATTGAAAAAAAATTATGCACTATTTTAAGGCATACACCCAAAATTGTTATGGTTTTTTTTAATGTTCTAATTGAAATCCTTTATCATATCTTACTAATTCTTATTTTTTCTAGTAATATTTCAATTTGCTGATTTATGTACATGCATTTAAACCAAATGAATTGTTCAACCTATTCCAGAGATGTTGTGTTAGGTGGTAGCTGTAAGAAAATATTTTTCCAAATTTCTCAAGCTCTAAAAATAATTCTAAAATAGATGTATGGGATAAGTAAACATTAAGTCTCTTAAATGGTTATCAATATACATGTATTCCTTCCTATTCATTAAATTGTTCAACAATATCATAACTTGCAAATAAATTACCTTCAGCATTGAAACAAAAAAATATCATTTTCCTGAAGTATTTTTCTGTTATTTCACTTGATGTTCTTTGGTACGCTTAACTACAGTTGATGGTAGTGTTTAAATGGTAATTACTTATTAGTTATATGTCCTTAAAACGTTTACTTGCCTAAAATATATCCGGGTTGCTTGTCTTTATGTACAAAAACAATTTGTGGAAATTGTTGCCGCTATTATCTTGAGCTTTGAAAATATGGTTTACTAATCTGAGATAGGAATTTCGGACGCGGATTGCAAAATGTGAAGTTCGATAAAGCAATAGAAAAATAATTTTAAACTTTATTAAAGCTTTCTCCATTAACACCACACAACACTAAATACTTTTCTCAGACAACGTCATTGTTTTTATTTTAATGTTTTTCCAAGGTAGACCTGTATTAGAAATACATTTAACGCGAAAAGGCTTAAGGGAACCAGGACATGCTCGAAAGTGTAAAATGCCAAAATTAAGACCCTTTGTTTATGAGACATATATCTTTTAAAATTTCCAATAGAGCTTAGATATTTTACGTTCTTAATAAAGATAATTTAATTATATTCTGTAGAACTACAAAAATAACTTTTTAGTTCAAAAGTTTTTTTTTCCTACTTAATTTAAGTAATACATAATTTTTGAGAACTCATAATACATACTTATGTTTAGGTACCATTTTTTTAAAAAGTATCTTTTTTTTATGCAAAATATTTTTGCACATATATAAAACAATACACGAAAGACAGTGAACCTATTTTTTTAATGAACATTTAGTATAGTTTCTTTTAAAAAAATTATGAAACTTTGAAATTTGGAAAATTTTTATTTTTCTGATTTTTTTATGCATAAAACCATTTTTAAAAAGTTAGGCACTATTTTAATAGAAAAAAAATTAGGTTCACTATATGCACAGGCATCTTGTATAGAAGTATAAAAAATCTGGAATCTTATATGCAATAGTTTATTTTAAAAATGTCTACCTAAATGCAAAAAAAATATGCTTTTGAGAAAAAGTGAAAAAAACTAAGGGTCAAAAGGGGCGGGGTCATTTGTTTAAATTTTTATTTTTCATATTTTAGGGTTATTTTATCAACAAACATCTAAGTATTATACATTTTTAGGTTCAGAAAAATATGCACTATTTCTTAGAACAAAAATTGAAAAATCGATTTTTTGAAAGTATATGATGTCCTGGTTCTCTTAAGTCGAAATACCGTTTAACACGGAATACAATGGTTCGGACAAATTGCTGTGTAGTTTCTTGCATTTTTCTTCTCTAAAACACGAAAAGAAAATCACTTAACACGAAAAGATTTCCCTTCTGGGAATGAACAAAATACGGAAAACACCAGCCCCGCAGGCAAGATTAAAGAGGGGTGTGAAATGAAAGAGAGAAAATTTCACATATTTCATAGAAAGAAGGCTAACTTGACTTTGAAATGCCCTCGGAATAGCCTGTGACACGATCCAATTTTGTTTATCTTAGGTATTTTCACCCTCCACCCCTACAAACGCCACATAAAAACGTATCTCTCACCAGTAGGCATTGAAATTCGCTAACATTGCAGTGTGAGTAAAACTCAGTAAGTTTAGTTTGCGTTTTTCCTACTTTGAAAGAATTTTTTTATCTGCACAATGGCAAAGAGCTCAGAGGGAAAGCAAATTGCTATTTCGCTTAAAATGCAGGTGGAGCTACTTAAGGCTGCTGATCAAAAGAAGAAGATGAAAACGGAAATTTATTAAGACTATGGTATTACTGAATTTTGCGAAAAACTTCATTAAGTTCTTGTGAATGTTTTTGTTTCATCGATTTTTATTAAAGACATGCATATATACATATAAAATATACTCTAAAAACCCTCCACCTTAGTGTGTCAAACATATTTTTTTTTGCAGTTTATCTTTTAAGACGAAAAAAATATTTCAGTCCCCTCAATTTCGTTTTAAACGATTTTCACTGTATTTTTAACTGCTTTTTAAGAATTATTAAAGCATTAAGTGTAAGTTGAACCACCCAATGTCACCATAAGATCAAATGCCCTAGTAACTGTCCTAAACATCTTTTAACCAATAAAGTGATTCAGATTTAATTTTTTAAAAAATCTATTCATATTGTACTTTTTTTTTTTATTGATGAGTCAACTATCAAGTTATCCAGTAGCGTAAAAAAAAGGGAAAATACTTCAAAAAGTTAGCGTAAACAACAATTTTTTATTTCTTTTATTGAGAAATGGAAAATATTTTTTGCTTTAATACTGATCGCACATTCTTCACAAATAAAGTGATATATATATTTAATTCTATTAATAATGTATTACATTCAGTTAAAATTAGTTCTGATTTGCTTCTACATTTTGCTCCCCTTTTAACTATTTTGGAAAATCTCACTTATGGTTTTTAAAAATTTTTGCCGCACTTTCTAATTAAAAATCGTGGCTATTACATTTTAATTGGAGTAAGGGAGTAAATATAAGTGTCGCACTGTTCAACTACACGAGGGCTTTTGGCGACGGACCTCGTAATTTTGAACCATGGTCAAGTGATGGGGACAACACCTGAGCTGGCACCCCCGCTGCTAACTACCACACCAACGGTAGGACGTTTGAACTCTCGACAGATTTAACGTGCATCGCTCCCTCACACGGCGGATCGTCAGTGGTGATTGACTCGAACTCATGACAATCCAGCCACGAGTCCGTTACCTTGACAAATAGGCTACTGCGGTCACCATTTTAATAGGAGATGTAACACTTAGATTAAAGAGCATCTGTGATACTTGATGATGGAAGAAAAAAAAATAATTAAAATCTCATTATTTTTATTTTTAGTGAATAATTTGCTTTTGCATTTCTTTTTCTAAAAAACACGTGGAAAAAAAATTACAGAGCATTTAGTTGTTTTCTGTGATCAGGACAATGTAGTGATTTTTTGAGAACTACGAAAGTGTTCATGATAAAATATATATTATCAATAAAATAATTTGATAATATAACAACAACAAAGTAGATTAATGTCATAGAAAAAGTCCAGAAATTCGTCGTTTGAAAATACTTGTGTTTTTTGGAACTTTTTTCTGTCATTAGAAAATTCTCAGAGAAAAAAGTATTTAAGCACCAATTAATCTGGAAAAATGAGTCAGAAGGGTTATTAGTTAATAATCGATAACGTTATGACGAAATTTATTGTTTGTGTTAGTTAGCATTTTTAGTTAACCTCTTCTGTAAGCATTGGTGGCTCCTTAAGTGAGAAGTGGTGCAGCTGAACATCGTCGAAAATAAAATAAAACATTAATTTTCAGCCGAGATTTTTTTAAAAATTTATAATTTACATTTTTTTTTCTCTAATTATATTGGTATTGTTAAATAATAAGTTTTTTGTGCCTAGTAAATAAATACTTCAATTAGGAATACTACATATTTGCATAAATATGGGTTTCCACATAGAATTAAAACTGGGAAGGAGGGGAGGGTGTCACACAACAAGCAAAACAGGTTGGGTAATCTTATTCTTTACCGAGGGACTAGTCCAACCAGGGCCACACTGATTCTTCAGAATTCCAAGCTAGCTTTTGAATCGCACGTAGATTTCTTTTTCGGGTAAGTCAAGTGACTTATTTCCCATAGATTTTACGTTTCAAATGTTGGATGCCTTAAAAATAAATTTTCAGACATATTTTCAGATTTTGATGCAACTACAAATAACATGAGGATTTTTCAAAATCTTTTCTAAATCCCTTTCCCTTTTTTCCAGTGTAATGATATTTTCAAAGAATATTTTAACTTTTTTTTTACCGCATTTAGAAATATTTATCTATATACATATAAAAAACATTCTCTAAAATGAAATATACAAAAGCTACTGACAAAAAAAAATACTCCAAATTAAATGAAGCATTTGAAAAAAGTCGCTGCTAATAATTTCCACTAATAAGCTTGATCCCCAATCACAACATATAAATCTCCTTTATCAAAATTATAATGTTTATATAATTTCATTATGTGACTTACTAGTATGTTTCATATTGTAAAATATTTAGTTATATTTAAATTTCTTTTCATTATTTTGAACCAACTTTTAATTGATTGTTTAAATTATAGATATTGTTTAGGTTGAAAATTCTTTTATTTGCTGATATATTATAAATCGTTTGTACTTAAAAGTTTTATTGCTTAAGTTTGGCATCTTTTGTATTATTCTAAATATGTTTTTCTCAGTCGAAGAAAAGAATTGCGTAAAATGCATTATCAACGCTGGTTGAATTTAATATGTAATTAATTTAGTAATTTAGTTTTTTTCGAGATATTATCATTCATCTGGATGTTTTTTTTTATCATTTGGTTGATTATAAGAATTAAAGATGTTCACACACACATGAAATAAACTTTGGCAATTATTAATCTCGCAATGTTTGTCAATTGTAAAAGTTCTTTAGATATAATTCATGTACAGTGGCCCACGCAAGGGGGGAGGGTCCCCGGATCCGGACGCCCCCCCCCATTGCTCTTGACTTTTTTTCGATTGATTATAACCCTATATATATAGTACTTAAAATTTAATTAAATATTTATAAATTATTTTTATTAATTAATACTAATTATTCATTTAATAATTAATTTTGTACTGTTTTTTGTTCCCGAAAATCGACAAGATCAAAGAAATATGTTAGACAGCGTATTGGGGTATGATACGAGAAGGGTGGACTTTCGACCCTTGCTCTTGAAAAATTCCAGTGTTCGCCATTGTCTCATATATAAAATTAGTTATAGTTAAAATGTTCAATTTTATTATGCATGTCAGTTATTGTGTTCCTTAATTGGTTTACACTTGTACATAAATATTTGAATGTAATCAAAATAAACTTAGTGGGGACAGATTGTTAGTGCTCGCCGGACGGTGTTAGTGCGTGAACCGTAGTTTGGAGACCCTACTCTTGACTAATAACATAGCTTTTGTAGCAACGGTCTTTCCAATTTTTCGAACCTTACAAGCAATTATTTAAACTGTGCAAACTGCTAAGGAGGGTTTTTTTCAAAAAAATGTTCATGATAAATACACAGTCCCACTTTATCCATTGAGTGCTTGAGGTGGGCGCCCAGGGGCCCGGATAAACTGGACTTAAACAGATTTTCTGGTTATAAATTTCAATCCACCAGTACCAAGGTAGCCTGTAAATCTTCTGCGCCCAGGGCCCGAAATGAGCTTAAACTGGCACTGTAAATACATTTAAAAAAATCATTTTTCAATTTTTTTGTATGAAATATTACTTTATTTTTTTATTTATTAAGCCGACCGTTTCTGTTAAAGAAGCCCGTTGGCGTGGTGTGGTAGTTAGGAGAGGAGGGTGCCAGCTCAGGTGTCGTCCTCGTCCCTTGACCATGGTTTAAAATTACGAGGTCCGTCGTCAAAAGACCTCGTGTAGCTGAATAGTGCGCGAAGTTAATATTTACCCACTCACTCTGTTAAAGAAGTTATTTGCTTTTTGCGTGTTATAACGTACTCTAAAAATATTCTAGTGGTTTCTCAACTACCTTTCGGGGGTTTTAATTGCAAATATTCAAGTTTCTGAAAGGTTTCGTGTGCGTATGGTATTATCGAATAAACTCTCAGAACATCAACATGTAAATCGAACCATGGATCCAATCGCTACCAAATTTTTGAATAAATCAATATTATTAATTTAATTATAATAATTTCAGAATTAATTTATTGCATTGCCCTTTCAAATAATTGTTAATTTTATAACCTGTTGCAATCTTGACTTCTTTTTATCTATCTTATGAATGGCCGCGGTAACCTTGTTTTCAAGGTATCGGATCGTAGCTGGGACGTGCCATGAGTTCGAGCCCAGTACCATTAAAGACCCGCCGTATAGGGGTGCGTTGCACGTTAAATCTGTCGAGAGCTCAAACGCCCTCCCGTTGGTGTGGGGCTCGTGTAGTATAGGGGGGGGGCTTTAGGTTTGGCGATTTTTATATAGATATGGTGAGTTAACGAATTCACTCTGGCTTCCGGACACCTATCGCTAAGTGAAGTAGCTTGGCGATCAATTTTGGTCGCCAGAAGAAATTGACAACGCCAAGGCCCCCCACCCCCATACTACACTTTAACCGTGGTGTGGTAGTTGGGAGAAGGGTGCCGGCTCAGGTGACGTCCTCGTCACTTTACCATTGTTCAAAATTACGAGGTCTGTCGCCAAAAGCCCTCGTGTAGCTGAACAGTGCGACGTTAATATTCTCTCACTCTCACTCACTCTTCGCGTGAAGTTCTGTTTTTACTCCTACTTTCGGGAGGGAACCCCCCCCCCCCTTGCGGTCTAGGCCTTAGGATCAGAGAAGAAGCGCAGCTGGTGTTGCGATCTATCACAAACAGAACAACTCACATTTTGTAGCTCCTCACATATGAATACTACTTATCGTCAAACAAGTGGATTAGGTATTGTTATTCAAGATATTGGGGACATATGTGCGGCAGAATGCTTATTTGAAAATGGACAAACAGTGATTTCGGTGGTTATGAATCGGAAAAAAAATCAGGCGACGTTAATATTCACTCTCATCTGCCTTATGAATTTTTAAAAAACACTTCCGTCTCCTTTCATTTCAACTCATGTTTATCATGTTATGCACTTTTACGAAATTTTACAGAAAAACAAAGAATAAATCATTTTAAATGAAATTGTTTTTAAATTTGTTAGGAGGTGCATGTCTTAAGTAAATCGTCAGTGATGGCAAATTCTCTTGTAAGCTAACTTGTTTACTTTCATTTTCGAATTAAAACATGCATCCGTTATGATTTTTAAAAAAATATTCGCCGAGGTGAACTATTCCAAGCAAGCGCCTGTGTCGTCGAACTGCAAGCTCCGGTACCTGAACTATAAATAGATCTTGGGAAAACTGTCTAATATATATCCCCCCTCTCCCCCTTCTTTTTTCTTCTATTTCAAGTTCACACGTTTCACTCGTATTTCTCTAAATTATTGCTCACATATTTCATTTTTTTAAAAATTGATACGTTAATAAATAAATTTGGATGCCTACTTTTTTTAAAAAAGAAATGTTAAAAACAGCTCTGAAGATGTTAAGATCACATAAGAGAGGAATCTTCAAATATTTCTTTGCGAAATAAATATATTTACCATATATTAATTCAAATGCTACTATTAGCCATAACGTTAAACCTGTGTAGTTGAAATTTCACTAAAAGCATTTTAACATTCGTTCCTTTTATTTATTATTATATAAATTCTTTCTCTGGACATTATCGTAAACTCATGGTCAGCGTTGTTGAAATTTGGGTTCGAGTCCCGGAATCACTGAAGAAACGCTGTGTAGAAGGGCAAATGTACATACGTTGAATCTGTTGAGGCTCCCAAGTCATCGTACGGTGTGGTGTGGAAGTTTGGAGAGGGAGGCGCATGAATGAATATTTACGTCGCTTTATTCAGCTACACTTTGTGGCCGCGGTAGCCAAGTGATCTAGGCATCGGATCGTGGTTAGCATGTCATGAGTTCGATCCCAGTACCACTGAAGACCCGCCGTGTAGGGGAGCGATGCACGTTAAATCTGTCGAGAGCTCAAACGTCCTCCCGTTGGTGTGGTGTGGTAATTAGGAGAGGGGGTGCTAGCTCAGGTGTCGTCCGCGTCACTTGACCATGGTTCAAAATTACGCGGACCGTCCCCAAAAGCCCTCGTGTAGCTGAACAGTGGGACGTTAATATTCCCTCACTCACTCACTCACTCTTCAGCTACACTTTTGGCGATCATAACTTTGAACTATGGTCAAGTGATGAGGACGACACCTGAGCTGGCACCCTCTCTCCTAACTTCCACACCACACCAACGGGAGGACGTTTGAGCCCCGACAGATTTCAAGTGCATCACACGGTGGGTATTCAGCGGCACTAGGCTCAAACTCATGACACGTCGACCACAAGTCCGCGATCTTGACCACTAGGTTACCGCGGCCACCGGGGATTGGGGCGCATCTCATGTATTGACGCAGTTAGATAACTAGGGCGCCAAATTACGAGAGGTATTGACTGTGATTATCGTTATCAAATAAAAATAGACAAAGGTAAGCATTCAATGAATACTCAGGCAGTGGCGTTAGGGCCCCCCTGGAAACCCAGGTTTTGGGCCCCAAGCCCAAATACGTACTTAGCGTCAGTCAAGCTTTGGGCCCCTAGAGTCCCTGCCCCCCCGCAATGCGGGGGTGTACTTTACGCCACTGCACTCAGGCTACGGTAAAAGAGTGGTCATGGTCGTGAACCCGTGACCGATGTTGATGAGTCGCGGGTTCGAGTCCTATGCCACTGAAGTCCGGCCGTGTAGAGGAGTTAATGCACGTTACATCTGTCGGACTCAAAGTCCTCACGTTGGTGTTGTGTGGATTAGGGAACTGGGGTATTGACTCGGGTGTTGTCCTCGTCACTTGACCCCAGTTCAAAATTATGAGATCTGTCTCCAATAGCTCTCGTGTTGTTTAAGTTCCGCGGAATAAAAAATTCATTCCTTCGTATCTTCCGATATTATTCTCGAATCTTTAAATGAGACAAAACAGCCATATCAATGACAATCGAACAAATTTTCGAAACTAAATATTTGAATGAGTATCAAGCTATAGTAGAATATAATAGGAGCCATATTAATAATAGAAATTTTGTTTTTCATTCAATCCAAATTTTCTTGGCTGCAATAGCCTAGTGGTTAAGGTCACGAACTCGTGGCCGGTGTTTCGCGAGTTCCTAGTGCCACTGAAGACCCGCTGATGCACGTTTGATCTATCGAGGTTCAAAATCCTCTTGTTGTCGTGGTGTGGTAGTTTGGAGAAGGAGTGCCAGCTTAGGTGTCGTCAGCAGTGACGCAACGGAGAATATTAGGGTCGCACTGCAAAGTCAGAACCCTCCCCCCTTGATACAGGATTGCGCGTTTCGCCACTGGTGTCGTCCTCGTCACTTGACCGAAGTCGAAAATTACGAGGTCTGTTGCCATTAGCCCCTGTGTTCCTTTTTAGCGCCACGTTAATAAGTTCTCACACTTATTCAAGCCAAACTGTTCGAAAAAAAAAGGGCTGTATCAAACCATGATCTTCGCCAATATTCTTCCTTTATCTTTTAGCAAAAAAAGATAGCAGCAACCCCCATAGACCAACAAATTTGTAATTTTTATTATACAGAAAACGTGTATTTATATACGGAGTTTTGTAATTTTTACGAACAGAATGACCTGTTTTTAAGAATGTTATTCTCCCCCCCCCCACACGATCATAAGAGAGGTCTGTATACGCCACTGTTTCCATCAAAATGTACTGTAAGTAAATTTTAACATGCTATTATAAATGCTCTAAATCCTTCACCTTTATAGCATAAAGGAAATACATTTAAAATTTTCAAAATATAACCTTTTTGGATAACATGTAAGAATTTATTTTACAAATTAGTCTTTAATTTTGCGTTCTGGCATTAGAATTTTGATATATTTATAATCAATAACAATTGAAACAGTTAATGGTGTTTTCTTAGAAACCAGCTCTCAGCCTTCCACAAGTATTCCCTCAAAAGGTGATTTAAATCTCCGACCTTAACCACTAAGACATCGTTCAAAAAATAAAAAGAAATAACATAACATTGTTGATGAAATTTTAAAGAGATGTAAGAAAATAATTACGATACACATAAATTTTGCGAATCCTTCATAATTTGAGAATAAAAACATGAAATAAAGTAATTTTTTAAAAAAAAATCTTTCTTTTTCTCTTTTATTTCTTCTAAAATGATTTTTTCGATCATGATAAAGCAATGCTTTTGAATGTATAGTGCAGATTCCATATTTTGCTATGATTATATCACTAAAATAACACGAAATTTTCCAAATTTCGATACTTGAAGTTTGAGTGACCCTGACTTTCCCCATTGTGTAAAAGCAATTAAAGGCTATAATTTTTGCGAAAGTTTGTAATTATTTAGAAATTTTTTCTTAACTGATATTCTCATAATTCGATCGGCGAATTTCAGTGTTTCACAAAGTTATTTTATCGAGAAAAGTTCAAAGAAACATCGTTCTTTTTTTTCAGTAAAAAACACGTTGTCTTCATAGCCGAATTTCATCAATAAAAGAAAACGGATTTTTTTGGTGATGAGGGAGTTATTAGGGTTACACTTAGTCACTTCTTCGGTCACCTTTTTTTAACGTCTGGCAAAATGAAAAAAGCACATTGTGCGTCACCCCAATTTTTTTTTTCTACACTCAAACGCATTAAGCGACTTTCTTTTTTTTCCATACAAGCAATTTTCCACTCACAATACCATCTCATTTGGGTTTCAGTCCGAAAAGGAGTGGCTTCGCAGA
Source organism: Trichonephila clavata (assembly GCA_019973975.1). Classification (NCBI taxonomy): domain Eukaryota; kingdom Metazoa; phylum Arthropoda; class Arachnida; order Araneae; family Nephilidae; genus Trichonephila; species Trichonephila clavata. The sequence goes on along the minus strand of BMAO01016347.1, from coordinate 106,596 downwards.
AAACGAGCCTTGTTCCACGAAAATCGCACATGGCTTGGCGACTTTTCGAACTGTTTAGATTGGAGAAGAGAAAGTTGTTTTCCTCCCCCCTCTCTCTTCTCCGTCCCTGTCATTCTGTTTCATGGTAAACCTACAAACTTAAGTCATCAGTCGTAGCACGTGTGATAATAGCCATTTATTTGATTTTGAAGTATACTTTTGTGAAGAAAATGGCTAAAGGTAAGAGAAAAATTGTTCTTTTTGGCTGTAGTAATGAACTCAAGAATACTGATTACAGGTCAAAACAGTTTTGAAAAATCGTCTGTTTTTACACGATGTACGCATGTGCCTTAAAACTTCGGAGTTTCCAAGGACGAATCAGCGTGGGATGTTCAGGAGTAGAGTCAAAAAAGTTTTTTTTTGTTACTCTTTGTTGTGAGTTTTTCGATATTTGGAAGCTCTCTGTTTCCGAGGTATATTTCCAAGTAAAATGTTTTCGAATAAATGATCATTTTGTTATTTTTATATTTTCTGTAGCATAGTGTTTCAAATGTAGCGCAATTCGCTCTGTTTAATTCTCTTATTCGTGATGTTTTCAAATGTAATTTTTTTTCTTACCCTTTTAAAACTTCTTATATTAAAATTATAAGAATAGCTTTTTGAATTTTTATCAAATAGTTTTTTTTCTTGTTATTTATGCATAATATGTTACTGTATGAATATCAATCAAATAATTTGTTTCGTTGAAAAAGTTAACTTTTCTATTAATAATATTCGTATAGTATTTTCGAATATTTAGTGTTAAACATAATTGAAAAATGTCTTCTTAATTTCTAAACTTTTTTTTTAAAATTACGTATTTTTGTGTATTTTTTAGATAATTTTAAAATTTCTCATTGAATATAGGCTTCTAAGAATTTGAGTGTCCTTTGCATGCTTTCTATTATCTTTAGTTAATTTAAAATGCTTCAGTTTTGATTGTTAAAGTTAACTCCTATATTGGTGATGGGAGCTTTTATTATATTTATATCTTTCATTTTTGTAGTTTTTTGTACTTCTCATTCATTTACTAAAAAAAATCAACATTTCCATTTATTCAGTATACATTGATTATTGAATAATGAAGCATTTGCTGTTGCAAGATTTTGTCATAAGTATATTCATTTCTAACTATCTGTTTCAGGTTATTAATTTGCTCAATGATTTTGATGTGTAATAAGAAATAAGAATAACTTAAGAAATATAATCATGATGAATTCAGAGAGTCAAGATTTTTTGAAGTGTGAAACAGAATCAAAAAGAGCCTTAAGATGTTTATATTAAAAGTTTATTAAGTTAAAGATATTTATGCAAGTAAGTAGATTTGATAACATATTGTTATTTATTTAGTTTAAAAGTGTTTTAAAGGGAACACAGTATTATTCAATTAACAAAAGTCAGTCAAAAATTCTTTTCAGCTAAAATGATTTTTTGAGTTTTCTATAATCTCACAAAATTTGAAAGTTCTCTGTTAAAAAAAATCCAGAGTTATAATAACTTTTGTTTTTTTTAAATTCACATCCCAATGGCAAATAAAAGCTTTAAACTGATTTATCTCAAAAAGAAAAAATAACTAGTTTATCTATATTCCAAATGCCAAGGTTTTTTTTCTGTCATGCCAAAATGTTTTGGTATTTTTTCTGCCTATTACTATTAGTACATGCAACAAAAGTTGGTGTATATTTTTGAATCAAAGCAATATTTATTTTTTAACAAAATAGTTGAATTTAGAATTTTTGTATTTTTTAAGGGATTTTCAATAAGCATTCACAAAAATTTATTTTATGAATATCAGTCATGTTAGCTGAAAATCCATACCTACTTTTGTTGTATATAAAATATGTATATGTGCTTGTAAATAAAATTTCATGTTTGTACATAAATAATTGTAGGAGAAGTAGCATTTTAAAATATCTTCAGGAATTTAAAAAATTTTCTTTAAAAAATTTAATGGTAGTATTTTGAGTGCAAAACCTTTTTTTGCATAATACATGAACATAGGTTAAAAGTGAAAAAATTGTAAAAACCATTAAAGTGGAGATTTTTTATAAATTGTACCATGTCTTCTTAAATCAGGGGTGGCCAACCCAAATGACCTTTCGGGCTACTTCAGCAAAATATTATATTCCCACGCAGTTGCTTAGCTAGGTATCCAAATTCCATGGTGCAAAAACAAAATAAGGGCCCTATCTGTTTTGGGGTTTATCTAGTAAAAAGGTAAAAAATATATGAATATTTTAAATATACAAAGCTACTTTAACATCAGCTTTTTATCATGCTCTGCAGAACTTAGGAAAGCGAAGCTACTATGAGTTTCCTTGTGTGAGCTTTAGTGATTGCCCATGTTTGATTTGACATCAAGACAGACATTTTCCAGGACAGTTGTGAAGAGTTTAGGAACTGTGCTGGAACTGGAAGATGAGAAGTAACCCCCATAATAAAGAGTTAAACAGTAACAAACAAGATTACAAATTGTAACATGCATATTAGGAAATAAAATGATGTAGATAAAAAATAAAAGGTTTATTATAAGAAGGTCGGACTTGTTTACTAACAACAGAAAGAATTTTAGGGGAATTCATTACAAATTCTAAATTATTTTCAACTAAGTTGCCATGATTATATAGTTGTGTTGAAACCTTTTATATTTTAAATATGGGAGAAATTATTGTAGCTTTCATGGTGGTCAAAATCTGAGGACCCCTGGACACGGCACTGCATACTCCATTGGTAGCTATGGCACTGATCCCACGGGCCTCATATAAAAATTTATATCTATATATTTGGTTTGGACCCAATACAAACATTGGAGTAAAATTTAAAACTGAATGAATTATTGTTTTCATTATTTTTCATGTATACAAACATAGTTAATATAATAATGTAATGATCAAATAATGTTTAGTTTGTTTCATTAATGAGATATTTGTTTCTCAAATCTTTCATTTCATTTGTATAAAAACAGAAGCAAGTTTGAACAAAAATAGAGGCACGATGAAACAGAAACAGTTATGGGGTTTCTTTGTTACAAAACATTAAAAAACAAAAATATTGTACAAAATAATCGTATTTGTAAAGTTGTACTGAATCTCTCTGTCCGCAAAATTGATCAGTGTGGGCTGGGGGGTTAGCCACCCCTTCCTTAAATGTTATGAATCTTTAATTGTAAATTCAAATGCACATAATTTTAGTGCACAGAAAAGCATTTAAATATTTCCATTGTGAAAGGAAAAGGGCAAGGTAATATTTTTTAAATTTGTATCTATACTATTATAGGCTATTAATTGTTATATAAATAGTATATGTCTGTAGCTAAGTTATATTAGTTTATTTGCATTGCATGAACACTACATCAAAATTGTTTATTTAACAAGTTCAAAACTGAAATTGCATTTTGAGTTTTCTGAGAAATAGAAGCTAGTATTATGTACATTTTGTAATGCTGTGCTGTAATCAAAGGTGAATGCATTAAAAAATTGTGAACAATATGAGTTACCAAATTATAAATTCATTTGTAAGAGTAAAATTTTATTTAAAGTATGACCTCTTCAAAAAAAAAAAAAAGCTGCTATATAAATATACATTAATTTTTTATTTAATTTTCTTTTTTTAATGAAGCAAATTTTTAATTTAATATATACTATCAATTTTATCTTTCTTCTTTTACTCATTTATATTTATCCATTTTCAATTTTGAAATGAAACTTCATGCTTTTGTTTCATTTTTCCTTTCTTTCAATCAATTTTATTGTAATATTTTATACAGCTCTAAATGAACATAAAATTAGAAAATCTTAAATTTTTAGAAATAAATGTGAGTAGATTTGTTTGCTGTTTTAAATAGTTACTCTAATTTAATAATTGAAATTTTCTTATCATTTTACAGATTGTTTTAACATTTGATCATAAGATGGAGGGAAGAAATAATTTTAAAGTTTTGTCATTCCTTATTTGTTTTATCACTGTTGAAGTTTTTGCAACAGTAGGAAGTGGTAAGTATTGTTTAATTATATTTTGTAATCCATAAAATGTGAATTATACAAGGAACCAAATTAAAAATTCAAATGTGCCAAGAGTAACATTTTATTTAAAGTGTGGGAAAATTATATAAAGTAATTTTTTTGTGATAGAATTAAGGTAGTCTTTGCCAAATGTACTAGAAGCTGAATTACATGCAGAGCTCATTTTCTGACTGAAAAATGTCTAAATTTTCAGGAAAATTTTTAATAGATTAATCCATGCATTGTTTATTTTATAGCATTTTTAAAACTGCAAATATTTCATAGGCACTTATTTTTTCATTTAAACATATAAAAAGGATAGCTCATTTAACATTATGGTGTAGAAGAAAAAATGCTAGACACATTTTACACCTAAAAAATGGATCAATTCAGATAAAAATTGGGATTATGATAAAATAAGTTGCTCCCTATAGGATAACGAATCTAGAACATATTAAAATTACACTTCTTTTATATCTAAAAAAATATTACAAGTTTTGGTTCTGTTCTTAAGCAAAAAGAGCCTTAAATGGAAAGTTAATTTGCTATATCATGTTTATAAAATCTGATAATGGTTTTAACATGTTCCCTCTTTTTCAATTAAGAGAAATTAACACAGAAAATGAATGTTGTTTTTATTTACTATATTAACTGATTGTCCCTCATTTTTGTTTACAATATCAACTGATTATCACAATGTTATTTTTTGTTAAACTATTTATGTGATGATTTTATTCTGGTCAAGTTTCATCGAATCTTTTTTTTAAATAAAGAGGATTGAATTCATGTCTTTGAGGTTAATTTCCAGCTTCATTTTTGCTTTTAAACATGTAATTCTTTTAGGGCATGTTTAAAATTAGTAAATACATTGTTAAAAAAATTGGGAAATGCTATGATTTTTGTGGAAACTATTTTATAATGAACTCCAGTTTAGCGAGTGCAGCATTCATTATGTAGTAGAAAATATAAAGAAATCCTTTGTCACTTATGAGATAAGTTGAAAGCTTTATAAATATGAAATCACAACATATCTAATTGGTTGTCAGGAGAGTCGATAGTCACTTAGAAGCTCGTTAGATTATTTTGTCAAAATGTTGGTCTGTAGACCTGTGGACCGCCTTTACTAAGACTTAATATGCGCATACTAAAAGAAACATATTTTATGAAACATCGATGCTAGCCAGACTGGAGAATCGGCTTTTACACAATCGATGCCACTTTGTGTTTACCTGTATCTATTATTAAATTATAATTAATATTGTAAACCTTTTTTTTATGCGCACCACACCTACGCCTTTGGGCGGATCACAACACCTTAAAAAATTTATAAGTAGCCAGTACCCTTGAAAAGCCTGCCCACCCCTGCTGTAGAATATCCCAAAAGGTAATTTCCAGATTAATAAATATGGCCATGATAGCCTAATGGTTATGTTCACTGACTCATGGCAGGCATGTCATGAGTTCAAGCAAAATGCCACTGAAGACCTGCAGAGGGGCTGATGCACGTTTAATCTTTTGAGATTCAAATGTCCTCCTAATGGTGTGGTGTGGAAGTTTAGAGAGGGGCAGCTCAGTTGTTGTCCTCATCAATTGACCATGGCTCAAAATTATAAGGTCTGTCACATCAATAGCCCTTGTGTTGCTTTTTATGCGAAGTTAATATACACTCACCCTTATTATTAAATTTGTATTTAGAAATTGGTACTGTCAACCTAGCTGATTATGATCATATGAGTTTAATACAAACAGTTAATGAGAAGTTTAATACAAACAATTAATGAGAGACCAGATAATCTATTACAGCTGCATTTTTACTGGAATTAAAATTGTGACTTGCAGTATTAATACCAATCCCATCCTGGAAATAAGTATTTCATAAAGATATAGTTTGTGTTTCCATTAATAGTGGACAAGAGTGCTATTAATGTCATAGGTCCGTGAACAACAGGACAAGTTTTACCTTATATATATATAATCAAACTATTGGCAGATTTTACTTTGTATGTTCAATTTGGGTGATACAAAACGAGATGGCATATCATATCTTTATCAGTGACTATTCTGACCTGCATAATCAAAGAGGATTTTCTAACAATTTTGTTTATGTGGATGAAATCCTGAGATTTTGTGGTCTCTTATGCTTCAACAGTTAAGAATAAATTCTTAAATGATATCATCAGGGCATATCATTTTCAGCTTGTGGCTAATGCATTTTTTGATGGTACTTTTTTTTTGGTAGGATTGACTATGTTATTTTCTGAGTATGAAACCAGTTGATCAAGTTAAAAATATTCTTAGAATAAGAGATGTTGGTTGCTTAGAAAGTTTTGAGACCTTTTAGCATTTGGAAAAACCTTTCTTTTTTTTTAGAATGGGAAAAAAATTCTTGTTTCCTTCTTGTTGTTGCTTATGCCACCTGATCGACAGTAACATCTTCCTTCTTGATAACCCCATTGATCACATCAACTATTTTTTGGATTATTATGTATTTAATTTGTAAAAATTGGATTCTTTCTTGAAACTTTGACAGAAATAATGCATGTACTTTGTATAATTCATGTTTTAAAATAAAGGATGGTTTTCTTTTAATATTTATTATGTAACACATGATTTGTATGTAGCAAAGTTAGTGAAACTTTTTAAATTTCATTGTTTATTTAAAATCTTAATATCTCTATTCTGTTTCAGCAGTATTAATGTTTATTAAAACTGCGTTAATGTATTTCTCAATCCACAATGTTAGAACAACATATTGTGATGAGACCGAAAAATCATAATTCTATTTCTTGTAGCTCTGTTTTTAATGAAGGTTTTTTTTTATTTGTCTCAGTGTTTATTGATATTTTGCTTAATCTTAGTAACTTCTATATTTTATTTTAGTAGATTTATCTGATGATGCCAAGAACACCCAAAGTAATAGAACTTTGGCGAGTCCAGTTTTCACACATGATTTTACTGAAACTGATGTTAAAGTAAAAATTGGGTCTATTTTAAACTTGCATTGTCCTGCTGATGGGTATCCTGAGCCAAAGATTGTCTGGCACAAGGATGGCTCTCCTGTATTTGAAATAAAGGATGTGAGTATCTCACGAATACTTTTTTGTTTGTATATATTTGTTTAAAATTTTACATTTTTTCATTAGTAACAAAAATGTGTTTTTTTAAGCTGGAATTGATAGTATAAAATCCCAAGAAAAATGGATAAATGTTGTATTTTAGGATGTAAATTATTAATATAATAGCATTTTCTTTTTCTAAAATCTTGTATTACCTATGTGTTGTATATTTAGCTAATTATTTTTTGGGCATTAAAAATACTTGTGATAATGAATGTTAAGTCGAATATACAAAATTCATTTAGTTAAAGTTATAATTTTTTGACTTTCATTTATGTGATTTTTGGTTATTTAACTTTTTGTGTATCTGATTTTTTTAGTTGAGTTCAAAAAAAATCTTTGATAAACCATATCTAAATTTTGAATTTGTTTGAAGTAACATTTTTTTAAAGAAAAATATGATATATACTTAAATTTAGAACTCAATTCATTATGAATCTTTCAATATATGTTTTCTCTATTTAGACTTATTTTCATGATTGGTCTTTGAAAAAAGAGAATATTGCAGAAAATGATGAAGGACTATATACATGCATTATTTCTAACAGTGAAGGTTCAGTTAGTTATAATTTCACAGTAGAAGTAGTTGAAGGTAAGGCTTTGAAAACATTTTGTATGAATCACTATATAATCTTGTTTTTACTTACTGTATTTTCATTTTAAAGGTTTATTAAACAATGCTTATAGTTATTGATCTAAAATCAATAAAACAAAATCAAAGTATTTCTAATTTTTTTATGTTCAATAGTATTAAATCATTCTTTGAGCTTTTTTTAAATTAAAAGATTGATTCAATAATTTTTTAAAAGATAATTTTAAAACATTTGATTTAATAATTTTTTCACATCATGGAAATGTTTGTGTTCTGTTATATTTATGTAAATATGTTATTATTTTAGATCAAATATATGTAGTTAATATAATAAAACAAAGAATATATCTCATGTAAATTTGTGATTTGCTGCCAGATTTATTTTTCTAATTCGTGTTCATTTCTTTTGAATCCTATGGATATATTTAGTTTTTTAAAAACTTTTTGTAATTCCTTTGTCTTAACTTAGAATCATTTGCTTCTGAAAAAAATTTTGATGGCTGAAAAATAAGAGAAATTATTTTCTGGATATTTTTTTAATTGTATAAAAATGTTGCTAAGATTCAATGATTCTTTTAAGAGAAGCTTAAAAGAGTTTTTTTTTGCATGCATTAATGTTTTTTAAACAATATACTTGTTTACTAAGTCGGAAAACTGGAAATTAAACTTTCCTATTATTAAACACTAAGAATACAATTGGTAAATATCTCAGACTTAGGAAAGTATATTCTGTAAAATGAAGTCAAAATGTGGCTGCAAAAAATGTGTTTTCTCTGTGAATAAGCAACTGTTCATATAAATAATTTTGATTAAAAGAAAAGATTTGAAAGACAAAACTTAAAGCTAGTGTAAGGGAACAGTATTCTTCGTAATCTAATAGAACAAAAAAAAAAATTTCTCCCTTATAAACAGTTTATTACAACTTTAGACAAAAATGATGGATGTCTTCAAAATTTGCTTTCTCTGCATGAAATATAGGAACTACGTTTCTTTTCCATTTCAGAGGGCCATTGGCGTCGATAAAATTTTCTTCTTGTCGGATTAAACACCAAACACAAAATAAGGTGTTTTTTGTGTTTCTGCCCATACACCATAAGCATTTAAACTTGCTAATTGTGTGGTTGGTTTACCACAATTAGTAAGTTTTTACTGGCATTTGGCAATTTTTTTGTTGCATTTTTATGACCCCCTCCAAAGGGGAAAAGTACTAAATTACAAATATCTTTTTAATCCTTATGTAAGATATCATTGAAAGATAGTTGCTTAGATTTTGTTAAAAGAAATTTTTAGATAATAATAAGAATTCCTACAAATATTCTTAATATTTGCTAAACATTCTTTGTGTGTCAAAGGATTTAATAAGTTCTTTTCTTTTCTTGGCAAAATAACAAACATCCAATTTTGACAGAATGAACCCAATATGAGTATATCATTTTTGAGTTCAAAGTAAACTTCAGAAATTTTATATTTATTTGAATTAGAATGAGCATACTTTATTTTTAAGAATTACAGAAAGAAAAAGAAAAATATTGCTTTTTCTTACAGAAAAACATCTTTTTTTTACTTGTCAGTTTTCAATATGTTCATTGTTTTTGTCTTGTCCATGCAGTGAAATCAAATAGTGCTGGAGGTGTCCAAAAAGGCCCTTGCTATGTCGACGACCTTTGTTGAATAAAGCAGTTGTTGGTTCATGGGGTTTAGGTCTGTGATGTGGAATTTAGCTCATATAGAAGTAGCCCAGTCATCTTAGACAAAAAAAAGGGGTCAACTGCGGAATGAGAGATAATAAGCTGTAAACTTGTTTAGACCTTTATTTTGTCACTCTAAATGTTGTCTCAAAAGTCTCATAAAATCTAGTGTCCGTGTCTTAAGATATTCGAGGTCAAAGGTCAAGAAAATCGTTTTTTTTGCAAATATCTCGTTTCCTATGGCTTTAATGGTATTTGCATTTATTATAAATATTGTAGAGAATAAAATTTTCTATAACTTTAATTGAAACATTTTTTTATACATCAAACCGTTTTTGAGGTAGATGGTGCTGAACGCGGAGCGCTTAATTATCTACAACATAACGCAAGGTCAACTGTTAGTCACATGACATAATACGCCGTATAGTCTATAAACCTTAAAAATAGATATAGTTACAAACATTTGGCATTTTTTATTAATTATTACATTACATTTATTAATAGTTTTCCTTAATCAAGTATATTTTTTAATAACCTCATCTGTTCGTAGAATATTTCATCGTTTCCTGGTGGAATGGCTTTCTGGAACAGCTCACTAAATGTAATAAGGCTTTTTCTACTTCTCAGGTTATGTTTCTTCCTTTTATTGATCCTCCTGCCAGTAACGTTGACACAATTTGTACTACTTTACATTGTGCTGCAAATATTGCCAAGCTACATGGTCAAAAAACGTGTTTAATTACTTTTGATCAAACTCTCTACTCTAAAGCTTGTGTAATAGTTGCTGCATCAGATGCTAACTCAGAATTTTGTAAGATAGTTGTTAAATTAGGAGGATTTCATATGCTCATGTCCTTTCTTGGATCCATAGGATATATAATGGACGGAAGTGGACTAAAAGAAGCTCTAGGTAAAATATATGCTACAAATTCAGTCGATAGAATGTTGAATGGTCATGCTTTTTCAAGAAGTATCAGAGGTCATACATTATTACGACTTGCATTATCAATGATGATCTTCGTAGACATTAAGATTGTGTGTTAAATTAATTAACTGAATAAATCAATTGCCGAAATGTATCCTATGAAAGTGTTGGTGTAGGTAACTCAAACTTATTTATTGATCCATTTCAGAATAAACTGAATGAATTAAAAGCTCGATGTCCTACAGCACAATTATGAGTACAATATTTCGAAATGGTATCAATAGCACCCGACATCATTCGTGCTGAAAGACTGGGACTTTTCAAAAAACATCTTAATGTTGTACGAAGAATGCTGCTATATTTTCAGCTAGTGGTCATTTTTTTGTATGCGAAGTCTGCACATTTATATCTTCAAGATATGATCGATTTCTAAAATACATTGGATGGACAGACTTTTAAGAATTTTTAAAATGGATTCTCCACCGTGAAACGAACAGAAATTTAATTCTGGTACATGGACAGATATGTTTATCGAACAAAGTCTAATGAAATCTATGAAGACAGAAGAGGAAGTATCTCGCGGTCGAAGTACGTAAGAAAGTGTTTTAAGTAGATGTGCGTTTGCTATGTACGCTACAAATACAATTTGTGAGGAGATGGAGAAGTTTTTTACCATCTCTTTAAACTCTACTGAACAACACGTTAAAGCTAAGGATTCAGGAGTAAAAAGAGATAATACTGATGTAAGTGAGCTAGTTGAATGGTTAACACTTCATAATCTCTCTCTAAATACACAACAATTGGTATCTTTAGCTTCTGTAACGGTTGGGAATGATCAAATTAACTGTCACAAAGCCCATGAAATCTGATTAGAATCATTGGTAAAGATAACTGGTTTAAAATTTCATGAAATAAGGTTAAAACAATCTGATAAGGTTTTATCGCTTTCGATTGTCAACAAATCTGTCAAAATTAAAGGTTGTAGAGTTTCAATTGATCTATTGCTACTCTTCCAAACAATAACTGAAAGCAAACAGTTTGAATGTAATGTTCAAGAATATCTCCAATATAAACTAAGTCCATATCCATCTGCTTTATTTGATAATTATGATATGTGAAATACCACAAAAGCGACATTATATGACAATATGACTCCTGTCGATTTCGACTTCAATAAAAAAATTTTACGTACATTATCGATGGTGGGTTTCTTTTGCATTGCGTCGTATGGAGTAAAGACGATACTTTTTCGATAATTTTAGATAAATATGTAAAATATTTACAAAAACATTATGATTCTAAAACTGTAGTTGTATTTGATGGATACTCGGACTATACCAAAAACAAAAAAGCAATGAGACAGCTAAGAACTGCTGCTTTATCAAAATCAAATGAAGTTTGTTTCGATGAAACAATGATCATATCAATTCGCCAAGAGGAATTTTTGTTGAATCGATGTAATAAAAAATATTTTATTAACATGTTGATTGGAAAATTAGAATTTGTTGATATCACGACAAAACAGGTCAGAGATGATGCATATGTTCTTATCGTAGAAACAGCTATTGAAGAATTCGAACATTACGGGACTGCCGTCATAGTAGGAGAAGATATTGATTTGCTCGTCATTTTGATTGGACGTATTCAAGCACATTAAGAAGAAGTGTTCTTTAAAAAGTTGGCAAATGGAATGTTAAAACTCAAAAATTCTCTTCCAAAAGTTTTGATAAATATCCTCATTGTAAAAAGCATATTTTATTTCTGCACGCATTTAGTGGCTATAACACAAAATCTACATTTTTTTAAAAAAACAAAAAAAAAAATTTTGTTAGAATATTAGAGAATGTTTTGTATTTAGATCAACTAGTTCAAGTATTCCAGAAAGAAAACTGTCCTGTACAAACATTACATGAAAATGGAGTACGAGTCTTGTTGACGATATGCAATGCTCAAAAATCTGAGAACAGTATTAATAATCTTCGTTACATTCAATTCATCAAGTCAACCAAGCTCAACAAACCTGTGCAGTTATTCAATCTTCCACCAACAAATAAAGAGGCTCATCAGCAGTGTATATTATCAAGTGTAAATTTGGTTACGGAAAGATTTAGAACCCCAGGAATGTAGTTGAATTCTGCAGAATGAATTCTTAGAATAGATCACGACAATATTACCGCATGCTCCAGATGAATTACTCAATACAATATTTTGCAACTGCAAAAATGGTCATGGTTCACGCTGTAGATGTAGGAAATCGGGGTTGCAACGTTCTTCAGCTCACGACACGAGAGCGATCTCGATGAAGATTGTACTTTTGATCCCGAAATCCTTCTAGATTTGGAGACAAATACCCTTCACAACGAAAATAATGAGAATGAATTGGAAATTTTCGAGTGACCGGAAGACAATGAAGAAGAAAGAAAAATAACATTAATGTTCATCTTATTATTAAAATTTTTGTGAAACCTCTTCACACATCCTAATTTTGATTGTAATAATTATATAAAACGATATTTCTAAATAAAAATATAATTAAGAATTACTTGCTTTATTTTTTTCAGTACTTTAAATGCAATTAGTATATATAATAATAGAATATAATAAAAAAAAATACCTCAAGCATATTTGTCAACAACTTTTGAACTATGCGAACATGTAAGTGTTATAAAAGAAATTAATACTATCTTAATGAAAATTTTTAATAAATTTAATGTAATAATAAATAAAAAATGCCAAATGTTTGTAACTATATATATTTTTAAGGTTTATAGACTTTATAAGGCGTATTATATCAAGTGACTAATGGTTGACCTTGCGTTATGTTGTAGATAGTTAAGCTCTCCGCGTTCAGCGCCCTCTATCTACACTATTAAAATTCGAAGGTAAACAAACGTATCTATCTATCTATCTATGTATGTGCGTCTATCTTCTCACGAACAGCACCACGCAGAAAGTCGCGGAAGGTACCAAAAGATCGGGAATTTTCCGGGGAAGCCATATTGCCTATTTATATTCCGATATTGTAATTAGTTAAAAAGATATTAATTAAAAGCCTTAAAATGCCTAATTGTTTTACTCCTGCCGGTTGTTTACTTGGCGGAACTTCCCTTCCGTTTCGGCCGAGCGGTAATCTTACGTTTTCCACCATATTAAAATTGTCATCTAATTTTCGGTGTTCAAATGAGACAAAAAATAATTACAGAATCTTTTTTTTTAGAGAATTTTTAAAAAGTAGTCTTTAATTTTTACTTCACATTGAATAACTTCGTCATTTATGAAGATAATCTCACAAAACCTTTTTTCCGTGTGTACAGTAATATTATCCGTAACATATACGAAGATTGAAAAAATTGCTTCAAAATTACGGATTTTAAAAAAAAATTGTGATTTTCGTAAACTTATGTTTTTTTTTGAGAAATAAATTAAAAAGTAGTAATTTGTACATTTTTTATTTCAAAGTACGTTATTTTTGCAAATAGTTGGTGGTGTTTGAGAGCATTAACGTAAAAATGACGCCCTTAAAATAAAGGTAATGATTTTTTAAAATAATTTAAAATACGCGATTTTACATTTAGGCAAACATTGGTTAACTGTCTGGTGGTGGAGTGCTCAGAGCTCCCGCTACACTCAAGACTATAACTGCAGCACTGCCGTGCGTGGTCAATGCAAAGGATTGTGTACGCCTCGCAGAAACCCGCCTATCGGTCCTTTCAAACTTGTCTTAAATTTTTTCTCCTACTGGACATTGCGTCGCCACACATTACTTTTCGTGTTATTAAATCGATATTCTACACTAATTAACTTCAAGCCTTTCTCTTTTAGATCCATTCATTTAAAAAATAAAATTCCCAAAACTTTTTTTTAAAAGAATTTTTAAAAAGTAGTCTCAATTTTTCCTTCGCATTGAATAACTTCTTCAATGATTGAATTCACTTGCTGCATCCCCACTGATCTGAAATTTACTTCATTTTCAGTGCTGCCATTATGTAAGCAAATGGTATGTCACAATTAATTGCTAAATGAGCAATTTTAATTAATTTCATTAGAAAATAATAAGTTAGTTTTTTATAATATACTTTTTTTGCAGATACGTGTTTAAATAATTTAATTAACACAGAGTGGAATGAAAAACTATAAAATTAAAATTAAAAAAATTACATGTTTTTATCAAATAGTATTATTTTCTTTTTGAAAGTTTTTTTCAGTGAATGTTGGCATATAACTAGGTTTTCCCCCAAAGGTGGATTTTTAACACTTATATATGTTTAATCAAACATCCAAACGTTTCAAGAGCTATCTGTAGAATTTTTTTATTAGTATTTATTGATAATGGATTTAAATTCATATATTTTTTTAAAATTAAAATGCATTCAATGCATTTCTGAGATTCATTTAAAATATTTATCAGTATCGAAATTTTTGTTCTCTTTCATAAAACTTATAGTTTACTTTAAAATAATGCGTAATTGCATGAAACTTCCCCCCCCCCCCGTGTCAAATATTTCAAAAAATTCTCACAATTTTACTTCAAGAATTAAAATAGTAGTGAAATTTTGTAATTTGAAAAATTTATACTTTCTGTTCTTTTTTCAGCATACAACTATTTTTAAAAATGCTACAGTTTCGTTTCCGGGAAAAACTAAAAAAATTAAATGTTTTTATCAGATAGTATTATTTTTTTTTGAATGATTTTTTTCAGTGAATGTGTACTTATAACTAGGTTTTTCACATAGTGTTTTTCTTAGCAGTTACATATGTTTAATCAAACATCCAAACGTTTCAAGAGCTATCTGTAGAATTTTTTTTATTATTATTTATAGATAATGTGGATTTAAATTAATATATTTTTTAAAATCAAATTAATATTTCTATTATTTCCTTATTAAATTAATTATTTGTTAATAAAAGGTATATCGCCTATTATTTTGGATAAAAATACGTTCTAGAGCCTGGAATAAATATTTGTCCTCAGTGCCAGCCTAGCGGTAGCTAGGCTTCTACTTCAGTTACACAGTATACCTAAGAAAGGGAGTAAATAAAGTGAGAATGATAGGTTCGCCTAAGCTAAAACTAGCTTCGGCGGTCAGGAGGTGGTGGTGGGAGGTGGAACATAGTTTCCGTAAACGGAAAACAGCTTTTTCGTTTCGTTCTTCAATCCGAAAAGGGGGTTTTTGTTACGTTTAACAGCATGGGGGTGGGGTGGAATTCTTAGAAATCAGGTAGTATCTTCGTTGCGCTATGAGGCAAACGGTACATGAGGTGAGGCTGGTTCATGAAGTTAGATTGAGAGCTAATCGTTGGGTTGTCATGATGATGGATTAAAGAATGGAAAGTTGAGGAAAGATTCGCTATTAAGGTGTGGATGGGTTCAACACAAAGTTCTTTGTGGAGAACAGATCTTGGGATGTACCTGGGAGCTCTGGCTATGACTCGAAGCGCTTTATTTTGAAGTCTTTGAATATCATTTAATTGTGTGTTACTGGCAGATCCCCAAATGGGGCATGCATACGTTAAGATGGGGCGAAGATAGGTTTTGTAAATAAATATCCGGTTATTTAAAGAGAGTTTGGATTTCCTTCCAATCAGTACGTTCTAGAGAGACATTTTTAAGCTAACTGTAAGTAGCGATTGATTGATTAATGAAAACCTGAAAATTATTTTATTATTTTAGATTCCTAAAAATTATCTATTATTAAAAAATGATGACTTTTTTTTACTCAAGCATCAAAATAGTTTTCTTTTATTGTTTAAATTTATTATTTTTTTACTAAAGCAATATTGTTTTTGACATGTCATGAATAGAAACTTGAAGATAAATCTTATATCTGAGGGGAGAGTCAGGAGGAAAATAGTTCTACACTCAAATAAGCCACTGTAACACCGTGCAGTAGAAAGAGAACTGAAACATGTTTGACATTAGTAAGATCTGGAAGATATTTTTTTTTCGAAAAAGGGAATTGTAGTGACGTTTATATAAAGGAATCACACACATACCAGGAACTTTGATAAAGGAAGGTGAATTTCCATGGCAGTATGTTATGCATTCGAAACAAATTTTAATAAAACACTCAAAATACTTAAAACAATCATTTAATAATTTCTTCTTTTATAAAGATAATTGCATGAAACATTTTTCCCGTGTGTCGAATATTTCAAAAAATCCTCACAATTTTACTTCAATATTTAAAATAGTAGTGAAATTTGAAAAATTTCTACTTTTCTGTCTTTTTTCAACATACAACTATCTTTAAAAAGGCTACATTTTCGTTTCCGGGGACTAAAAAATTGCAACGAAAGAACTGAAAACTGAGTGAGTGATTTTTTAATTCGCACTGTTCGCCTATTCGAGGGTTATTGGCGATGCACCTCGAAATTTTCAACCATGGTCAAGTGACGAGGACGACACCTGCGCTTTCACCCATCTCTAATAATTAGAACACCACACCAACGCAAGAACAAATTTCGAAAAAGGGAGTTTTAATGACATAGTTAAAGAAATCACTCACATCGCGCACATAAGAGCTATCGGCCTGAGGGAAACACTTAATTTCCATGGGGATGAAGTTATTCACTCGGTAAAAGCCCGTGCAACGCCGGGCTAAGCGGAGAGGAAAGAAACAAAGAAATCAAAGTAATTTCGAAAAATAATATTGGAAGTGTTGAATTTGTGAAGAGAAGGGAAAATGTTAAGCGACAAAGCCATGACACGCACTCACGGGTCATGCACTCACATCGTACGCGTCAAAACCACACAAAAGTGTTGGCGTCAGAAAGAAAGGAGGAAATTAACATGGGGATTAAGTTATACCCTCGGTATAAGCCTGTGCAACGCCGGGCCATGAAAGCTAGTCTTAAAAACGGTTTGATGTATAAAAAAGTGTTTCAATTAAAGTTATAGAAAACTTTATTCTCTACAATATTTATAATAAATGTAAATACCATTAAAGCCATAGGAAACGAGATATTTGCAAAAAACCCGATTTTCTTGACCTTTGACCTCGATTATCTTAAGGCGCGGACACGAGATTTTATGAGACTTCTGAGGCAACATTTAGAGTGACAAAATAAAGGTCTATACAAGTTTTCAGCTTATCTCTCATTCCGCAGCAAAACCCTAATATGACTGGACTAAAGGGCAATATGGTTAGGAGAAAGTTGAATGTCAGGACAGTGAGGACAAGTATTATAACTTCTTTGGCCATCATGGGATATTTTCATCCCTTTAAAGTGTCTATTACGTAGTCTGGCTTTAGTGGTTGAAATTATGCTGTTAAATATGTTTATTAAAGAAATATTACAAACAAAGCCATTAAAAGGGTTTAAAACGATATTTGTACTGTATCATATCAAATGTAGCTCATTTTTCAGATATAACATCGAAGACTTGAATATTTTTCTTGGCTTTTTTTCTACCTTTGTATTCATTTGGGTATATCAGAATTTTAAGTGAAACTCTGGTGTATCTGAATGAAAGTGATTTGATTTTATTAACTTTATTTCATTAAATTTGTGTATGACATGATTAAGATGTAATTAATTTTGTTATATTTTGTTTTAGATATTCCTCGACCTCCTGTTTTTACTAAGCCTGGAAGGATGCTACCACTAATTGCAAAACCTGCTGGTTTAAGTGCAGTATTAAAATGTCCAGCTAGTGGCTATCCTATTCCAGAAATTTCATGGTATAAGGACCAGACACCTCTGAAAAAGGATAGTCATGTAAGAATGTTTGTACAAATATATAACAAAATTATAGTTCAAATTAATTTATACTCAATCCTTCATACATAATATTTACATAAAATGTGCTACTTTTTATTTTCTTCTCCCATATGTAAGTAGTATCAAATTTATTCTATTAAAGCTTATATGTCAGAATTATAATTTTGAGTTAGCAAATTTTTTAAAGACACTAATTCAGATAATTTAAAAATATATTTTAAAAGTAGGAAATTGTTAAGTAAAGGAATTAACTTTTAGAAATCATTTTTGGCTTTCATTTGAAATGTAGTGAATTTTCTAAATAAAATTATGCTCCACTACTGAATTAAGAAACTTTAACAGTTGATAAGAATGCCATTAATACTTAATAAAGTATAGAACACTAAAGTGTAAGGGAAATTTAATTTATTGAAGGGTTAACCTACTTTAAAAGATATCCTTTTTAAAAAATTTATTTTAAGATTTATTTTTTATTGGTCATCTTAACATTGTTTGCCTGAAATGTTTTATCACTATGTAAACTTTTTTAGTTCATGATTTACTGTTGTACATCCTGACTTTTTTCAGTCAAAAATTTTGTAAAAAATGTAATATAATCTTTCTTTTTTTAACATCTGTATCAAAACTGTCTTAACCTGTCTTTAACCTGAACTAAATATAAAGCACATTTTTTAGTCAAAAATGTCTAAAATTTAAAAATATTTCATAAACAATTAATTTGTTATTTTAACATTTAAGGGGGAGCTCATTTAACATTATGGTATAGGAAAAGCACATTTTATACCTGAAAAAGTAGATCAACTGAGATAAAACAGAAATCTTAATTCTTTTTTTCCATTTGTGAGTTCAATTGTATATAAATCAAATAACTATATTTCAGAAAAAATTGAATATTGAATTACATTATGAACAAGCAGGAGCATACTAAAAATAAAGAAATTAAATTACAAGGCTGGAAGAATAATGCTGTATTGGTGTTCACCAAACTTCTGTGCTCATAAAAACAATTTCCGAAATAAAAATAATATAAAATAGGGAATACTTTTGTTGTTTGTGTTTTTTCCTTTGCTCGCCTCGAACCTTTAGTGTGTCACTGGAGGCATGTGTGGTATAAGTTTCTGATATCACCACTGTAATGTTTGAATTAATACATTTCAATTATTGTTTCTAGATACAATTCCAAAAGTGGTCCATCACATTTGAAAGATTGACTCTTCATGATAATGGAATATATACTTGTGTAGTTTCTAATAGTGAAGGCAGTATTGAATTTAACTTCACTGTGGAAGTAGTTGGTAAGTTGATTTTAAAACAAAGTCTTAAAAACATTTTCTTGGATGAACTTTTTTGAATAGTTATGAATTATTTGGATGTATTTTTTTACATCACTGGATTGAAAAATTTGAATTGGTGCTTAGTTTAAAAAATTGATATAAATTTTGTTTTAGAAATTGATTACATTTTTTTATTCTTGGGTAATGATTGTATTGTAATAATTACTGTTAGGTTTTATAGGTTGCTGATTCAATTATAATATAATGTGGATTACTTTAACAATTTTTTGTAAATTTATTAATGTTTTTTGTATTATATGGTTATAATCATACTAATTTGTCGTATGTTTTTGTCTTTTCTGTGTCATGTTAGATATTTTTAGGTTTATATATTGCCAGGTATTTTTTTTATTTCGCTTTTTCTTTATATGTGAGTATTTCTTAGTTGTGGAGTTTAATTTCTCGTCATCTTTCAAATTTATTTTAAAACAATTATTAGATTTTCAGTTACGTTGACTAGGTGGCGGGGTTGGTTTGTTGCTGGCGTCCTGCACCTAAGGTTGCGGGTTTGACCCCGAACCAAGTTGGTGGATTTTCATGATGCAGAAAATCAACAGTGACCATGTCATATGATTATATGGCATGTAAAAGATCCCTAGAGTGTGTTTGGTTTGGGTGCTCTTGGCAAAATTAAATCCTAGTACAGGTTCACATCATAGCTCGGGTGCCTTCCTCTAGGGAGGAAACTGGGCATCAAAATTACCTGCACGATTGCTATCTGTCTGTATGGTGCAGCACTAAAAAGAGATAGAAGCTCCCAGGAATGTACTAGGTCTGCAATGCTAGGTAAAACAGGTTATCCACAGCCCATTAAAAATAAATAAAATTATCAGGTACTCTGTAAATATGTATTTTGCTTGTTATATGGACAAGGTCTGTTCAAAAAGTATCCAACCCTTGGCCAGAAAAAATATCTGAGTTACTGTGTAAGATTAGGATCCTATTCAAATTCAAAGTAGGCCCCTTGTGCCTTCAGCATTCCTTCCACTGCTGAAAACACTTCTGGAAGGCTTTTTTTGGAATGGTGTTCATTCCGCCATTGTATTCTGCTTTATCTCATCTCGGCACATGTAGTCAGGTTTAGTGTTTCTAGTGTCAAGTAGGTTCTGTGCACAACTGTTAGACTGAATTTTTTTGTTCCACCAACAGAAGCCTGGGAACAAATTTTGCAACTTCTTTGCACATGATCACACAAAATTGTGTGTCGAAAAGCATTTCTAGCAGCTTGTGGTCTCACAGAACACTGGTCACTCTCTTCCGACTAGCAAAGATTTTCGAATTAGTTAAACCTCTCAATTTGTGTGGCCGTCATAACATCTCCAAACGCTGAATCTAATGAATTGTTTCACTTAGAAAATTCAAGTGGTGCTTATCTGTAGGACAGAACCCGCAACCTTAGGTTCCATAGGCATGTAACATACCACCAGACCAAAGTGATCATTTCAGTCCGGAGACTGTTACTGGCTTTTATAGATACCATCACTACACATTCCCTCACCAGTGAGTCAATGGGGAGGAAAATGAACAATGTAGTTGATATGGCGAGCATATGAGTTGTTGCTGTTGATTGGAGGAGTTGTCCATATGAGTCTGATGAGTTTTTTGGTTGCTCTTTTTGCGGGTAGTGGCGCCATGACAGTTCAGAAGGTTACTCTTTTCTTAGTTCAACCCATTGTCACCAATGAAATAGTGCATATCTGAGAGACAGAACCTGCGACCTTCGGTTCTGTAAGCAAGTAACATATCACTAGACCAAAATAATCATTTCAGTCCAGAGACTGATCCTGGCTTATATAGATACTGCTTCAAAATCATTAAGCTTTTGACAAAAAATAGATTCAGTACCTCTGTTCATGTCATTCAGTCATCTTTAGAGCAATAAAAATCTGACAAACATGAATAACAGCACCTTACTTGACTGCCTGCTGGAAGGAAGGGGAAAAAATTCAGACATATGTTTTAAGTTGTGACTTCCAATGGTGCTCATTAGCATTGTTTTAGAATCTACTGATATGCAGGAAAATTAAAGGTCTGATGCTTTTTGAAAATACCTTGTACCTTAGGTGGCAGGTTGGCAGTTAAAGTAACCTATTTAAATTTGGGTGGAATTTTTCCTACTTTGGATGTATGCATTCAATCTTTTCTGAAAAACGTGCTCACATCAATCTGCTGAAGTATGACAATCATTATTTGAAAATATTAACGAACTAATGTAAAGCTAGGACTAAAAATATTTAAAATTTTACTAATAAGAATGACATTTTATTCTTTGTTAATAAAATTTTTTTATTATGTTACTATTCCAAATTCTATTGTTTTCAGAAAGGTCTGGGGCAAAAGGTTTACTGACTTTGTCTCAATGTTTTAAGTGATTGTCTTGTTAAATGAGGGCTGCTATATATTAAATTCAATTAAACTTCAAACTTCATTTATTGAATTATTTAGAGCCTCTATTTTAAAATAATCTTATTTACCTGTAATTCAATTTATAGCTATAGGAATGTACTGTATGAACAAACCAAATCATATCAGTATAATCTGAATATTTTATGTAATAAATTGTTTATTTATATTTGTATAAGATAGCTAGACACTGGTAATTTGTTCTATTTTTAAAATTATGAAATTGTTCTTTTTAGCAAGATTAATTCTTTCTCCTATAATGATGGAAATCTATCCGGGTAATCAGACAGCAATTTTAGGAGATAATGTAACATTCGAGTGCAAATATGTAAGCGATTTACACCCAGCTGTTTATTGGATAAGATACTTTGAAACAAACAGTACATCAGATTCAAAAAATCCAGTACCTGTAATAAAATATGTTAAGGTAATTACTTTTTTTTAATTCAGATTTATATTAATGTGCATAAACTCTCGAACTTTCTGTAAATTTTGAATTATTGTGTGATTGAGTCATGCTATCTATGCGTAAATAAATAACCCAAGAAATGTTTTTCAGAAAAAATGCAGGTTTACTTATTTTGATATTGTGAATCATCACACATAAATACCAGAAACATAGTCTCTTAAATATATTGAACCTTAAAAAATGCACTTTGCCTTGTGGCAGAACTTGTAATTTGCAGATGATACTAAATAGTTCTAATATTGGGTGACATTCTTTTGAATAAGTTTCAGTTTAATGCAGCTTAAATAGTATAATGTGAAGATTTTAACTTATTTATATAAACATTCAAATATGCTAAATAAATTCAGTTTGCACTCCCATATAAATATGTATATAAGCATGTTTGTGTATATAATTTCATGGGATATCCAGCTCTTTGGTGCTTTTGGTTCATTTTGTATTGGTTATTATTTAAAAGGAATTGAATAATTCACAGCATTTATATAATATAAAATTATCCCAAATATTTAGCAGAACATAAAAAAAAAAGCTTTAAAGCTATGTGAAGTTTGTTTCAAAATGTAGTAAAATGATATTGAAAATTTTAATGTTGTATTTTGTATTTAGTGAGGATTAATATTAGAATGTATATCAGAAATTGTTGTTCAAGGACAGGCATTAAATATTATATATAACAAATAGTATTATGTAACTTTTTTAATATGTGAAAATGGTATTAAGTGAATGTTTCAATGTAGTAGAGAGAGACTATGTAATATTCATTTGTTTATGTGCAAGCTCTATTTATTTTAGTATTTCATTGTTTAATGACTTTTGTTAAAGTAATTTTTCCCTCTACAATTATCTTTACTAGCTTTTTCCCATATTAATAAGTCAGCACAGTTTTTACAAAATATAATGGGAAAAAAAGGAAAATTAGTATTGGATATTTTAAAGTGATTTTTTTATTAAGATTCATTATAAAAACTTTTATTACAAATTTAATTTTTAGATCAAACAAATTATAACATTACAGAGGAAAAATTTAATGTTGGCAATTGAATATAAATGTTTTTAAGTGGGAAAATGGAAATAATATTTGTTATATTATTTTTAGTATATGAAGTATTGTTAAGAATTGTATATTGTCATGCATTACTGTTATCTACATTAATTATGAGCTTTGTTAATTTGTTAAAAAAAATATGTGAAATCTTAATAAATATATTTTTATTTCAGTCAAATGACCCTAATTATCCTGATCCTAATTTCTTGATATTACACAATGTAACTTTTGAAGATGCTGGATGGTATGGATGTGTAACTTCAAATGCATTGGGAAATTCAACACAAAAGGCACATCTAACTGTTTTGCCATGTGAGTAATTTTGGACATGATTAATTTCTTTTTGAATAAAGAATATTGTATATATTCTTCTGATTTAATTTTTTTTCTCCCTAAAATTGACCCTACATACTTCTTTAGGACAGATGGAACTCATGATTCTGAAGCTCCTTTTTTAATAATGTTCCTATTTTTTGGTAACTAGAGTGACAGGCCCTAGGATATCCTTGACAATTTTCTTTATTTTTGACCTCTTCCCTTGTCAACCAATAATTGTCTCTTCCCTTCTGCAACTTTCTATAGACTTCTGTAACTGAGTAAACATGGCTATGATGTTTTTTTTTTAAATTTCTGCTTCATCGTGGGTTTGAACTCTCATGCTGCTGAAAATCTGTTCTGTAGAGGAGCTGATGTATATCTGCCAATTTTTACGCATTGTAACTAAAAATTTATGGTCATCAACCTCTTATGCCTAGATTGTTCATCTATATGCTTTTTGGCAAAATTTTCCATCATCTACTGTCTTGAGTCATATTTTCTCCCTCTGTAGCTCTTATTTATTGTTTTATATTTACAAAATAATTAGATGAAAACTAAAGAACTTGTTGTCATTAAGAGTTTAAAAAATATTTATCTTTTTCCTCCTGTGTATCTTATTTCATTAGCTATGAGCTCCTTACTGCTCATAGCAAATGTTTGTTGAGCAAAGCATTTTTATTTTTTTCTTCCTTTGTAGCAACTTTCTTGAACTTGACTTATTTTGTACTTAGCAGGAGTTTGTATTTGGCTGACAAGAATGTTATAAAAGCAATTTGACCATATTACTGCATCTCAAGGGGGGGGGGATATGTATTTTGCGACATTGTACCGATATGCATTTTTCAGTTGCTGATATTGCCACAACAAATAAGATCTTTCAGCGAGGGATAAATATTTGTGTTTCAATTTTGGCTAGCCAAAATTGCCGAAATTTTTATTCATATCTAGCCATTCGGTGGTGCAGTGCTTAATGGAATAATATTTTATTATATTTATAATTTTGCTCTTTTGTAAGAGTTAATGCTTTTTTTTCTTGTGCTCTTTTAGTGAAAATCTTTTTGTGTTAAAATATGGATTTTGCTCCTTTTAACTATGTTTTTTGGCCTCTCCTTTTTCATTTTAAGGTCATTATGAAATATTCTGGAATAAATAATAGTCCTACTTTCATGTGAAAAAAGCCCTATTATGTGAGAACTCCAAAACACATTGTAAATAAGAAATCAAGTAGCAGTTTTTCAAAATTGGATCGTTTCCTCAAGGAGGAAATTCAAACAAATGTAATAAGAGCTGAAGTTTTGTTTGTCCTTTCTTGTAGAACACAGTAGGCGTTTCACTGTGGATAGTCATGCCGCTTATTTATTTTGGAGAATATTTCCAAAGTATGAATGTGAAGTGGCGCGTTTTTTTATCCTGATAGGACAGAACCCGGGATCTTTGGATCCGAAGCCGAGTAACTTAACTACTACACCAAAATGATCACTTTGGTGCTGAGGTTGTTACTGGCTTATGTTGATTAGATCGCTACACACTCTCCTACCAGAGAGTTGGTTAGGCAAACGAACGATATAGTTGTTAATGGGAGAGATCAGTTTCTTGTGAGTTGGATGAGTTGCGTCATGTTTATCTGATGATTTTTTTTTCTTGGTTGCTTTCTTGCGTCATGTTAATCTGACGAATTTTTTTTTCTTGGTTACTCTCTTGTGTGATGTTTATCTGACGAATTTTTTTTCTTGGTTGCTCTCTCTCTCTCTCTTTTTTTTGTGGGTAGATGGCGCCACGACAGATCAGTAGAGGTTTCGCTTTTCTTAGTTAAGCTAGGGTCGCCAAATGAAGTGCAGTGTTTTTTTATCCTGATAGGACAGAACCCGGGACCTTTGGGTCCGAAGCCGAGTAACTTAACCACTACACCAAAATGATCACCTTGGTGCGGAGGTTGTTACTGGCTTATATTGATTAGATCGCTACAAATGTATGTATGGGGATGAGTAGTATAGATGTGGGAAAACTAAAACATCTCTTGTGATTAATGAAATAGCTTCTATTTGGGAAGAGTTTGTAATTAAATGTATGAAATGTTAAATGTAAAGAAAAAAAAATGAACTTTTTTACTACAGCATCTGATGGCAGTAATGATACAAATAATCATAGTGTAGTAATTTTGATCCTGCTGGCAAAAATAAAGTGCCCACCATTAAAATTACTTCAACCATCTTCATCCCACTCGAAACAAAATATATCTCCATCTATTCATACAGTTTCCACATAATCTTCTTCCACTCGCATACCCATTGCCTTCCACTTCTACAATATCAGAATCCCAGCCACCTATTCCTAAATTTAATACAAATGTTCCTTTATACTTAAGAGATCAAGTAGTCATTAAAAAATCAGGAAAGCATTTCCCAGCTAAATATAATGAAACAAGTACTCCTTGTACTGTCCATTCCAAAGCCAATATACATTCTCAAGTTGCAGCCATTGCAGTCTGAAAATTTAAAAAAAAACAACACATCAGATGAAGAGGACATGTTTGAAGAGGAAGTTTAACACTATTGCATTTTAACACCAACCAGAAATCAGAAATAACATTTTTCAATCATGCTTTGCGGACTTTGTGGGGGAAATACTCACCAAGATCTATTTACTTTTATTTTTAAAACTGACTTTTTACTCACATTATGTGGTTTTACATCTTATTTTTAAAACTTTTTATAAAACTTTTTAGCAATTTTATACATTTCAAATATTTAAAGTTGTTTGGTGCAGCTTAGCCAAAATTGGCTCTTGCGCCATAAAACCTAAAATTCACTCACTCACTGGATCCTGCCGGATGTCCCAATTCTCAAAGTATCCTTTTTATAATTCCAAATTTGACTGGGTATTCCACTTGGGAAAAAATTAATCTACTCATTAAGAATGAGTTAAAAAAATTATGGGATTCCTTTTGAACATTTATGGCAAATAATTTTACAGCAAAGGGAAAAACAATTGTTACCTATTTCAAAGAGAAAAAAAAACTTAATTATGGGCTGCTCATGTCATTTAATATCGTTGAAATAATAAGAATGCTGCTTCTCAGTGACATACTCAAAGGTGACTTGAGGGGGAGGGAGTCAACCCCCATAGACCCCATTTTAATTCTTACCATTGAGATTTGTCTGCATTTTCATCTACGTGTTAGAATGTCCCCCCCCCCACAAGGGAGGTTTGTGTATACTACTACTACTGCTTCTTTATCTGCAAATTTAATTAATGTTCATAGATATATTCTATCTATAAAGCTTTCAAAGTTTGCTCAATAGAAAAGCCTAACAAACTTTAAAGCATTCATGATGGTTATTGTTTGGACATAGTCTTGATGTCAACTTCAACTTTGTTGTTAACTCCTGCTTCTGTAATAATCTTTTATACATAAATATAATCTAAAAGTTGAGTTATTTTAGTGTATTTTTATGAAAATGTCTGTTGTAAAGCCATTACTTTGTTGTATGTAACTATACACATGCTTTTAAATTTATCTTAACGTATGAGCTTTTATGAATCAAGTCAATGCAAAGTAGAGTTTTCCCTGAGTTGTTTCTTATAAATTATCTTTGGGTGTGAAATTTTGTTAACATTTTAGTAATATTTCGAAAGTTTTTAAACATTTTAATATTTGTGTATTGTCATTTCGAAAATTTCTCTTAAATGTTGATCATATTTTTCCATTTTAAAAAGTGATTTGTATGCTGAGGCTTAAAAGTCCTCATTGTTGTAATTTGGAAATTGTCACACGGTTGTTGTCTTTGTCACTTCACTGTGGTCCAGAATTATGAGGTCTGCTGCCTATAGTTTTCATGTAGCTTCCAAGTGTGACATTAACAATCAAATCTAGATAATAGGCATTAAGGGGTTCACCCATGTGACGGCCTGTTTTTTAAACATTTTTTGAGAATTTTTTTTAATGACCTGTAAAAAGATAAAACTTTAAAGTTTTTTTTATCATTTGCTTATATGTATTTTAAGAGTATGTATATAAATGTTTAGTCAAAAATATCCAATAGAACATGAGTTATAGCATTTTGAATACACCCGCCTCAAAAAAACGGATGCTCACTTGCTCCACGATTCCAGCTACTTGGCTTACCTGAAATAAAAAAAATTAACAGCGTTTTAATCTATAATGGGCATGTCAAACACGTGGCCCGCGAGCCACATGCAGCCCGCCAATACATAGGCTGCGGCTCGCGGAGACATTTTATAAAATTTTAAATATCAATCTTTAGAGATTTTTTTTTATTTTTTTGGAAATTAATCTTTAATTAATCTTAATTAAATTTTTAAAGAAAATCATATTTAACTATCAAAATAGCCCTTAAACGAAAATTATTTTTAATATTTTATTAATTTTTTTCATTTAATTTTACTATAATAAATGTTTTCTTAAATGCATTTATGAATATTTTTTGCTACAGATCACACTAGGTTTCATCGTGAATACGACTTTTATTTCTTTTTGAAATGTCCAATCAGCAAGAAACGAATAGCAGGACGTCAGAAGCAATTGAAGTTTTTTTTTTTCAAAATTTATAAATGCCAAGATGAGACCAAGACAAAGTGTAGTATTATTTACTCAATTGTTTGTGAAGGAAAGTGGATTTTGGTTTTTATTCATATTAAACTAAAAAGTTATTTTAATAAAAACATAATCAAGAACAGAGTACGAAAAGATAACTGAAGAAGAACATCCTAATTTTCAAGAAAAATGGGAACTGCAGTATCTTTTTCGCCCAAAACAAGTAAAATATAAAAATATATTTTATTGTGCTTCACACTGTAAAAACTGTAATTCAGTTGTTAAGAAATTTAACTTTAAGGGCACTATGACAAAAATAAAACAAACTATGACAAATTTGTTGTGAATCTTTATGAAAACAAGTTGTCAAAATAGAAATAATTCTTAAAAATGAAAAAAAAAAAATGTATTTACTAAATTTGTTGAATGAGAGTGAATACAAACTTTGCACTGTTCAGCTACTCGAGGGTTATAGTTATATATTATCTAGTTATTATTTATTAAAACTAGTGTTATGTTATCACTTTTTTAATCACAAGCAGATCATTTACTGAACAAGATTAGTGAACACTGAACTAAAAGCAGTGAAATTACCGTATTTACTCAAATCTAAGCCGCACTTTTTCCCAATGTTAATGCTACTTAAAATCGGAGGCGGCTTAGAATCGAAGGGGAAAAATTTGTTGAATAGGGAATAAAGAGCAATTACAGGTTCATGTATGTAATTAAAAGTTTATAATAATGATAAAATAACTAATTCTTCACTTATTAGTTCTCATTTTAACTTTTAACTTCGTAAAATTTGATACCGATAAACAATTTTACACCATTTTTCATTTTTCACAAAAACTTTTGAGAATTTGGAGTGCGACCTAGAATCAAGGGCGGCTTAGATTTGGAAAAAAAAACGGTAATGTCCAGTACACAAATAAAAAAAATGTTAAGCTTTTTTTATTTGTTCTGGACATAGTACCCTGAAATTAAGTTTAAGTCAAAATTCTGTAACCAGCAGAGATGATGAAATAGTAGAGATATATATATAGTCGAGTAGAGTTATATATTATGCATAAATGGAATTCGATCAAATATTTCCTGATTTTGAAAATTTTGAATTTCTATTTCGTTTCTTAATATCACCTCCATCTGTCGATATTGAAGTTGTTGATGAAAACTTACAATTGAATTAATTGAAATCTATTGTGATTCTTTGTTGAACTAAAAATGTTTGGAATTTGAGACTCTCTCTAGATTTTATACATATTCATCTGTAGATAGGTTTTTTAAAATGTTATTTTTTGTTACGCTTATAATGAATGGCTATGTTTAGAAGCATTTATTTATGCAAGGTTTTTTTTTCTTTTATGAAAAATAACAAAAATTCAGAGAGGTCAAGATTAAATGATCAACATTTTCTTGAAAAATTACATCAACTCAACACGTTCTACCAAATTTTGATGACTTGCTTTGAGTGGGAAAAAACGATGTCAAATATCTTCTAAAAGTAATATTAAATTGCATTTCGTATTATAACTTTTATTTATATTTTTATAAGACATTATATAATACATTGAGTTTTATAAAAAATAATTTTAATCATTCTAAAAGTCCTGTTTTGTTAATTTTTTGAACATTGAAAAAACATGCGGCCCTGAACTTAATATAAAATAGCTCATGTGGCCTGTGATATCAAATGAGTTTGACATGCCTGATCTATGAGCTTAAATGCACAGAATGGACTATACTCAATTGAAAATATCAAAAATTGGATTTTTGGTAGACCTCTGAAGAAAAAGTTTTGAATTGCATGGTTTTTTTTTGTTTTTGTTATAAAAAATAGGAATATGTTAAATTTGGGAATGATCTTAGTACATTTGGTGCATATATATGTGCTGAATCTAGCCTATAAATTTGAAGTCATTCGGTCAAACCGTTCTTGAGATATGATGGAGGAAAAAGTTTGAAAAACACAGTTTTGAGAAAAACATGTTTAAAGTTTCAAGTCCAATTAAAACAATGAAAATCCTAACTTACCCTCCATCGGCGATGCCTAGTGGCGAAGACTAAAACAAGTTCGACGAAATATTCAATAACTATAGATATTTCCTTTTAAACCTCTACAAACTTGTATGAACCTATATTTGCATAGAAGGATCAATGGTATCAAGCCGACTGTACACAATAGGCCCAGCCATCATTTGCCAACGGAGCGCTCCGAGCAGCTGCTCTTCTAAACACTTGCTTCTTTATAACGACTTCGAATTTAAAAAAATCACTTTACCACTGTATTCTAGACATGTTAAAAAAGCAATTTGTGGGGAAAATTTTTTTTGTTGATATTTTGAACTTATTACATGGGTGAATCCCCTTAAGTAACTGTAGAAAATATACAATTTCACTTCACTGCTTTTAAATTCTGAGTTATTCTATAAAATAGTTATGAAATGTTCTTAAAGTTTGCATTACTTTTTATTCAGTTTTTTGAACAAATTATAATATATTCCCTTCAAGTAATATTTCAATATTAGTAGTACAAGTAATTTTCATAATTCTATGGAAACACTTATTTAAAAGCAATAAAATGAAACAAACAATACATTTTCAAATATTCTCCATTTCATACACAAATAATTGCATATTGGAAAGTCATTTTCAGCATATATTTTGTTTGGTGCAGCATAAGCCCAACCTAGCTCTTGTGGTGAAAATGCCTACGATTACTCTTTCTTTCAAGCTTAAGTAATCAATTATGAGAATTTTTGATTTGTCAGAAATACTGCAAAGAAATTTTCATCTGTTTATACTAGGAAAAAAAATCTATATTATAAATCCTTGTAAATTTTTCTTGCTTAGTTACATTTTTTTCTTAAAAATCTACTTCTTAGTTCACTTGATTTGGGAAAATATTTTTATACAAATATATTTCATAATATTTTTGAAAACTTGCAATTTGTGCATAGTATATTTTACTGTAACATTAGACTAAGATATATGGTGAGACTTTGTTGAGATATGAGTTTTGTTTTTTGTTGGATATTATTCATTCTCAACTTAAATGAAATAGTTAATTTGGCATGGATTTTAATTTATGCAATATGAAGATAAAGTGGTTTTGGTAGTTAAAAAATCAATAAAATAATATTTCATGCATTTATATGTGTGTTTTTTTTCAATTTTTTTAAGAGCGAAAAAGAAATTTAATGTTGAATTATATACTTTTAGTGAAGATGCATCACTGGTTTTTAAAGTTTTCTTTTTTTTAAAATGGCTGTCTTAATTTCCTTTTTTTCCATAACTGATGTTTTATTATACTACAAGTTTGAACTGTGTGTGTTGTAAATTAAATTTTCCTTTATAGTTAAGTTTTTGTTGAAAAAATTTTATCAGCTATATACTCATTTATGTCAAGGAAATTTTATAATAGAGGTTTGTCAGTATATTTAAATCATATTCCTCATTAATTTAAATGCTCATGCTTTTTGGGAGGGTTGCAATAATTTGGTATTTTGATTTGCAATCTATAAGTAAGACAAAAGAAAAATATTCTGTATATAATGGGGTTAATACATAATTACTATTCTTGTTAAGTAAAGATTCAACCTTTTGAATCAGAATTTGAAGACATGAATCAGACTCAAATTTGAATCAGAATATTATTCAGAAATTTTGAATTAATTTCATACTAATGTACTGTTTTTTACAATAGTGTCTCCTGAAGCTGTGGTGAGGGAGGAAATGGACAGCAAAAGCCATTTTGGACCTGTGTTTACTGCAAATATGTCGGATTCCGATGTGAAAGTAGAGATAGGATCTGTTTTATATTTAGAATGCCCTGCTGATGGTTTTCCCATGCCTAGTATTACTTGGTACAAGGATGGTTCTGTTGTGATTAAAAATAAAGATGTATGTTTATATTATTTATATTTTTTAACTAATTTAATAATTTTTGAAATCTTTAAAATCCAAAGTATATGGATTGACCTTTGGATTTTGAACTAGTTTTATTTTATTCAGTTTTCTGTTAAAAAGAAGTGTATGTATTCACATATGGATATAGGTGAAGCAAAAGTCTTCCCCTGATTATAAATATTTATTGTGTTGAAACCATTATAATTAGTTATATGTTTGGATGTATTGTAAGTACTATTATGAATTTTTTATGAGACTAATTGCTGCAGTAAATTTCAATGTGTTCCTCCTTTGGTAGCTTG
The DNA here is from genome assembly GCA_019973975.1 of Trichonephila clavata. Taxonomy (NCBI): domain Eukaryota; kingdom Metazoa; phylum Arthropoda; class Arachnida; order Araneae; family Nephilidae; genus Trichonephila; species Trichonephila clavata. The sequence continues at coordinate 74,202 of BMAO01016347.1, read as the reverse complement.
GTAGTGGTATTCTTAAGCTGTAAGTTTTTTAAGTGGTATATAGAAAGTGGTAAGCTTTATAAGCATACAACCTAAGCCTTTTATGAAGAATTTGTAACAAAACTTAATTGCAATGTTTGATGTTCACGGGAGGCTTCACAAGTGGATTTAGTAGGTGGCTTCATTGAAACAGGTGCCAAGTGCATTCAACAGTTGCTTCTCTCACACTAAGCCTGCCACTTCTGGGAAGATCTTTAACGCTATCTTTTTCTTTAAATGTCTCATTCCATTGCTTAACTGGGTTTTGCTTCCATAACTTCATCAAAATTTACTCTGAATATTAATGGGTGATTTTGTTTTGTGAAATCAAATCACACACTGGGCTTTCTCTTGAATCAACTTCATTTCAACAAAAAAATTGTCTTCCTTACTAGTGTTCCCCTGAGTCACTCTTTTAGGAGCATTCACACCATCTACTGCTAAAAAAAACTACTATAACTGACCTATTTAATGATTTAAAAGTTGCATGGTTATATTAAACAGTTGTTTTGTAATGGATTTTTATAATCCGGGCTGCATTTTTTATTCACTATATATATATATAATATTTTTATATAAATACTCAAATTTTTATCGTAGTTGTCATTTTGCATAATTAAGTATCTAAGAATAACTTTTTCAGGTAAAAATAATTTTCTTTAGGTAAACCATTCAGTTCTTGACCTTGTAACAAATTTCAATTATGTGAATCCTTTAAAGGCAAAAGAGATCAGTTTTAATTATTGTATGAAATGGCTATACATACTTAAACATAAATATTAAAAATCTCATTCTGTCTAAATAACTTGTCTGTCATATTTTTAGTAATAGAAGTGAGGTTTTTGGAAATATTCTTTTTGATATCCATAATTGTTGGGAGCAATTTTAAAAAATGTGTACCTTTGTTTAGCTTAAATTCAGTGGCGCAACAGCCCATGAGGGCCAAGGCCTACTCTGTCCATATTAGTATTCGTGATCTTGGGCCCTGAGGTGCATGAGCAGATGTTCTGGTTAGGTGGTCAGTCTGACGCACCCCCCCCCCCCAGTGTTAAGTTCCCAAGCAAAGTACTCATTTATCGACCCACTGAAGGGAGGCTGAGTCGACCTTGACCAACCCGGGGTTTGAACCTGGACCTGTGGTGTGGAAGTGGGATGCACTACTGCTCGGCCATTGGACTTGTTCCTTTGTTTATTCGGTCATTATTTTTGTTGAGTTATGGTTTGAGTCCTGGTGCCTTAAAAGATCAAGAGTGTAAAGGGATTGCTCATTTAATCTGTCAAGGCTTATGTGGAAGCTTGGATAGTTAGGTGCAAACTCTGGTGTTGCTCTCCTCACTTAAGCAAGCTTCGAAAATTGGAGGATCTTTGTGTGTGTGTCTTTGTGTTGCATTTGAGTGTGACGTTAATAAAAAATCAATGTATATTTGGCATATACATTAGCATACATTTGGGCAATCATTAAATTACATTAAAAAATTATATTTATATCCTTTAATGCTTTCAATTATTTTCTTCTAATAAATTATGAGTCGCAAATTTTTTTCTTCAGTTTGATTTGTTTTTTAACAATAAAATAAAGCAAATTGCTGTCATTCTCATGTTTTAAATTTTAAAAAAATTTGGTATTTGAAGAAAAAAACTGAAATTAAAAAAAACAAAAAACGAGCAACAGTGTAGCTGATATAAATTTTACTTTATTGAAAATGTACCACATCTAGAAGTGAATTAGATACTTTTGCTTGATAATATGGTTTCATTTAAGAAAAGATGCAACAGGAAAGTAAAGCTTTAAAAATTTAATACTCAATCACTTGTTCTGAAATAAAAAAATTTCTTGCATTTGGCAGTTTAAATTTTTCTCTTTTGATCAAATAACTTAATTCCTTACATATACCACAAGCAAACTTTCTTAAATTGCAATTTTTAAATATTAATCATTGCTTAAAGTAGATATACTGTTATTTGTAAAATGTATTGTTTTAACTTGAGAAATTATCCTTTTAATTTGCTGTAAGATTCATATATTTTAATTTTTAGGTATTAACTCTCAAATAAAGATCTTTAAAAGATTTTTTAAACAAGAACTTTGTTTAAAATTCAAGCTTAATATAACTAAGCTTAATATAGCAAGACAAAATCAAAATGCTTAATTTATTTCTTTAAAAGGAACAGATAGAGACGTTAAATTATAATACATGGAAAACTTCCATATTTTTATTTTTTGAATTAATAGATGTTATTGATCATTTAGTATTTGCAACATTTTTCTCTTAAACAGAGATAGTTATATTAATAGTTTCTAAAAATTTCATTAAGAAAGTTTAGAAATTTGTTACAATTGAAAACATTTTAAAAATTTGTCAGTAAATTATCAGTTTTAAAAGTGATAAATGATATTATTTTCAAAGGTTTATGAAATTTGTGTGTGATATAAAAGTAAAATTCATTGTCTATTTTTATACGTTCACATTTACTTTTTTTTCTCTTGGTTTAGGTACATTTTCGAGAGTGGTCTTTGAAAATAGAGAATGTAGTAGAAAGAGATGAAGGCATATTCACATGTGTTATTTTCAATAGTGAAGGTGTAATTGATTTCAGATTTTCTGTTCATGTTGTTGAAGGTAACTGAAAAGCAATTTATTTATTGTTAGTACTATTTTTGCTTACAATATCATAAGCATTTAGAAATAACTTATTTAAAATGAGATTGATTCCGAAAGCTAAAAATATAGTTATGTTCTAGTAGCTGAAAGATGTAAAATATAAAGTAACATAGGTCAGTGAATTTTCAAATTAACTTGCATAAAATTTAAATTATTTTTGTGGTATAGATATTTGAGTAATGAATGATACAATTATCTAATAGTAAAAATTATATATACAGGGTCCACCACCAAAATGTTCCATGTTACTGTAATTAATGTATTTCTAAATCTGTTTCAGTTATTTTAATTTTTTTATGCTTAATTTTTAATACAAATTACAATTTTCTCTTGGATAAATAAATGTTAAAAAGAAAACTTTCATTTCACTCAGTTTGTATATTGTTCTAAGTTTGTTCAATTTAATGTTATTTTTCAGGTATTCCTCGACCTCCAGTGTTTACAAAACCGAATAAGATGATGCCGTTAGTAGCGATACCTGCAGGTACAACAGCAGTTCTGAAATGTCCGGCTGATGGTTATCCAATTCCACAGATAACTTGGTTCAAAAACAATGTATTTTTGAAAAAGGATGATCGTGTAAGGAAACTTGTTAATTTAATTAGTGTCATATTACAAAATTTGATACTTATGTATGGCAACCACTTCACAAACATGTGGTTATAAACAACCAAAGCTATGAAGTAAGTCAAATTATGGTGACCAGATGTTATTACTTACTGCACAGACATTATTTACTGTTTTTACATGCTAAGTAGCCATTTTTATTCACATTTGCTTTTATTCCCATGCTTTGATATATTTTCATCTACCTATTTTCATTTTAACCAAAATTTCTAAGAATGGAATTGTGTGATTTGCTTACAACAGCAAAAAGTTAATAAAATTGCTTCAAGTACATTTTGCTCAGAAATTCAAATTGGCATACTATGAAATTATGTTTAAAAAAAACATGTATTTTTAAAAAAAATGTCAAAAGTTGTTATTACATTGATAATTGGAAATAGTAATAGATCCAAAAAACATAGTTTGTCTTTAACCATAATTGTTCTATTTATATGCGACTTTTAAGTTATTCATTAATCTGTTGTATTCAATTTTCTGCCAGATAAAGATTCTTTGAATCTTGTTTAAGTGTGGATAATTTTTCAATGTAAATTGGAAAGTAATTAAAGCTTAAAATGTGACTGTAGAATTAAGTATGCATTTTTACTCTGTAAATCCATTGTCTGAAGAAAAATTCACTGATGTGGTGGGAATAATACGTAAAAATTTGTTTCAGTTATCCATATTTGTTATATGTTAAACAAATTTGAGACATTTTTAGTTTAATGCACAGTATTGCTACTAATGATTATTAATTGTACACATATCAGGTCTAGAAGTGTTTCTTTAATTATTGAGGATTTAGTCATGATAGAGATGTAGCTGTCTTGAATGTATTTCAATATTTTAAAAATATAATTATTAATTTTATTAGTTAAATTTTTTCATTTCAAAATAGTAGCCTAGTGTTGAATGCTAAAGAAAATTCTACTGCCTAATTTTAGTGTTATAGTTTTATGTAATTAAGTGATATTTATATTAATTTAAAAAAAATTGTTTTTGAATATTTTAACTAAAATATCTACTTTGGTATTGCAAAGTATTGCAACAATGTACTTTTTAATTTTGTTATAAATCAACTTCCCAGCAAACTATGGAGTGCTACATTAATTTACCTGTTTTCACCTTTGTCATCTTAGGTTGATTACAAAGAATTTATACTTTAATAAAGCTGTCAAAGATTTTCTTTATGAAAATCATAGGTATTCATGTCATATGATTATGTGGCATGCAAAAGATTCCTTGAGTATCAATTTAGCTCTGGTACTCGTGACAAAATTAAATCATGTCAATATTTAGCTTTTGAAGAGAGCTTGAATTGAACAAATTCAAGCATCAAAAATTTGGTAGCAGGAACCGCCACCAATAAAATGGCTCTTACACTTGGTGACTTGCCATGCCTGCAAGAGCTTAACAGCCAAACTGCAGTCCATTGGAGGAAAAAATCAAATTTAAATATGTTTAGATGCTTCTAAATTAAGTTTTCTTTTATATATCCAGCATTATTATATTCCAAATAACATTCTCTTTTTATCCTCTCAAAGTTCTTTGTCTTTTCTTTGATGTATATAATGTGTGTTTAGGGGGGGGGGACATCACCAAAAATTCAATTTTTGTTTATTTGCTGTATATTGAGCATGCAAATGAATTTTAATAAGTTAGTAATGGTATGGAATGGATTTTTTAATAGTGTAATCATGCTTTTAATGCATAAATTTGTACTAACTTTTTATCACTTGGTAATTTTAAATATGTGCTATAATATATATATATATATATATATATATATATAATAGGTAATATATATATATAATATAATATATGTTCTCCTGTGGGCTATAATTATCTGGTTTTGTTTAAATATTTTGCATATTAGAATTTCTCATTTACTAATATGGGATTTTAGTGTGATTTTGTGATTAGTAATGGTGTATTGATAAGATTATTATTTACAAGTTTCTAAGTATTTGAGGAAATAAGTCTTATTTAGTGCATATTTCATATTTCTTTTCTCTATGAATTGATTCAAGATTTTTGATGGTGACAATTTTATTGGTGGGGAGGGGGGGGGGGTGAATTTGGTTTTCTAATTTAGTGATTAAATGCTATTTTGAATCATTTTTTTCTGATGATGTGAATATTATAACTTTAGGTTCTTATAATAATTGGAATAAAATTGATTTCAAATTTGTTAATGAATCAATTTTTATTTTTAGATTCGCTTTCAAAGATGGTCCTTAAAACTTGAGCATGTTACCGTAAGTGATGATGGTGTATATACATGTCTTGTTTCGAATAGTAAAGGCAGCATTGATTTTAACTTCACTGTAGAAGTAGCTGGTAAGTCATTTTAAATCAAGTTTTATCAAAGGAATTTTTTCAATATTTAATTGTTTAAAATGAATGTTCTAGAAAAAATAATTCAAATTATTCAATTAGAAATTTTAACTTGAAAATAGTTTGTATTGTTTTTCCAGGAAAATATCTTTTGTGTGTGAAATTGCATATCGGCCAATTTTTATGTTTTGCTCTTTAAAATGTACAATTTTTAGCCTTTCATCATATTTTCGTGCTTAGATAATTCATTTTTACTCCCAATTTTATAAAATTTCTATTTGCTAATGATATTGTCCCTTACAAATGTTATTATTTTTTTCTCACAATTATTTTCACTATGGCCGGGAAATAAGTAGGTGCATACTCATTACCAAATGCAAGTGTAGTGGTGCACTATAAATGAGTACTAGGATAACCAGTGAATTGTTCTCCCAAAACTGATATAAATAAAAAGTATTAAAGTATCATACCAACCTCATGCCACCCAAGGCTCATACCTTGGAGTAATTCAGTTATTTTTAAGGAGTGTTCAGTCTTTGCATTCATTTCATTTATGTTATAAAGGTGGCATTCAAAAGCTCTCCCAAATGCCATATTTTTAAAAGAAATTTTTCATGCTACCACTGTACAAAAAAAATGTCCCAAGCTTGCAAGGTATAACAATGCAGTCTTTATAGTTCTTGAGAAAAATAATCGGAACATTTTCCTCTGGAATTAACAGAAAAAGCTTTGTTAAAAATGATGGACCAGGAAATCTAAATGGGGTGATAAGCATCCATTCATGTATTTTCCAGTGAGATCTTTTTTATTTCTACTATTAAGTTTCGCAAGCAAGAGCTTGATCAGTATTGATTATTGTTAATGTACTTAAAATTTTGTCATACTAAATAATTATCGTGTTCACATAAAAATCCTCTTGAGTCAGCATCATAATGTTATCATTTTTTCAATTTTCATTGATTTTTTTACTTTTAGAATATTCCTAAAAATGAATCAAAACATTTGAAATCTCATCTTCATCAAAATTAAGTTTGATCCATTATTGTCTAGGAAGAGAGATTTTCTTGGAAGACTTTCTTCTTTCCTCCAAAAAATTCTGCTTAAATCAATGCCAATAATTTGATTCCCAACTAACAAAAGATGCATTATTATAGTTATGTGTACTCATGAAGTACTTCTCTAAATTTCTTGAAATGCATTAAAAAGTTTCACTTTAGTCTATACATATTTGCTTGCAAAAGATAATATGGAAATAAACGCATTAAAAAATTATCCAATACAAGTAGTTTCTATTTTTAACTTGTTCTTAGAGTTTATCACTCCCCAAATACATAACTGAATAATATTTCAGTCCTCTTGTCATTGCCAGTATGCAAGCATGCTTTGGACTCTAGTGATAAATTCTGGTTCTTCAAATACTTAGTTCTAATGTAATAAGTTCATTCAACTAATCCAATCTTTAAAATCCATCTTTTCCCATATTTGGAAAATTAATTCATTTAGGAAAATAATTCTTATGAGCTAAATGCATGCAAGTTATGTTGAAAACTATACTTCATTTTTACCTTGATAAGTTTTTGAACTTTTTAAGAACTTGCTGAACTACGGGCTATAGCTTTGACAAGAGTTTCATTAAAGTATAGCAACATTTTTTTTTTCTGCTAAGAAATTTTTTCTCAAGTTATTCTTATTTACTATAAATTATATTTGTATTCATATATTGTGCTCTTTTTCTCTGAATAAGAGTATATAATTTTGTGTTATTTAAACATGTATAAATTAATGAATTTTTTAGTTTTGTAAATAAAAATATCTTTTTCAGAACGATTACCTCATCGACCTATAATGAATGAACACTATCCTAGCAATCAGACAGCATTTATAGGAGAGACTGTTGTGTTTGAATGTAAATTTATAAGTGATTTGCATCCAGCTGTACATTGGATAAAATACTATGATGTCAATGACACAGATTATGATCTACCGCCAATCAAATATGTAAAAGTAAATATTTTGCTTAAATTTATTCATATTGTGCATTATTTTAAAGGAACAAAGCTATATTTTTTATGTACTCATAGTTGAAAGTTATTATTTTGTTTTCTAGAAGGGGGGTATATGTGCTTTAATATATATATATCGTGGAAAATCTATTGCATTATAAGTGTGTGAAATTTTAATCTAACTTTTACTTTAAGTAGAAAATATTATATTTGACCAAAATGTGCTGTCTTTATTCAAATGCTTTCTTGCAAAAGAAAGTCTTTTTTTTTTTTATGAATTTTGTTTATATTTACATAATTTTTTTCTGACTTCTTAAAATACTTAGATTTCAGTTAACAATATTACTGCCTTCAACTCTTGATAAGTGTGTTTAAATTTCTCTTAATTTCTGAAAGGAAGAAAAGTAGCATGCTAAGTTAAATTCTGCAATTTGCTTATGTTTTGTACAATCTAATCAAAATTTTAGGGAATAGTTTGTTTTTTGTAAATTTCTGTAGTATTTTTGTTGAGTTTTTGCTTATATTTTGTGTATGATATTTGATATTTGAATTAATTTAACTTATATGAATTTAAATTTGTTTTCCTCTCTAGTCTAATGATCCTAATAATACTGATCCTACTTTTCTGATATTGCACAATGTAACGTATGAAGATGCTGGATGGTATGGCTGCATAGCTTCTAATCATTTAGGAAATTCAACACAAAATGCATATCTTAATGTTTTGCCATGTAAGTAGATTTGAATTTAACTTCATCTTTTGTTTAGTTTCTAGTGAAATATAGATTTTTTGAAGGAACTTAATATTCTGATTCTTTTTTGTGATTTTCTTGAATTCTGCGCATTATGTATGTATGCAAGTAACTTCTATTGTTTTCATAATATTGTCTTACAGCTGCCTTTTCTCACCAACTCCTATTTGCCTACTAATTGTGAGTGTCCATGTAAAGGGGGTCTAAATTGTCTAATTCAAAGTGGCCCTTGTGCAGTTCCAAATTTGATAGCAGGTTTCAGTGAACATGTTTAAAAAAACCTAAGATACTTTTAATATTCAGTTTCATTTATGCAGGCAATATTGCAATAATGCGAGGGGGAAAATATTATCATTTAAAGAAAAAATATTTATGGGTTGCTTGTTGGCATCAGAAAAAAGATAATTCCTCTTTACCTTTTAACAGATATGGGATGCTCATAGGTATATCTATACAACTTTACATGTTTCCACAACAAAGAAATCTCATGTTTTAGAACACTCATGTACTCTGTAGTTATCGTTTGGTTGTATCTTGATGTTGACTTCTTCTAACTTAATTGTTGAGTTAATACGTTGTATATTCTTAAAGTTGAATAATTTCCTTGTATTTTTTATATAAATATCTTTACTGTAAAGTAAATTAAAGACCATCCTTGACGGTACTAATTCTAATGACATTTGGGTCCTTACTGACTGTCGGAGCTTAATTCATTATCTACAGGACTGGAGCAATGTATGCGATTTCGTCGGCAAATTATCACCCATCTTAAAAATCTAGCCAAGGGAAGAGAAGTCCATTTTCAGTGGATTCCCTCCCATGTTAACATTCAAAGGGAACGATGCTGCAGACATCTTGGCTAAAAGAGGTTGTTCTGAGCCTCTCAACCAGGACTACACACTAATATATAAAGAAATTTTCTCTATAAAGAAAAAAGCAGTCAGACAAGAGTGGCTCACCCCTCCTGCCCATCCTTGGTTCAGCAGGAAGACCCCGGGGGAGCGTTAGAATTTGGGGGTGACAGAAATGATCAAACGGCCATCTCAAGACTCATAAGTGGACATCTAAAAAACATGACATTCGACTCAGGATGCAAAGTCTATTCATTATGCAAAAAATGGAATCTGAAGCCGGCATCCCCCGATCATATCCTGGATTGCTTGGGGTTCGCTCTGGTGGATGTTTATGAAAGTCTTCTACTGGTGCTTGACTTCGCTAGAGTTCACAGTATCATGGATCTGATCTAGCTGCTGCTTGATCTCTGAGGGATTAGAAACAACAACACAACTGTAAAGTCATTTCTTTATTGTATATATTACTATATATAGATACATACCTTCTTTAAAATTTACTTAAGTGTCTATGATTTTTTTTTTTAATGTATTCGATTCAAAGAGTTTCCAATAAATACTTTTCTTATCAAAATATTTTTATTGTGAAATTTTCATTACCTCATTTTAAAAATATTTATATATCGTGCTTTGTTGTATAAAATTTAAAACGTTCATTATCCATTATATTGAGGCTGTTTTCGTCAATTGTATGAGAGCTTGAACTAAACGCAGAGCACATTTTCAGACAGAAAAATGCCTCAATTTTCATGAAAATTTGTAACATTGTAACTCGCACATTTGTTTAAAGTATAGCGATTTGAAATTTCAAAATATTCCATAAATAATTAATATTTCCTCTTAACATGTAAAGGGATAGCTCATTTATCATTACAGTATAGGAGAAAAAAGGGGAAATGCATTTTATACCAGAAAAAATATATTAACTTAAATAAAAATGAATGATAAAATAAGGTATTCTCTACAGGATAATGAAGCAAGAATATAATATTAATTGCTGTAGTACTTTAATATATCTGAAAAAATATTCCGAATTCAGATCCTATTCTTCAACATTAACTGAAGACATCCTTAAGAATTTGCTTGAAATACAGATATTGTCTTTTTGAAGTGAAACTTCTTTGCGGACGGGAGTGAATAGGAAATTTACCCAGTTTTGTGTAACAGTGAAAAAGCTAACGGGAGTAGTGATTCCCCCATCCCCTGAAACGTTGCCATGTTAGGAGATAGCGAGCGGGAGGAAAAGGGGGTGGGGGTGGCACACCACGTAACTTGCACCATATTCGTGAAAAAGGTGGACGATTGCTAAGGGGGAATTGTGCATCAAAAGTATATCTTGCTGCTATGAACGAAAGGCGCTTAGGTATTAGCGACATTAAGTGGGTACACTTGTTACTCTCGTAATGAACTCGCGTGGCGTATTTTCGTAGTTTTTATGTAATAAACGTGTCTGTTTTCAATATATAACACACCCAAAATATTACCATTATACGGCTCTTCCCGTTACAGGAGTGTCTGGAGCATTGTGTATATGTCACTAACGTTCGCGCCAAAATCGCTATGGATAGCGTCTTGTAAACAAACACAGTAGCTTCTGTTAGTGATGCATTAAGTTTATATTATTTATTTAAATTTCCATTGAATCAAAATAAAATCTGTTCAGATAGCCTAGAACAAATGCAAAAAGAGGAAAATAGTTTCGTGAAAGAAAAAAAAAGCAAAACTAGCAGCAATTCCTGGCAAAAGTCTATATCACCAGGAAGTTCTGTCACAGCTTTTATCTTTTCTATAAAGTTTTAGTGCTGTACACATCAGAGGTTGCTGCAGTCATTGGATCCGATGGATGATTAAAAGCCGGTTATCTTAACTGGAGACTTTAATGTTAATTTTGCTTCAGAAGAAGCAAAGCCACTCATTCAATTATTGAAACGGACCCTGAATTTGACAATGAATACTGATACTAGAGAAGGAAAAAGAATATATGGAACCACGATTGATGCAGTTTTCTCACATTTTCTTGATTGACTACAATTGAGGATTTTTATATCCTATTTTAGTTACCACACACCTATTGTGTCTTTCTTGGGAAAATGATGATGCAGAAAATTGAATAAAAATATTTTCATACAATAAATGAAGCTCAAATTTTATTTGATTAAAGTTATCTCAGCAGTTTAATATAATTAGATCTATTCCTGCATTTACGGCCAATGTTGGCAAAGAAGTTTTACTTCTATTGCGTGGGTTTCCATGCTCTTTTTTTATGCGTTGTCATTTTTAAAAGTTGACAAGCATGGATGATAAATAATTTTAATATTTGAAGTAAGTAAAGAAATATTTGTGGAATTTTAATTTTCCTTTTTTGTAATTGGTCTTGTTAACTTTACCAAGGCATAGTTCTTAAATATGTATCTTACAGCAGAAATGCAATTTTTTCTAGTTATATTGTTGAAATGCTTAGAATTGAATTGAAAGTTGTGTAGATTTTGTTTTCATTACTTAAACAACATTTACTTTCAGATCCTGAAATAATAGAAGAAGGGAAAAAGAAAGCACCCTTTCTTCTAATTGGATTCTGTGTAGCATTTGGTGTTACCATGATTCTTGTCACATTTTTTGTTTTATACTATCGCCGCTTGAAAGAAGAGAAAAGATTAAGACTGATTGCAGCTAGTAAACCTTTAAATATATTTTTGAAAAAAAGAGTCATTCTTATTCATCAAGTAAGATATTTATCTAAACAATTTTTGGCTTTGAATTACATCAAATATTATGTAAAATTATTTTATTTATGAACTTGATTGATTATTCAATTATTAGAAATAAAATTCATTTGAAAGCAAGTCAATTCTTTTTCCATGTGCTTAAAAGTAGAATTTTACCTTCAGGGATGGTTGATTTAAGGGGGAAAAATGTCAACAGTAAACTTTTAAAAGCTTAAAAATGTATTTTTTAAACACTTATATGAAATATATTTATGGTTGTGCTGATGCTATATCATTATTGTGCTTAGCGAAACTTTTAAATCCTGACTGCTGCTATTAGCTTGAAACCATTGTGTTAAGTTTTTTGAATTTTTGTTGAAAATGTATGCAGAGAGTTCATAAATTTTTCACATTGTAATCCCATGATGAAATGTTCAGGCTGTTTGAATTGAAATTTCATGAATAAATTTATTGATTTTTCGCATGTAAAATACAGTATTTGTTTGTAAGGAGTCTGTAAGTTCCAAATAGGTTTCAGATAATTTCTGGCTTTTAATTTTGTTATCCTCCCCCCTCCAATACAGTATTTTTTTTTTTGTATCAAAACAGGTATATAAAAAAATACCAAGGCAGGGAACAGTAAATGTGATATCTTATTTTTATCATTACAGAAAAAATTGTTTTCTACATTTCTTTCATGAATACATAGAGTACACAATTATTAATATTGCAATCAATATGTTTTTAAAAAATTGTCGTAAAGCCCATTTGGGTAATTCAGTAGAAGTTACAAAATATTAAATGAGTTTTTCAGTGTAAAATATTTTATTTCATGTATTTTGATATCAAAACATATAATCTAGTGTGTTTTTTAATTTACTTACTTTTATTATAGAATTTAATAACCTTATATAATAAAGTCTCTAGTTATGTCAAAGTATTAATGCATTATTTAAGCAAATTAAATGAACTTCCTGAATGCTGTGAACTTTACTTTGATTTTTTGTTGCTGTATATGAAATTATAATGAAATATTTGTTTCATGTAGAATTCTGGTAGCTCCCAAAACTTATCCGCTCCTCTTGTAAAAATCCAGGCTTTTGATCCGAATTATGAAAATTCTGCTGGAATATCAGAGTATGAAGTTCCACTTGATCCTGCTTGGGAATTTCCTAGAGAACAGTAAGCACAATACTTCTCTCTGGAAATTATTAAAAAATATATAATATGCTTTAAGCACTAAATTTTTTTTTCGCTGCATGAAAAAATGGAAAATGCTTTTTAAGTCTGCTGTTGAAAGGAAATGCATTATTAATTTTAATTTTCATGTAATATTAACTATTTTTAAAAATCACTTGCTGTTACATTATTTGAATATTAACATGTGTATTAGGATTATAAAAGGATTTTACAATTTTTTAAAAATCTTCATCTAAGTCTTTTTTTTTTCATTCATAAAATTTTCAGAAAGAAAACAGTTTAATTGCATGAAGTTTTAAAACAATTCCAAAGTAATTGTGAATTTTACATTCTTAATTTTTTTTAGTTGAATTTTAAGAGATATGTTATATTCAAATTATAGAATAAGTTTTGTAAAGAAATATTGAAATAAAGTTACTTTTTTTAAAAATGTTTATTCAAATAAATTGTTATCTATATTCTGGAAAAACAATTAATTTGGTATCTATTACATGACTTTTCAAAAATATTTTACAGGTAAAAAGTTAAAATTTCTCACAAAATGAAGTTTTCTAATTGTAATCTAAATTTTGTATTAAATTTCAGATTGACATTTGGAAAGCCTCTTGGTCGAGGAGCTTTTGGTCAGGTTGTACAAGCTGAAGCTAAAGGTTTGAATGGACTAGACAAACCTCTTACTGTTGCTGTTAAAATGTTAAAAGGTATGGTAGTTTTAATTATTTAGTAATGGATACCTATGGAAATCACATTACTTCATATATCTGTTTGGTTAAAGTTTTCAAAATTACCAAAATATTGAAATTTGTTTGGTTGTTCTTGAACAGTTTTATGATGAACTGAAGCTAAATCCTTAAGTGGAAAGTGTGAATTGCCTTGATAATAAATAGTGTGAGAGAGGTCTACATCATGTTGAATTTTTTAAAAGCAATTTGCTAGTACCTCTTTATGTTTATTTTGTGATCCGAGATCTCAGTATTTTTTTTAGGATTAGAATCATTTTTATTTTGTAACTGTAGCTTTGGTAGAATGGTCAAGGTGGCAAACTTGGGACCAGTATTATTTCTTCTGACTTGTGGTTTGTGGCCATGGTAGCCAAGTGGTCCAGGCATCGGATCATGGCTAGCGTGTCATGAGTTCGATCCCAGTACCACTGAAGACCCGTCGTGTAGGGAAGCAATGCACGTTAAATCTGTTGAGAGCTCAAATGTCCTCTCGTTGGTATCCCCTCATGGGGCTCACCTTCTTTGGGTGAGTACGGGTGTCACAATCCCGAGGTGCCCTAGTGATCTTTTGGCAAGGGCTCACTCTTTTGTGATTGCGGGTTTCGTGCACCCGCCTCTCCCGAGTGATCTTTACTTCTTTACTTTCACCTTTATTTCCCCCACTTCCTTTTCCACCATAGTTAAAAAGAAAACACTGGTTTTTATTTCCTAAGAATACATATCCAGGAATTTCATTTTATGGTTTATCCCCTTAGTGGGTCTTGCTTTATTATTGATTTTTTCCTTACATATTGTCTTTAATTTTACTTACGACAAAGTCCTGTGACAGACCAGGACTGAGTGGAATGAAGTTGAGTCTGATGGTTTTTTCACAACTGGTATGACGACACAACAGACTGCTCCCTGGGAAAACTGGCACTTGGAGTGAGGTTTTAAACTTCTGAGAACCTTTGGACTGGTGAGGTGGGGTCTTGGAGGAAGCAGCCATGTAGAGGGTACCAGAGAAAAGCTGAGTTTTGCGTCTCAGGCCACCAGATAGTACAGGAGCCCGGGGCAGCCTAACCAGCATATCCTGGCTGCTCTATCAGCTGGTGTATAATCTCGCCTGCCTTGTAGCACCAGGTGGTGCCTGGATGGGGTCCTGCATTGCAGAGCTGGGGGCTCTCCCAAGGCCACTGCTGGTTGCTGAATCTGGGGCTAGCCCCGCCAAACTGGTTCTCTGAAAATCAAAAGGGATTCTCCTCCTCCTTTCTCAAAAGCAAAATTAAAATACAAAAAAATAAGGAAAAAGATAAAAATGCATTCTTTAAAATCCCCAACCCAACATACCCAACACATGGTGGTCAGCCCACCAACTTTCAAACTTGCTCGGAATCTTTTCCCAAATTTATTGTTCTTCATGCAACTGATAACAGGAAACTTTCCAATGCTTCACCTTTTCTTATCTCTAAAGCTGTACAAGGTTCAGCTGGTTCTGTGAAATCTATAAAAAAATTACCATCAGGTGATTTACTGATAGTAACAGCAACACAAGCACAATCTAATAATCTCCTACAATGTACAAATCTTTCAAACATTTCTATTACTGCTACTCCTCACAAAACACTCAATTCATCCAAAGGAGTGATTTATTGCCCAGATCTGATACCTTTACCCGATTTTGAAATTGAAGAACTAGCTTTTAAGGGGGGGGGGAGGCTGTCAAAAGAATAACTTCCATAAAAGACAGTAAAACTGTAACTTCTCCATTATTTATACTCACATTTTCTAAACATACATTACCAGAAAACATACTAATTGGTTACTTAAACATTAAAATAAGACCTTACATCCCTAACCTTCTTGGATGTTTTCGCTGTCAAAGTTACGGTCATGGAACAGCTTCTTGTCGCGGCGTTGCTACCTGCAATAAATGCAGTAGTATGGAGCACGCCAGCGAAGCATGTACGACAGAACAGAGAAAGTGTGCAAACTGCAAGGGGGAACACGCTTATTCCAAAATCTGTACAAAATGGCAGCAAGAAAAAGAAATACAAAGAATTAAAGTACTTGAAATCCTTTCGTATTCTGAAGCAAAGAAACGGATGGTCAATATCTTACCACCTCGAACTTCCGGTTCTTATGCTAATGCAGTAATGACCAACACAAAATCGAAAAAAGATACTGCAACTCAAACAGACATAGGAACTCAAACAGAAATTAGCAACATAGAAACACCAACAAACATTGACAATTTAACTTCTGAATCTCATAAAGATTCCCCAATAGCTCAAAAACCCATTACAAATAACTTAATTAAACAAGAAACAACTCTATCTCCCCCTGAAACATTGCACCTCTCAGTACCTTCCGATACTGAAGTTTTGATGGAAATAGACAAAAGTTCTACCAAACGGCCAGCTACTGGCAATGTCCAGGAAGCTGCCAAAAAACTGAAGCCATCAATTCGAATAGAATCGGGTGGAATTCAAACCATCAAAGAAGTAGAAGACGTTATGCTTCTCGGTAAAAAAGAGAAATCAAGACAAAGCTATTTACCAATAAAGTACAACTCCGAAAAGCCTAAAGGCTCTCCGTAGCTGAAGTATTAGTAAAATAATTCAGTGGAATTGTGTTGGCGTATACTAAATTAAATGCCCATAAAACATCAACGAGTTATTAAAACTCATTAGTAAGTAAAAGAGTATTTATGGCAGGGCAGCGTTTGCTGAAGTAAGAGATGGCTAAAAAGAAAAATACGTATCATTACATACAATCACAATAAGTGGTCAAAAAAAGGAACAAACGTCATTAAGAAATAAACTCTTTTTATTTCAGCTAAAAGATAAAAATAATTAAATCAAATAGTAATTTTAAAAAAAGAAAAAGTTACTTCCAAAAAAAGAAATTATGGTAGCTCTTTAATTGTTAAAAGAAAGACAAAATAAAATAATTATTTACCCATTCCCTTTCTGATACAATTCAAGTTTTACGAAGCAGCTCTGATGCTATTCCCGTCCAAAAAAAAAAAGAGAGTTATTCGAATTTTTCTAAAATACCTGTTTAGCTAACGTAAGAATGACATCAACGTATGACGTCAATCCTCCCGATATTTGAATAAAAATACTTTGGATAACTGAAAACCTTTTTTTTTTAAAACTCTGCTTATCGGCGGCAAAATAAAATATCCTTTTAATGTTAAAATTAATTAAAAAATGCTAAAGTAAATGAAGATAAATATGTATATTTGAGAAAGAAAATATATTATGGCCGAAGATAAGAATATTTAGAGTAAGTAATGCTAACAAATTGTCGTGGTCTCTGGAAAAACTTAGAGGATTTAAAATCGCTAATGAATGAACATTTACCTGTGTGCGTGGCTCTGCGAGAAACACTTTTAAAACCATCATGCACATCCAACATACGAGGATATTCCATTCTTCGGAAGGACTGCAATACGGATGAAAGAGCTTGTGGTGGTGTGGCTCTACTCATCAACCACGCAACACCCTTCTCCCCGTCCTAATTCGCATGTCGCTTCAAGCTGTTGCAGTGCAGGTTTCTATTTTTTCTACAGTTACAATCTGTAATGTATACCTACCACCCAACGCACCCTTGAATTTTAGAGAACTCCAAGAGCTTATAGATCAACTCCCATCACCATTCATCCTTTTGGGTGACTTCAATGCTCATCATTTGCTATGGGGCTGCCAAGATGTGAATTCTAGAGAAAAAGTCGTCGAAAAGCTTCTTACAGAACTTGACCTCACCTTGTTAAACGACGGCTCTAACACCTATTTTCATTCTCCAACCCAATCATTTAGCGCAATTGATTTGTCCATATGCTCTCCATCATTGCTATTAGATCTGACATGGAGTGTTCTTGGAAACCCCTTAGGTAGCGATCACTTCCCAGTGGTAATATCTTACGCTACACCAATTGCGTGTGCGACTCTTCGCCAACCGCGGTGGAAATTCGATCAGGCCGACTGGGAAACTTTCAGGACCCAAGCAGATATAACAGAAGACATGGTAAGCTCTGGCTCAATAGATGAAGTGGTATCTTTAGTAACATCTTGTATCCTATCTGCAGCTAATAATGCAATTTCACAACCATCCTCTAGACTCCCCCGTTTCCCCAAACCTTGGTGGAACGAAGAATACCAAATGGCAAAAAAGGATCAAAACAAGGCTTGGAATTGGTTTCGACGTTACCCTACTCCAGACAACATGATTGCTTTTAATAAAGCTCGAGCACGTGCCAGGAAAATCCACCGGCAACGTAAAAGGGAATCGTGGATAAAATATGTTAGTAACATCACATGTTCAACCTCAAGTAAAGAGGTTTGGAAAAAAATCTGTAAGCTCAGTGGAAAATACAGTGCTAGCCCTGTCTCCATGCTTGTATGCAATGGAGTCTCTATCAATACCATCCCTGAAATTGCCAACACTCTTGCCGAGACCTTCGCTAAAACGTCTAGTTGCGACAACTATACCCCCGCATTTCAAGCGCTAAAGCGTCGAGAAGAGAGGGCGAAGTTGAATTTTTCCTCTTCAAACGAAGAAGGCTACAACTCCCCACTAACACTCCTTGTACTTCGCGTAGCCCTGCATCGCTCGGGTAACACAGCAGCAGGTCCAGACGGGCTACACTACATTATGTTACGGCATCTATCCGAAAATTCTATCCTCTCCCTTCTATTATTGTTCAATCGCATCTGGGAAACCCAAGTTTTTCCCACACAGTGGTGTCATGCCCACGTTTTACCGTTTCCAAAGCCTGGTAAAGATCCAACATCAGCAAATAATTACCGCCCTATTGCCCTCACAAGCTGATGGAGCGCATAGTTAGTGCGAGGTTGATGTTCCACCTTGAGTCACATAATCTCCTTTCACCACTTCAAAGTGGATTTCGGAAATCAAGATCAACCACAGACAATCTCATTCGGCTAGAGACTTCCATCAGAGAGGCTTTTGTAAAGAAACAGTATAACATCTGTTTTCTTTGACATTAAAAAAGCCTATGACATGTCTTGGAGGTACGGCATACTTAGAGATCTATATGCAATGGACATCAGAGGGAATTTGCCAGTTTTTATCAATTTTTTAAACCATCATTCTTTCCAGGTACGCCTGCTTTCATTTTATTCAAATATTTTTATCCAAGGACAAGGTGTCCCGCAAGGGTCTGTTTTAAGCGTACTTTTATTTATTATTAAAATTAATAGCATAACTCATCATATAAATCAGGGGATTCAGTGTTCTCTATATGTGGACGATGTACAAATATCGTACTCGTCTAAATTCCTCAATGTTGCAGAACGACAAATTCAGACCACTATTAACAACTTCACTAAATGGGCTGAACAGAACGGTTTTGTTTTTTCAACAAAAAAAAATGGTTAGTGTTGTATTCAGTCGAAAGCATGGGGTTTTCCAAACCCTGAGCTTTTTATTGGTAGAAGCCTCATTAAAGTTAAGGAGTTCAAATTTCTAGGTCTTATATTTGACCAATCCCATCGTCATTTAAAAGATCTCAATCAGAAGTGCCAAGGCCCTAAACATCCTCAAAGTATTAGCAAATACTCGCTGGGGAGCAGACCGAACATCCTTGCTTCGCCTCTACAGAGCTCTGATTAGATCAAAACTGGACTATGGATCTGTGGTCTACAGTTCTGCGTGGAAATCTCTTTTGAAGATCTTGGATCCAGTACATCATCAAGGCTTAAGACTTTGTCTGGGAGCCTTCCGTACATCACCGGTTGAGTCCCTCTATGCTGAAGCCTACGAACCCCCATTAGATTTGCGGAGGAAGTATTTATGTTTGAACCATTTTATGAAAATCCAATCAATGAAAACAAATACTGCATACTCCTATTTATTCAATTTTAGCCTTTATGTTTTTAACAGTCATCGTTCATCCTTAACTTATTCGCAACCTTTTCACTTTAGAATTGGGGACCTGATTAATGACTTAAATCTGAACATTGGAAGAATTGCTCTGTGCAAGATTTCTGAGGTTCCCTCTTGGAAAGTGATTTATCCTAAGGTTGATTTTACCCTGTCATGCTTCTCAAAAGCATGCACACCCGAGAGTACATACAGAACACTGTACTTGGAACACAGAGAGCTTTTTTCCGACTATGAACCTATCTTCACGGATGGCTCATAGTCTGAATCCCATGTTGGTTCGGCGGTAGTTTCTCTGAGCACTGTAATTACAGACGCTCTACCAATTTCAGCATCCATTTACACTGCTGAACTTCATGCACTAAGAATAGCTATAGAAGATATTTCGCTATCATGTGGTAAAAAGTTCATTATTTACACAGACTCCCTGTCGGCCCTTCAAAGCATTGTCTCTTTACATTCATCGTCTCATCCCATCCTTGTGGACATCACATATGCTTTGGGTAATCATCTTAAGAAGAAAGATATCAGATTTTGTTGGATCCCAGGACATGCCGGAATAACTGGAAATGAACTGGCTGATACAGCTGCACGATCAGCGACAGGCTCTTCAGAAAGGTTCCCTATTCCGCACTCTGACCTGAAAGCTTGCTTTAGGCAGAAACTGCAAAGTGTATGGCAATCAAACTGTGACCAACAAACTGAAAATAAGTTGCATAGCGTCATGCCCGTTCTTGCTCCAACTGTGCCATCATCAAGCAACGGCCGTGAGCAGGTGATATGGACTAGACTGCGCCTAGGGGCACACCCACCTAACGCATAGGCATCTTCTGTTTGGTGAACCACCACCCTATTGCGAGATATGTAATGTCTCCCTATCGGTGAAACACATACTGTGATTGTCCACATTCAAATCATCTTAGACATCGGCTTTTTAACTCTGTTGATTTTACTATATCCAGTATTTTAAGCAATAGCACCAATTCCTCACTTGTGTTTAATTTCCTAAGCATCAAAGGTTTTATTCATCATATCTAATTTTAATCTATAGATTCTAAGAAAGGCGTATGTAGACTATGCCCGACTAAGGCTTTATGGCCTGCAAATCTTATTTAACTGTTCTTATTGTCTCTCTTGGCGCATTATGATCTAAATTGGTCCTTGCGCCATAAAAAAAGAAAAAAATCAAATAAAATCAAACCTCTCGTTGGTGTGGTAGTTAGGAGGGGGGGGGGCAACTCGGGTGTCATCTGCGTCACTTGACCATGGTTCAAAATTACGCTGACCGTTGCCAAAAGCCCTCGTGTAGCTGAACAGCGCAACGTTAATATTCACTCACTGACTGACTGACTTGTGGGTTTTAGACCCTGCCATTTAAAGACTAGCCATATAGAAAGGCTGTTTTCGCCAAATGTATGAAAGCTTGAACTAAAAGCGGAGCACATTTTTAAACAGAAAAATGCCTCTATTTTCTTGAAAAATTTGTAACATTGTAACTGATACGTTTGTTTAAAATACAGCATTTTTAAAATTTCAAAATATTTAATTAATAATTAATATTTTCTTTTTACATGTTAAGGGAGAGCTCATTTAGCATTATGGTATATGAGAAAAACTGGAAAAAACATTTTATAAACCAGAAAAAATACATGAATTCAAAAAAAAAAATGAGGAGCATGATAAAATAAGTGATTCTTTACAGGATAGTGAAACCAGAATTCTATATTGATATTGAAGTACTTTAGTATCTGAAAAAATATTCTGAGTTCAGATCCTGTTCCTTAACATTAACAGAATACAGCCTTAAATATGTTGGGGCTCTAAGTCCTCTTGTTAGTATGGTGTAGTAATTTGGAGAGAGGGGTGCCCAAACTCAGTATTTGCCCTCATCATTTGATGGTTTTAAATTATGAATATCATATGCTGTCTTTATACTGTTCCTAAGTGCAACATTAAGGGGGGGGGGGGTGTTGTTGTTAAAAATGCATTAACTTAAGAGAGAAATGTAAATTTTTTAAACTTCTGTGGTCCTTGTATTGCAATTGAGTTAAATAAAGAATAAACTTATGCATAACTTTATATTGATAATTAAAATATTGAACATAATCAGACTCTATAGGAATGTATAATAGTTTTCCTGTTAAAATCCTGAAAATTTTGAATTTTATATAAAATGGAGTAATGAAGCTTGAAAAGAAGAGATGTGACTAGTAAAATTTATTTTTACCTTCTTTGTATGAATCTGAAATACAAAAATGCATAAAATATTTTATATTTCTCGTATGAAAAAAAAATTGCCATTTACAACTTATTAGTAAATCTAGATTTATTTTATTCTTATTATTTAATGTTCTGCTTTTTTAAGAAAAAATAATTTTGTATATTTTTTATAAGTTATATTTGATGATAATAGAGCATCTTTTTTAGCTTAGAATTCTATTTTCTTTTCAGATGGCTATACTGATCAAGATTTAATTGATTTAATATCTGAAGCTGAAATGATGAAGATGGTGGGAAAACATGCTCATATCATTAACTTATTAGGTTGCTGTACCCAAAATGGTAAGGAGAATACAGTTGGAATTTAATTTAATCGCTTATGTCTTTGTCATAAGACATGCTATGACATTCGTCACCCATCCAGTATAGTGGTTAGCGACGCTGAGTGCTGTGCTGTAGGGCTTGGGTTCGAATCCCGGAGAAGGCATTGATGTTTGTAAATGTATAGTGCCTTTGTGGCATGGGGATACTCTAAATAGATGTTGAGCTGCAAGTCCTCTTGTGAGGTTAGTGGAAGGGGAAGAAAGGTGGGAGGCCCTTGATCCCCCCCAGGGTATTCTCCCTTAAAATTAGGGTGGAAATAGGCCAAATCTTACTGTCACCTGTATAATGCTTAAAGCTACGGCTGTATAATATACCTGTGTAATGCTTAAAGCAGGCATCATTTGGCTCTCTGCCATGATAAATTTTGTGGGCCTTGATCTGGCATTTGCCAATCAGAAGGTATTAGTCACAACAACAACAGACATATTATCAAGCTTTCAAAATTAACATAAATAACTAACCCTCGTTTCTTAAAAATTTATAAGAAAAAATCATGAT
This sequence comes from Trichonephila clavata, assembly GCA_019973975.1. Taxonomy (NCBI): domain Eukaryota; kingdom Metazoa; phylum Arthropoda; class Arachnida; order Araneae; family Nephilidae; genus Trichonephila; species Trichonephila clavata. Next base: position 51,354 of record BMAO01016347.1, on the reverse strand, counting down.
TTAAATTTTTTAATTTAAACAGGCTCTTAACATTTAGCAAGTAAATACAAAATGTGTTGAAGAAACATTGGAGCATCATTCATAAAAAAAATACTCATTCAGATACATTAATTAATCTTGCAACTTTCTTGGGCTGTAAAACTCATCCAACATTTCTGCCTCTCTTGGAAGCATGGAATGCCTTCTTTTTTAATTATTTTGCTGGTTTTGTTTGTTATACATACTTACCTTCACTGGATTAAAATCTGGTCTCTTTCAAGCCATTTTTAACTTGGGGAGTGGGTAGGCAAAGGTTGCACTGAACCATTCAAAAGAGTAAGAGTCAGGTAGGTTGTATTTAGCCAGGAAATTCTGAATCAAATGGGAAAAATGAATTATTGTATTATCACATGTTAGAATTACCCACTGCCAGCAGTCTTGACTGTTTGCTTCTTAAGCATCACAAAAGTGGGGTCTTGGGTGATAGTAGTGCTATGCAATGTGTACTAATAATGAATCTTCTCACTGTAATCGAATACAATCAGCACTGACAATTTTGCAAATTCTCCTTGCTTTAATTTTTTTCTCTAGAAAAAGCAAGGATGCTCTTTTATTGTAGTGGTTTGTTGTAGTCATTTCTGTTTCAGAATCACCTTACAGAACTTGAAATTTAATGAAAATTACTAAAATGTGTAACATTTTTTTCAAAAATGGAAATTTGACAATGCATATTTGCTTAGCTTTGCCATTCATTGTCAGATGACAAATTCTGAAAGCAGGAAGAAATTTGTGCATTACATATATGCTCATAATTGTGTTTCTTGTAGTTTCATTTGTTTATGTAGGAAAAATTGTATTTGAATATTTTGTAACATAGCTCATATTAATCATTTGAAAAATGAAGCTGAATATTTAACACATTTAGCAATCTGGCACATGCATTGCTCTAATTTATATATTAATATATATTTTATTAGTAATTTGTACAAACATGTGGCAAATAGGTGCAAAAATTTTGTAAAGAATTGTAGTAATAAAGAGTTTTAAATGAGAATTCCAGTTTTGAGTAATAAACATTAAATATTGCTAAAATGTGCATATTGCTTTTGTTGTATTTATTGAACTTATATTTTCATAATATGTGAAAAAGGAGAATGAATTTAATTTTTGTTTATCTTTTTTTGCAAGTAAAACTAAAATATATTGAGAATTATATTCTTATAAATTAACTCTATTACATTGAAATCCATTTCCTTTAATTTCTATTTATCTTCTTTAAGGGCCATTCTATGTCATTGTGGAGTATGCAGCAAATGGAAATTTGAGAGATTATCTTCGTGCACGTCGTCCTGTTCCTGGATATGAAATTTCTAATACTGACAGGGATTTGATTACTGAAAAAAATTTGCTTTCATTTGCATATCAAATAGCAAAAGGAATGGAGTATTTGTCTTCAAAAAAAGTATTAATTTCTTTTTTTATAACTATATTATTTACTAATTTACATTTTAATACTATTATTTGGAAATGAGAAATGAATAGTTATAAAATTCATTGACTAGAAATAAAAATAATAAATGTGTGTTGGATTGCTTTCAACATTGATGAAGGGGAAAAAAAAGGTTAAATATATATATCTTGCAAATTGATGTTGATTTTGGTTCTGAAAAGAAAACTATTTTTGTTTTATTTCTAAATTTGTACATTATAGTACAAAAAACAAGTTTTCTAGAAATAATTAAAAAAATTTATTTATATGCATCTTTAATTTCAAATGAGTCCATTAATTTTTCCTTTTTGAATTTCAGTGCATCCATCGTGATTTAGCTGCTCGAAATGTTTTAGTTATGGACGATAAAGTTCTTAAGATAGCAGACTTTGGCTTTGCTCGAGATGTTCATGAAAATGATTATTATCGTAAGACAAAGAATGTAAGTTTGTGCTTTTCATAAAATTTTTCATGTGTTTCTTCGTAATTGTCTATACTAAAATTTATTTGTGTTTAATTTGTTATTGAATTACCTTTGGACAAAGCCATTTATATATTATGCAGTTGTAATTATTCAAAATTTGCAAATGCATTGCAAAAAAAGAAAATGCGTCCTTACTTTAAGGAATAATATATTTATCTTTAAAACTTGGCGGTACAATTACTGCAAATTTTTGTGTTCTGTGAATTTCTACTTATTTATCTTGTCTGGGGTGCAACAGTTGAACCACAATTGAAATATGTCCCAGAATTTTTCTGACAATTTTCAAGACTATCTTGGTTTAGCAGTTGTACCACAGCTGAAGTCAATAGGGGGGAAAAATTAGCAATACAGCATAAATGCTGCTGAGTTTTAAAATTTAAAGCTTTATTATTTTTAATTTACATTTCTAAGATGTTAAATATATGAAAAGTTTAATCAAATATGGAAAAGTAAAGAAAAAATTCTCTTGACTTAAGTTATTACTGTGAAAGCACTGAGTTAAAATAAAATTCTTTAAACTATTAAGCACAAATAATGTTAAATTGAAATATGATAGTTTTGTTTTGAAAACGTATACATTTAGGTCACGTTAATATATGCTGGCATTTATGTTTCATTAAATAAGGAGAAATTTGAGATTCTTTAGCATATCAAATTGCATTGTTTGTGAAAAAATGTATTATTCCATAACATACCTTTCCATTTTCATTTAAATATTTTATAAGAGCTTATGATATAAATTTTCTTATTGTGTTTTCAAAGTATCTGTGAGTTTAATTTCAATAGATATAAAATTTAAAAGTTGCTATCTGGCTGTACACTTTTTATTGGAGTTTATTTTTTAAACATCTACAATTCTTTGTTTTTTAATGATATGTTCATCAAGAGAGTGACTGATATTATGTCTTTAATTTTGTAATGAAGGGTTTACTTCCCATAAAATGGATGGCTCTTGAATCTCTCATGGATCGACTCTACACAACTCAAAGTGACGTGTAAGTTTTTTTTCTGTTACTCAATTATTTTGTTCAGATTTTAAGTGTCAATAAAGTCTTATTAAAGTAAAAATATAGTTGCAAAGGTTTTTTATTTTTCTTATTTGGTTGCTTTTTATTTTATAAGATTTTTAACAGGAGGGCAAATTTTTTTCCAATCTGCATTCAAACAATGAATGTATATATATATATTTATACATATATTTGATTATTCCTAAATTTCGTGAAAAAAATACTTATAATGATAATCGAAAAGAAGTGAAAGATCTTGTATAAGCTGCAAAGTTGTTGAAATGGAGCAACAGTTAAATAATAAGAAATAACTATTTTTTGATTGTATCATTAATTTTTATACTATTTTATGTGATTACGTTGTAAACAAATTTCCACGTATTGAAAAAGTTTTGTTATTTTCAAGAATTGTCTTGTATAGTAATTTATATGTAAAAGTAAATTTGTGAATCAATTTACCATGCAACAATTCATGTGTAATAATGAATGGTGCATATTGTTTATAGGGCCACGAAACCAAACATGACAACATGTATAAGTCAGAATTTGGCATGCTTTCCATCAATTGTTAATATTATAAATCTGTGGTGATGTTTTTAAATATAGTGGGGCTTATACTGGTTGCTGATTTAAATAAGGAGTTCTGTTATCAAATAATAATTTTACTTCCATTTGTTTTCTTTGTGACTATTAGATAGTTTTCTGCCATTTTACTACAATCATAAAGTATGGAAGCTGCCATTTAGTGAAGAAGTCGCAATAAGTTTATTTTTTCCATTAGAAGGAAATTTTGTTGCAACAATTTTTTTTTTTGACAAATTAGTTCAATGAAAGTGTAATATCATTGGTTATTCAAGAAATGCGTTTCTCCATATGGCAGAAATCTGTACTGTATTTATTGTTGGCCAGTGAACTTTTATATTATGTTAGACTATGTACCTATAGTAGACAGATTTCAGCTAAACAATTGTTGGTTGATAATATCTCCAATGTTCATATTGATGACAACTTGAAATGCAATTGCTGACATATGATCTCTGTAAGTAATAAATACCTACTGAATTATGTATTAATTTATAAGTTGCTTTATATAGAATTATTTAATAAAAGTAGTATGGTTTGTGAAAAATTATATAATTAAATAAATATTGTATACATTATTTTTTACATGCTATTAGTGTCAATCTAACATTATACATTTAATTTTATGCACCATATTTACTCGCATCTAAGCCACACCCCCAATTCTCTACACGTTTCTGAGAAATAATTAGAAGTTAATAATTTATTTTACCAGTATTAAAAACTTTCAAACTCATACATGAACCTATAATTACTTTGAACGTCAGTATTATGTTTCGAAAATGATTCATCACTCCCATTTCCAGAGCTGGCTTCAGAATTGGTGCTGGCGTCGCTATGTTCTCGCATGTTGTCGTCTTCTGTGCCATCCAATGATTTTTCCATACAACATTTCTTTAAAAGAATGTATTATAGAAGAGTGTAAAAGAGTTATTAAAGACTGTTGAAGATTTACAAGCAAAAATTATATCATTTTGCTTATGCCATTGACGTATACTTGTTTCACGTATGTCAAATTTTTCAGGGGCAACTGTTCTGTTTTTTTTCTTCCTGCATTTAAAATTGCCTCCTTTGTCATACTTGTGTCATAGTAATGCTTAGGTGATTAAAATAAAATGTATACAAAGATTTTTTCTTAAATGCGAGCTGACAGCAATGTTTAGCTAGACTGAATACTGGAGATAAACTGCAGAGTGGGATAAGTCATCGATGCAAGTGGCTAGAATGAACAGTTAAATTTTTCTGTTTGAAAGGGGTGGAAACTCAATTCTCCTATCCAACGCATGTTTTGTTTTCGATTCTAAGCCGCACCCGATTTTCTGTAGCATTAACACTGGGAAAAATAGTGTGGCTTGGATTCAAATAAATTCAGCATTTACTTTTAATTTTTAAATAACATACTACTAGTGTCAATCTAAAATTTATGGAGATTTTTATTTCTTATTTAGATGGTCATTTGGAGTTTTAATGTGGGAAATAATGACTTTGGGTGGTATGCCATATGCCTCCATCCCTCCTGCAAAATTGTTCAATTTGTTAAAAAATGGCCACCGACTGGAAAAGCCTGTTGGATGTCGTATGGAAACGTAAGATCATTTTAGAATAATTGAATCAAATATCTTCTCATATGAACTTAAAGAAGTATTGATTTCTTTAGCATGAAGTTATTCAAAATTAAGCTGAAACTTTAATTCAAGATAAAAAATTATTTATATTTTGTCATTTATTTAATTAATTGAATAGACCTTTAGAGTAGTATAAAATAATACAAATTAATATATAATTTTTAGAAGAAATTCTACTTTGCTTGAAATGTAACATCTTTATAACATTATGCATATGTTCTAAAGAAAGAAATATTTTAAAATATGTAATATTTTGACACAATTATAAGCTGTCTTTCTTGGAATAAATACTGAATAATTGTTTTCTGGTTGTAACAAAGTTAGTTTTAAATTATTTAGTATTCCATTTAATACAAAAATATCCAAAATTGTGTGAATTTACTTTTCTGATAACCATTATGGGAGAATACTGATAGTTATCAAGTTATTTCCTTTTTTGTTTTGTTTATTAGTTATCTTTTAATGTTGGAGTGCTGGAATGCCAATCCTAATGAACGACCTACTTTTGCTACTTTGGTCAGGAAATTAGAAACTGTTGTTATGGATTCTTCAGATGTGGTATGTATTTAATTGAAATAAATTTTATAAATTATTATCTTGTATTTGAACTTTGTTTTTATGCCCAAAAATGAAGAAATACACAGTCCAGTCACATTAATGTGACCACCTGTCAAAAGCCAGAATAACCACCTTTAGTAGAGCAGACTACTGGGAGACGTGCAGTTAATTAGGTTCCTGAAGGTGTTCACTGGAGTGTTGAGCTATGCTGACTCCAGTGCCATGGCTAGCTGCACTATATTATGCAGGTGAGGATCCATGCACGAACAACTCAATCGAGATGGTCCCTCAGATTTTAGATTAGGTTTAAGTCAGGTGAGTTCGCTGGCCAGGGGGAACAGTATACTCATTGTAGTGCTCTTCAAACCATGCTCGTACACTGCCAGCTGTATGACACTTTACATTGTCCTGCTGTAGGTGTTATTATCCTGAGGAAAAACAATGTGCTTATACGGGTGGACATAATGAGCAAAGACAGATGCATACAGATGCATACTTATATTGATCCATTGTGCCTTCCACAATGATGAGTGAACACAGGGATTGCCAGGAAAACATTCCCCAGACCATGATGCTCCTGCCTGGACAATTCTGGCAATGGTTGCTAGATGTTTGCTTTCAGAGGTTTCATGCTGTATACACCATTGTCCAATGGAGCATAAAACATGATTCATCGGAAAACGCTACCTGTTGCCCTTCAGTGGATGTCCAGTTGCAGTACTGGCATCCAAATTCCAGCCTTTGTTGCCGATGGACAGCGGTCAGCATAGGTGCATGAACCAGGCATCTGTTTCGGATGCCCAGACATGGCAATGTTCACTAAACAGTAGTTTGGGAGACACTGTTGGCAGCTTCTTGGTTCATCTGGGTGGTCAGTTGCTCAATGGTTGCACATCTATTCACCCGAGCTCATCTCCAGAGCAGTCTTTCACCTCTGTCATCTATGGTCCGTGGTGCACTACATTTGCTACGTTGCTGATTTTGGAAATCCCATTTTGCCATGCACAGTATACTTTTACCACAACGGCCCATGAACATTCATAAACTTAGCCGGTTTGGAAATGCTCCCCTCCCTTGGCCCAAAAGCCACTGATCATTCTCTTTGGATGTTGGATAAGTTGCTTCATTTCTGCATTACGCAAATGATTGCAATGTTTTCCAAAGTCCTCACACAGCCTTTATATATGCCCAACTGCACTGTGCTGCCTTCTAAGATTGGTTATTTAACATCGACGTTGAAAGTACGTGGTGGTCACATTAATGTGACTGGACTGTGTAACATAACTAGTGTATTTAGTATATTTTTACATTTTCTCCCATAGAAATATGTTAGTCTTGATTATGCGTATTCAGAATCATCGGATAGTTCTAGTGAAGATGAATCTGAAACTCACCAAGTCTAAGGCAACCAACTAAGCATTCATGAATCTTCTCCATGGACTACTATTAATGACGAGGATGCAATGCTGGAGTGTAATATTTTTTTGTGCAATCGTATTTCTTGAACAATTTTTCCCCTCCAAAAATGAAAATCAACCCTGAAAACATTTTTCTACGGACATATTGCCTCTGAGAGGAAAACAATTGTGTAGATGCTGTGATTATACGGGTACAAATGTAAAGTGGTATCTTTGAAGGGTTGTTGAAACAGACTTTATGAACAATGACTTGTTTATTAATCTTTTTAGCTATTTTTTGACTAATGGTGCAATTTGATCTGTAAAAGAAAGTGATAGATTAACCAAAGATACTTGCTGCTTTGATAGATAGAGAACCTTTATTTACCTAAATTTATACTATTATAAATTGTTCTTATTGCTGTCACTGTTACATTATATTAGTGATTTTGTATGTCAAAGCTGTCCATAATTTTTTGTGTAATTTGTGAATCATTGTTCATCATTCAGCATTTTTTTCATTACATTTCTTCAATCTTGTCAATGTGCTGTGCATGTTTTAAGATATTTTCATGGACTAATCACTGCCTATGGTATAAAATGAAATTGGGTAATCAGATTTAACCACAGGTATTTTTAAAGTAATGATTTTTAAGTAATGGTGAAAGAAAGAGCATTTTAACAACAAAGTGCCTTTGTTATGAATATTTTATATTGAAGAGACTATTTTCTTATTATAATGATTCCAATAGAGGTGTGAAAATCGACTTTGGATTTGATATTGAAAGTTATATGAAAGAACGATTCTTTAAGAGTAAATTTTAATCAAAAGGAATGTAGCTGAAGCACATATGATTTTTTGAAGTGACTTCTTTTGAAATGCAGAGAGATTATTTATAATTGATTTGAAATCAAAAGAATTTTCAACATAGACTGATCTTATTAGCGGTTAAAAGATTTCTCTGCAATAATTTAAAAATGATATTGTTTGATCTCAAAACATCTCAATTGTTTTATCTTATTATGGTGCTATGATAAAACAAGTAAAGTAATATCATTAGAATTGCTGAGCTTGTTATTAATTTTGTGTAATAAAAGGTCAGTATATTTTAATATCTTATACACTTCAAAACTTAATGCATAAAGTTTTGATTATTTTTCAATGTCATGTACAATTTCTTACTTCAAACTAAGATTATTAAAACTTAAAAAGAAAATATAGCTGGGGGAAACTAGCTCATCTTATTAATTTATGTAGATATTTTCATATTAAGCATAAAAACTTGCATCACATGATCGAGGTGTGAATGTTGAAGATCATATAATACATGTCTTGTGGTTATTTATGACACTGCCATCTGTGATAAAGTCTGAGCAATTTAGGAAATGAATAATTTGAATCTCTTTTCTGTATTTAAAAATCTCTTTAGAATTTTGTCATGTTCTGTTTTTTTTTTTTAATTATGTAGAGTACAATGAATGTTTTTTTGCATTTAATTTTCTTTGACATTTTTTTGTGTATTACCTTTTAATATTAGAAATTAACATGTTAGTCATTTTCTTGTTTGTTAAATGTTATGCATGTATGCAACTTTCTTCCTTCTTGTCAATGGGAAAAGGAGTTAAGTCATTGTTTAAAGTACCATTTTAGTAAAATATGCAATAAAAATAAAATGCAATTAGTATCAAGTAGAGAACAAAGCTATATTTATTTTGGTTCTGTTTTTGCTAAGCCATTGTTTATTAATTGTACATAAAAGTAATTGTAATTATGTCTACTTTTCTGTTGAAGTACTTCATGTGTAATTATTTTTCTAAGTTTAAAAGATAATCAAAATTTGTGTTCTCTATAATTTTTAAATTTGTAGAAGTCAATATTTTTTAAAAACAAATTAGCCTTGATTTAATTGTAATGAGAAGAGAAAAAAAAACATTAAATTCTTTTCTTAATTTTTGATGGTAAAATTTTTTTTTTTTTAAATTTGTGTAATTAGTATAGTAAACATCATATATGTCAGAAACTCAAAAATCCACCTGCGAGTTTGCTTCACAGCTCATAATGTTAACTCTATAAGTTTTTGCTTTACTTTTATGAAGATCAATACATAAATATGAACTGTAATTTTGCCATTATATACTTGTTTTTGTTAATTTATTTACAATCCTCAATGCTATAATGACAATTGTTGATTTCTGCATTTACCAAGTGCCATAACAAAAAATTTGTGATAACATCTTTGTGAATGATCTCATATTTAAAAATCAAAAGAAAGAATTTTTGTAAAAAATCAGATTAATTTCAAGAACATCCTTTCAGAGGTGTAACGAAAACTACCCAGATATTTACTGTACATAAATATATTAATGTTAAATATTTATTTTAATTGAATAATTTTTGACATTTCAGAATTAAACACAGTGTATGTGGAAACATTACAGGTGTTTTTTGATATCATGCCTAGTTTCTATTTGATATTTATTATTTTTATACAGAAACATAAATATAATAGCTGGAAGAAAATTATAATTACTAATTTCACCAAACAAGGGAACGTTTTTTCATACAGCTATTTTTCGAAAAGTGGGTTTTATTTGCTTTGTGACAATGTTTTAAAATCTTGCCATATTAAAGAAGACAAACTTTTGACTCATTTATTTTGTAAAACTCTGTGTACTGTTTACATTCTAAAGTTTGTATGTTATTTTTTGTATGTTAATGAATGACAAAATTGTGGCCAAATATTTAGTTTTTGTAAGACTAATTCTTAGCAAATTTAATAATCAAGAACAAATTATTGGCAGAAGAACTTGTTTTAGTAATTAAAACAGTGTTTTGAATTGGTATTTTGTAAATAAGCTTAAGCTGGTGTCCTATATATGTTGAAGGTAAAATTTTTTAAAAGAATCTCTTTTTCAGCTAGAATAAGTACAAATTTCTTGTAGATTGTTGCTGTTGTTTTTTACTTGTTAATGCTGTATGCCTCTCTCTGCCTTTTGTTGATATTACTCTACTTTAAAAATATGTAGAGATATATTAACGTATATGTAGATATATTGTTATCAATTATTGAAACTTTGCACTGAGTATTTTATTGAATTTCTTTTTGATCTCTTAGAATTGCTACAGTGATCGTTTAATAATTTTAGTTGGTACTTGCATACTATTGCACCCATATTAGTGACACTAAATAAGCATGTAGTTGAAAAATATTATGTGGAAAATATATTAATAATGATCAATAAAAGAAAAAGAATAAATAATTTTTATTATTTTATTTTACTATTGTTAATTTTATATTATTTTTTATATATAATTATAATGATGATAATTTTATTATTTAAGAATTTGTTACAATATGAGATTCGAACTTGCCATATCGACAAAATGTTAGGCTTAGAATAACAGCCAGCAGAGAAAAATGAAGTACATGGTTGCCGATTCAGAACTGCAAAATCAGGGTTACCAATTTGGCATGGTTGCAATAGTATACAAGTACCTTTTTAGTTTGTTTTAGGAAGAAATAAATTTTTAAAATTATTATTGCAATGTGTTTATTTTAAAAGAACAAAAAATAAAGAATCCTGCCAATTGTGTAATGGTTTTGCCTTCACTTTATTAATGCATCATGTAAGGGGATGTAAATCAACATTCACTAAATTTTTTTTTGTGTTACAAATGAAATCAAAATTTTTACTCTTTGGGCTAAGACTCTATTGACAACCTGTTATCAAGAATTAAATGTGATTTATCTTGTAGACTTAAGGAAAGTAAATGCTTATATTTACAAAAGAATACTTTTATAGAAAAAATTATTACTTTTTTAAAAATATTTAATTAAAGAGTAGCTTATAACAATGTTTGAATGTTACTACTTTAGGTGTATACTTCATTTTAATTAGATAACTTATATAGAAGCAACAATTTCAATAAAATTTCTAGTTTTTTAAAAACTTTTCAGAGAACTATTCTAAACATGGGGATTTCTTCATATAAATGACAAACTGATTGCTAAGAAATTGTTTCTATTACGTTTCATATGGAACATTTAAAGTACAGAAACGGTAAGGATTCTGAGTTGTAGTATACTTTAAAATTCAATGAAACCTTTCATCAATTTCTTTTTAAACTGTCAGGAAAGAAATGAGAGAGTGATATGCACAATTACTCTGAATCTATTCAATTCAAGAATTTTTTCCCGTTTTCTATGAAAAGGTTGACAAATAATTTTTTGGTATCACTTAATACATATGTTTTAGTCATACAATATTTTTACTAAATTTGATCTTATGAATTTAATAATTTAGAGGGGGAATTGAACATACAAGAACACACAACAGATGTACCAGGACAATATAAATGCCTGTGTACAAAAACTCATTATGCATTCCGGCTACGTTGAAAACGTCATTTTCGGTCAAAAATCACATTCTTTTTATTTTATTTTAAAATTCAAGCGATTAGCTTTCTAAATCTGTCTTTGTTTTGTCTGTGCGATAATTAGAAAAAAGTTACAGGTGTTTAAAATATTACAGCTGTAAATCGGAAGTGGTGAAATCGAAACCGGAAGTTGTCTGCTTAGCATGCTTTTTAAAACAATTTCTGCTAAGAAAAAAAATTCTCCGAACGTAGTCAGAAACCTTAAGACTTCTTAATGTTAAAGATTGAAAAATGAGAATCTTGATATTGTACTTAGACTTCATAAAACATTTATAGCTCTCGTTTATAATTTATTTTTACATGATTTTTCCAAATTGACCTTTTGTGGCAGTGATACTCAACTGGGGGCCCTCTGGCACTAAGAAATTCAATTATTTAAAAACAATGGTCTAAATATTTGGAAAGAAATCCTACCAATCCTTAGTTTTGCTATCAATTTGCTTTTTTTTTGGTAGTAGAATGGAAACAAAAGGCTTGGTCATGTGGATGAAAGGAAATCAAAACCACCCCATATCTCAATAAAAAAAAGGTTAATATAGTATTGAAAATGAGTTAATATTTTGATCAATTGGTCTTTGAGTGCCCCCCCCCCCATGTTATGGCCTACTAGAAATACCTGTCATATGTATGTGGCCCACAAGGAAAAATGAACGAAATAAATTTGAATTTTCTGGATGCCGAGTTGCAAATGAATGAGCATTATAACCACATCAAATTATGTTAATATTGGGATTTTTTCCCTATGTATTCCTCTAGATAAGATGCATAACAAAAAGAAAGCTTCAAAAAATTACCATAATATTCATGAATATTTTCCTTTATATCAATTCAAGAATTACATTCAAAACATCCTTGGTGTCTGTACCTATAAGTATGTGTACAAATACTTAAACAGCTTGCCTAATTTTTTTTTTTTAAAGAAATGCATTTATCGTGCTTTTAGTCATTTTTTTACCTGTTAATATTCTCTTGTTATGAAATAGAACATTTTTTAAAAAAAATTACCTATAATTATTACCAGAATTAATGTTCTAATTGTATATATCCTGGAGTAACCAAATAATTATATTCGAATTATTTTTTCTACACACTTATTATTGAAAGAGCATATAAATAAAGGTACTTGCATACTTGGACACTTCACAATCGGGGGAAATCACGAATATTCCACTTATGTAATTTTTTATGCATGGTTATTATCTCCAGTAGATCAATACAAAGATTGTTTGGCACATCTATGAGATGGCTTTTACTTCATTTAAGATAGTAGCCAGTTGAGTGGTTGGAAATGGGATTATCATAAAATGTTGTTAAGACTTCTTAATGTGCCTAGTTCATTTTGGAATATGGTCAATTGGACTGATCAATTTGAATCCAAAAATTCAGTATAAATATGTTATAGGTTTGAAGCAGGAGGAACACATTTTTTTTGTATCTTGTGCAACTCGGACGAAAATATCTATTACTTTGGTGTGCAAACATTCACAATTAAAGACTGCAAGACTAACCTCGTGTGCATCTTGTCTCTTTACAAACCAGTCCCAGACTTTGAAGAATGATGATCCAGAGACATCAAGGCACCAAATATTACTATACTAACCTTTTTGAAAGGCATACTTATGGGAAAAGCTAGAATCTCTTTAAGTGGTCACACTTGCTTCCCCTGTCACACCAGATTACGGTGCTATGTGTGATGAATTTGTTCTAATGGATGCTTGATCCTGTCAAACTAAGCTTATTAATGAACAAGGTATGGAAGAAAATGGAATGTGTTAGGGCAGCTCAACCTGTAAACCGTAATCTGTTAAAATGTCTTAAGAGATTACTTCAGCATACTAGTTGCTGCCTTTGGTCATCCTTTGAGACTGTAAAATGTGTTGAATAAGGGGTTTATTCACCAATTTCTTCATCCAATTTCCAAAAAGACAGTATGGAAGATCAATGCTGTCAATGCATTACTTTTAAAATTAAACAGTGGGCTTTTGCAAAAAAAAAGTCATGTAAAATTCAATAAAGATAACTTAAACATGAAATTTAGAATTGTTTCTATTTGTTTTCAAATTAGATGCTAAAGACTAGTTATATACTTTTAAGGGAATAATGTTATAAAACAAAGCATTCCATCAGACCAAATTGGAGCAAGAATAATATTTCCTTTATTTAACATATATATGCAAGCTAAATTTCCCAAAATAGCAATATTCAGATTATTTAAGGATCCACAATTGTGAACAGCTGCATTTAACAGATCATTAACATGCTGTAACTGAAAAATAAAGTTCTTACCTTAACAATTACAAAATTTAGATCATGTTATGTCTACAGTCTGTGACTACTTATTTCAAATAAATATTTTCAAAATCAAACTGTTCAATGAGAAATATTGCCAGTTTCATTGATTAAATATTAGCAAAAATAAAGTACATGCATATTATCTCACTCATGACAATAGATTTAAGATTAATAATTCCTTAATGTTAATTACAAAAATAATCTGTGAAAGAAAGAAAACATTCACATTAGTTTATTAGATATATTTATAGAACAATAATGCATATAAATGATGAAAACAATAGGAGTGAATGACATTAAAAAATAAAACTTGATTAATAAATCAATTCAAACTTGTTCTTTGATTGTTTTCAATTCAAACTAATTCTGCAAAGAAGACTTTTAGTCAAGCAGTTTATAAAAATATCAGCTCTCAATAAGTGAGGTTTTTTTTTTTTTTTTGAGTAAAAAATTTAGTATTATGTTGAAAAAAATATTTTAGCACTTGTTTATTATCGCAACCAAGGCGACTTTTTTTAAAATGGATATATATGCATGTAATTAGTTTTCTCTTTGCACAGACATTGTTTTCTGGGTTTTATCTCCCATTTCAGATGGAAATTTAACTTTTGCCTTGATCTTAATACTGTATAAATTCAGAATTACTGTTCTTCCAAAAAAATAAGTCTGATCTCATTTTAAAAAAGGCTCAAGAAGAAAAAACTATTGGAATGTCGAAACCCCCAAAACTGACAAGTGACATCACTGATTGCCAAAACAAAATTAGAAATCATATGTACATAGTTGGCATGAAAAATTAGTGTAAGGTTACTAGAATCTTGACATGCTCAGCTTTGAAGACTTCCCCTTATATGTTTGCCATAATATATATAAAGTGCCAATATTTTTTTTTCTCCACATATCCACAGTTTATATATCACCAATGAACAATATAACTAATGAAAAATGGCAGGTTTTTGTTAAAATTTTACATGCATATGTACCGAAAGATTATAGTTAGCAATACATCAATGTCTTGATATTTCACAATATATAATTCATTTATGTATTTACAGTCAATGCTAATGCGATAAAGGTTAATGGAAACATTAAATTTAATGCTCTTAAAATAATTGATTCAGTTATAGAGTAACACAAATTGATTTTAAGATGACATTAGAATTTATAACAACAGGTAAAAACATCTCATCCTTTAAAAAAATAAGATTAAAAGAAGCCACATGACTAATAACTGTATTTCATGGTTATGCTGAGTTGGCTAAATAATAAGATGGAAAGAATTTTTTTTATAATTTATCCAGGAAAACAATATTAGGATTTATAATAAACATCATTCATAAAAAATAGACTTGTTAATGATAATTTTATCCTTTAGTAAAAAATTATTTAAAATAAAAATAAATATTCTGTTTTATTTTAAGTATCAAATATATAATTTCATAATTCTTTTCCTTAAATATGGAATGTAATTATTAATGATATTTCTAAGAATTTTTCAAAGACAGTAATTTGTTCCCTTAATGTGAAATGGACTATTAATATACCTAGTTATTTTGAAATTCTGCATCATTAAATGAGAAGAGTTTTAACTACATGATCTAAATCATTTCATATTGAGAGAGCCTTGGCAGAATCAAGTCCTGGATCTACAATCTTTTGATTATTATATTTTTTCAGAATGAGGTAAAAAAAATTTAAATCTGGAAAATCAAGTTTTATAAGGCTTGCATAACAACCAATAATTGCATTGAATTATTGATGCTGTTATGCTTCTTAAATGTTCGTGAAAAAGATGAAGGGAATGAAATTATATTTTTCAATAATAGCACACAAGAAAAAATTAAGCATGAGTAGATTATGAAATGAAACATACAATTCTTTAAACGTTCAGAATTCAGAGAAAAACAATACATCATTGAAAACCTGAAAAATTATAAATATATTGATTTCTCTTCAAAAGATGTTTTTACAAATTTTGAATAACATTTGAAATATTTTACATACATAATTCAATAAAAATAACTTCTAACTTTATAATCACTGTCATTAAAAATGCTAATACTATCAGACATAGCTGGTGTGTTAATACAATGCTGGATGTACAATGATTAAGATGATTTATCATTTATTTATAACACACATATACTTTGACCTTTTTCGAAATAAAAACAAATTTCCTTTTTAAAAACTTACAACTCTAATGATTGACTACAAATTAATGATTAATAATTCTAATGAAAAATGGCAATTTGTTTAAGGTCTTTCACATTGATATACATGCACACACATATACTAAATGCTAAAAAATACAACGTATTTTTTCCGTTTTATAATATATATCTAATGCATATAAACACATTTAAAAGGAGTTTTTAAAACATCCCATAATTTAAAATGAAAATATTAAAAACAATTTAAGGCTGTCTTCGCAAAATATACTAGAGCCTGTACTTAACGTGAGGCACATTCTTCAGACAGTAAAATGCCTCGATTTTCATGAAAATTTGCAACATTAATTCAAGCATCTGTATATATAACACCATTTTTAAAATTTCAAAATATTCTATAAATATGTAATTTTTTACTTTAACATGGAAAAGGATATGTCAGTTAGCATTACAATATAGTAGAAAAAAGGGTCAACTCTGATAAAATATGGTGCTCTCTATGGGATAGTAAAGCCAGAATATAAAGTTAATGTTGGTATACTTTTTTATCGGGCTGTGGGTAGCCTAGCGGACTCCAGACTAGAAGGCCTGGGTTCGATGCCTGATGTCACCAAATACCTTCTGAGTACACATGGAGTACATGCTTGTTAAATCAGTGGGTCGAAAAGTCTTGTGGGCAGTCACAACAGAAACCATGGATGCAGGGGGCTGAAGAATATTTCCCTCCCCTCCAGTTACATGCCTAAATTTTGGAGGCGGTGTCACCATCTATGGTGCTCAAAGCTACGGCTAATGACAGGCATACATACACCTAGCCCCGATAAGTTTCTAACTAAATTTCTTTTTGATCTAATACCGTTGGACAGGTAGCATTAGAAGCAACAACATTTTTATTAGAAAAAAAAATTCCAAATTTGGGTTTTATTCTTTAATGTTGCACAAAGACAGCCTTAACTAAATACTTTGATTTTTATATTACAACAAGTTGCACATACATTCAAAACTTTTTACAGTAGTAATTTGAAAGGAAATTTGATTAGAGGAACATAGAACACTCATACTGTAATAGAACTGTACTTTTGGCAAAATAACATCACCAAAAATTGACAAGGTACTCTTTTTTTTTTTTATGAGATCATGGATGATGTTGATCACTTTTGAATTTCAGCTAGTAATTTTACTAGATCTTGATACAAGAAATGCTGCTCTCCATGAGTTACTTTCATAATGTTTTCAGCCTAAAATTATAAATTTAGATTAAAAAAAGACTGTATACTTGTTATATAGAATAGATAAATAAAAGAATAAATATCTTTAGAATTAGTACAAGACAAATAGAAATAATATTCATGCAGACAAATATTTTTGACTAAACATCACCTTTCGAAGCTACACTAGGATTACTTGCAACAGACCTTATAATTCTGAACCACAGTACAGTAATAAAAACAACACCTGTGAGCTGGCACCTCAATCTTAAACTTGCGCACCACACCAACATCAGGATTTGGAGTCTTTACAAATTTAATATGCATGGTCGGTGTTTGTGATACTAGGACTTAAACCCACAATTCAATAAAAACAACACTGACCATGAATTCTTGACTATGACCACTTTGGTATCGAGGCCTTAATTATACTTTTTTAAAGTGCAGTTAAAAATATACAAAGACAGTTATTAGTTAGGTTGGCTATAATAAAGCAATAATCTAATTTTTAACAATAAAATAACATACAAAATTAAAAATTATTAATTTTATAATAAAAATACAAAATCATTACCTCCAGAGAAGAATAAATTAAACAAAGAAAAGATCTAATCTATTTTACTAACTAATTCGATTAAAAATTCTACATCAAAATGGTTAAAAAAAATAAGAAAATTACCTGTTTCAAAGCATCTTTAGCATCAGTGGGTGATCCATAGTAAAGTTGAATTTTTCCAATTTTGAATAAATGAATCCCTAGATGCCTACTGTATGGTCCATAATAAAACCTAAATTGAAATTTTTTTTATAAAAAAGAAAATGAAAATCTCTCTTAATTTTTTTTTAGTATAATACAGAACAGGATAATTATAAAGAAAAGATAAATAAAAAAGGGGTAGTTCAATTATAAAAAATAAGAAGACAAACTATTAAAAAAACCCTTTGAAATGAAATAATCTAATACGAAAAAAGAAAAGATTCATTCAAAATACCTGACACATATCAGAATGACTTACAAAAATATCAAGTTTTTATAAAATACTTCTAATAACCAAGTTAAAAAAATTACCATATACCATATTAAAAATAAATACTTATTATGCAATTGAAATTTAACAATAGTCTGCATTAAATTATGTAATATCAGCAAATTTATCTGAATTTTCTGCTTCATTCAGATTCTTAGGAGAAAAATTTCAGCTTTTTATTTTTGACACTACCATTTTTATGAGCAAGACAAAAGAGGGACACATTTTGACTTCAGTTTTAAGAAACAAAATTATCTATAGAAGGTTTGAAAAGATGTACAATTTTGTTAAGCAGCAATTGTTTACTAATATCGCATTTTGAAGCAACATGAGAGTTATTGTCGATGAACCTGACAATTTTGAACCAGGGTCAAATGATGAGGACGATAACAAGCTGCAGTGGCATAACAGAGAATGTTAGGGCTCTCTGCAAAGTCAGGTTTCAGGTCCTTAGCCAGATTTTACAAAGGATTGCAATACCATAACACCAGGCTTTGAACCTCCCACAAAGAGGTGGTGTACATTACGCCACTGTAGACTATGCAATACCAAGTAAAGATATGTTATATTAACTCATTTGGCAATTTTGTGAGACAGCCTGGGAAGTGGACTAACCAGGATAAGAAGACCAAATGTTTTGTCAGACTTTGTGTAAAAAACTCAATGCAGAATATAAATCCAAGAGATGGGGGAGATACCCAAGACTTAAAGTGACTTGCATTTTCTTGCTTGTTGTGTAAAAATGTTACTGGAATTAATTACATTTAACAATGAAAAGTGTCTTTATTATTGTTGATGGCTCACTACAACAAATTATTTTGGACTACACAAATTTCTTCGACAAGACATAGTTTCATTTCTACAGTTATGTGAACACTCAAAACTCCCACATTTTGGTGATAACAAATCCCCATTCATTGGTATAAATATCTTAACACACTCAAAAAGTCAATGTGTGGTGGAGCCTATAAGTAGTCATGTAACAGAGAATATTAGGAACCCCCTGCAAAGTCAGGATTTGGTCTCCCACACTGACTTGACATCACAGTCAAGTCTTGCTCCCCCCCTGCAATGTGGAAGTGTGCATTATGCCACTGCCAAGCTGCCATGCCACATTAACATGAACTTATACTTCAACTTATTTATAAACTTATAGTTTCAACAGATTTAGTGTTTATTAGCCTCTAAACAGCCGATCTGCAGTTGCACCAGAAATGTAAAGCAGCAAAACACATATAAATATGTAAACACATAAGAATATAACAGTAATAACAATACCTGTATGGCTCTGTAAGTAAATTTCCAAAACTAATTGCATCAATCCATTTCTTCAGTTTTATGCATACATTAAATGCTATCACTAAAGTTTGGATCCAGTAAATATTTTTTTTGCCTAAGATCTGATCCTGAATTTCAATCTCCTTTCTACATTTTTCTTCAATGGATGATAAACTAGCTAAAAAAAAAAGAAGATTAATATATTTAATATTTATAAAACTTAAAGAAAACATTTGTTTATAAAAGACTAAACAATATTTTTTTTAAAATATTTTTTTTTTATCATTTATTGATTTTTTTACAAAGAAAATAAAATAGAAATTAAATACAGTCAGACCCCGATTTAACGAATTCATCAGGACCGAACATTTTGTTCGTTAAATCGGGGAAGGGGTCCAAATAAAATACAATTTTTAGGCATTTACCTTTAGGAAATTTTATAAGCAACTACACAAAAAATATACTTAGTTATACACTTTTTATTCAACAGCTAACAGTACTGATAGTGAAATACTACATACCAGTTAATTGGAAATTTTAAAATACTGACTAATAGATGTATGAAAATCTTTTTGATTTCTGACTTGAAAAAGTTCTTTTTTGACTTAATGTGAAGAAAAAATACTGCATCATTTACATCCTGCTACATAAGAGAGATGTATGTTTTTGCATTTTCCAAACAATGTAAAGCATTAGAAAATGTAACAGCTTTAATAGGAGTTTCTTTATTAATTTTTTCATTAGAATCACTATTTATTGGCTTCAACAAATGAAAAATTTCCTCAAAGAAGATATTTGTTTATATACAAGAAAAGTTTTTTTCTGTTCCAGACAAACAAAAAAATGTCATTTGGGAAAAACTCCATTTTTTTCTAATACAAACTAATAAAAAAAATTTGCAGCTGCTGAAATAATTCAAAATTGGGATTTATTATTTGTTAAATAGGGGTTTTTGCTTTCATTTTACTCATGGAAATAGAAAAATTCGCTAAATTGGAGTCCGACTATATATACTTTTATTTTTTAAAAATTTTAGAGAATACCAACTCGATCAACTGCCATCTATCTACTTATGAGTAATGATAGTGGTCGAACTAGGTCTTGACATGAATGATGCCCATGACAAAATAATGTAGTATTGTAACTGTTGTCAGTTGATACATAATTCAAAAATTCCAGTTTTGTATAGAATATTTCCAGTGGATGATTAAAAATATTTGGATCATGATCTTATTGAGGCTGAGTCAAGAATGAGACAGTTGACCCCTGCCTTAAAACATCTCTGTATGACCAGTGGTGGATTAAGCGGGTGTCGGACCTGGCGGCCGCCAGGGGCCTCATGCTTGATGAGTGCAAAGGCCAGCGACAAACCACCATGCCACCTTGGAACAAAAAATGAAAAGAAAACAAAGATACAATGAAACCCCCGCTAGAAATTTATTGATAAGCAAGAGAAATCCTAACGTAGAAAAACTTTTGAAAATATTTTTAACAATATCAATATCGAATGCATCAGGTGAATGATCTTTTTTTAGTTTTAAAATGTATTAAAAATAATTTAAGAAGTACTATGGGAGAAAAGTCAAATTGAACAACATGGCCATATTATATATAGAATAAAATGTTTCGGACAAAATAGATATGGTAAAAATAATTGAATTTGCCAAAGAGAAATCAAACTGTATAGCAAAACTGTTAGCTCTTAAGTAAGGTTTTTAATATTTTTTAACATACAGTTAAGATTTTTCTTTAGCCAATGAGTTTTATTATAGCACTACATTTTATTTTGAGAATTTAAAGAAAGAGACTCTTTTCACTATTTTAGTTTTTCGACTTTTAAGCCCATGGGCCACAAACCTTTTATCGCCAGGGGCTTCCAACTACCTTAATCTGCCTCAGTGTATGATTGAGTCTTATTTTGAGGAAACACAGTATCAGTGTTGTGCTAAAGCATCTGGGTCCATGGCAACAGATCTCATAATTTTGAGGTACAGTTCAAGTGATGAGAATGAGACCTGACCTCCTAACATGCACACTTAACAACCTCCAATTTTATCAATAAGAGATACAAAAATAAAAATCATTACAAAAGACTGAACATTAATTTTCATTTTCAATACGCTACATATCTCACACAGACAAAAAGCAATACATTTCATTAAAAGTTATCCAATAATTTAATTACCTTCATTTAAAAACAGTACATACTACACTCAAGAGCAAAAACATTATGACCACCTGTCAATAATGAGTTGGCCCACCTTTGGCGCACAACACAGCTTCAACCCGCCTTGGCATGGATGTCACAAGTCCTTGGCAGATGGCCGGAGGCAGATTGTACCAGATGTTTAAGCAATGGTCATGCAAATCCAAGATACTGCGAATTGGTGGTCTTGACATCCCAAATGTGTTCTATCAGATTGAGATCCAGTGAGTTAGGCACCCAGGACATTCACTGGAATTCAGCATCATGTTCCTGGAACCACTCCAACACAATTTAGCCTTGTGACATGGGGCATTGTCCTGTTGGAACATTCCATCGCCAGCTGGAAAAACAGAGGCCATGTAAGGGTGCAACTGGTCCACAATGATGTTCAGATACCCTGTAGCATTCATGGTCTGCTCTACCACAACCACAGGTCCCAGAGACACCCAAGAGAATGTCTCCCAAAGCATAATACCGCCACCAAAAGCCTGTGTATGACCTATTGTACATTGAGGGAGCAACTGTTCGCCTGGAAGACTGCGTATCCTGATACGGCCATCGGAGTGATGAATGACAAACCGTGATTCATCTGACCAGGCAACTCTCTCCCACTGATCCATGGACCCGTCGCGATGTTCCCGGGCCCAGGGCAGGTGCAGTAGGCGATGATGCTTGGTCAGCAAAGGCACACGAGTGGGACATTTGTTGCGTAGCCTCATATCCAACAGTGTCCGCTGAACAGTGTGCTCTGATACTATTCTACTTGGCATTGGGCTGTCAGCTGAGCCACTGCCTGGCTCCAGTTCTGCTTCATCATGCGAGACAGTCTCTGACGACCTTTTTCTTTGATAGCATGTGGATGTCCAACACCATGTCGTCTACTGCTGGTTTCACCGTCATTCATCCACTTTGCATAAGTATTAACAACTGTAGATCACGAACAAACCATGAGTCATACAGTTTCGAAGATACTTGTTCCAAGCCTTCGAGCCATTACAATCTGCCCTCTGTCAAAGTCGCTTAGATCCACAGCCTTTCCCATCACACACAGAAGTAAGTGAAAGAATGATTCTTCAGACTCTCCAGCAGCAGTTAAATACCACTTCCACCAGATCACATGCCTTCCACGTCATCCAGGCGAGTTCATTGCAAAATGTAGGGGTGGTCATAATGTTTTGGCTCTTGAGTGTAAATCTCTATATCTCAGAAAGTATACATGACCTATGAAAAATTTACATTATAATAGCATAATTAAAGAGATATAGTTAAAAGAGGATCATTAATAATTTTTCATAATTAACTTGATGCTTTTTTTTAATAGTATCTGGCAAAATATCTTCCACAGGGAAAAAAACACTAAAAATAAATTGAAAATAAATTTTTTTTTGAAAAATAAGAAAATATTTAATTAAAAATACATAAAAATATTTGTAAGCCAACCATGTTGATCCACCATTTTTTCAAGTTTTTTCAGTTGTTCTTTTACATTCTGAAGTTTTTCTTTTATATTCTTAAGTTGTTCCTCAGCTTCTTTTCCATCTATTAAAACTTCTAACATCTTATCATCCTGAAAAATGAAACATGATGAAAATGAATGTGCATACATTCCCAATAATGCATAATTCATGCATATTTCATAATGCATGAAATATGGAGAAATGTTTGATAAATAAGGGGATTATTCATCAAACATTTCTTTGTCTTCACAAAAAGGTAAATTTTAAAGAAATATTTTTTAAAAAAAGAAGCAAGATAGAAAAAAAATTGCAATAAAACAGATTTTTAAAAAATCAAAATACCATACATTTTCAAATTTAAGCTAATTTGTGTAAAAGTCAAGCAAGCTTTTTTTCTAACCAAAAAAATTTATTTTATTTTCAAAATTTTAAAGTCCTATATGAAGCATAAAATTCCTGTAATTTTCAAATATGTTGTCATGAGGATGAAATTGCTGTCAAATAGGTAAAACAGATGGAATATATTTTAGTCGAACTGCTATGAAGAAAAACTTCAGATGAAAATGATGATAGTTTTATATATTACTGGTAACCTTATGTGAAGCAAGCAGATTTTTACCACTCATTTGTTATCTTCAGGGGTGTAGCTATTACCGTATCAGCTGTATTATTTATACAGGGCCCAACATATGTACACAAAAATCGTGAAAGTTTAAAGGGGTCCCCGAGAAATTTTTGATACAGGGCCCACTTAGGACTAGCTACACCAATGGTTATTTTGTACACTATCTTATTTTCTGAACTATTTTTGTCAGGAAAATGAGTAGGCAAAGAAATTTATAAGCTGCTTATATCAAAGTACGAGATAACGTTTAAGGGAAAATTCTAATAACAATATAGCTGCTCAGCATTTTTCTATAATGAGAAACAAGTTCGAAAGTGGAAGAAAAAACCTCTTAAATTAAGGGATGATGCTAAAATCAAAGAAGGCAGCACATGGTTATTGATCTATGTTCCATTCCTCAAAGGAAACACTCTTTGCATGATGATCATATGCATTTAGACATCCCAATGTGTGAATGCGAATTTTATGTACAATTCAGAAATTCTAATTCTGAAACTGACTTTGAAAGATTTATATATATGATTTTTTCTTTTTAAATAAAAGCTGCATTCAAAACATTCCTAAAATTAAAAGATTAAAATTGTTTGTGTATGGCTAACAGAAAATGAAACAAATAAAATAAATCAGTTTTTCCTAAAGTACACTTTTCTGAGATTAGCAAATTTATATATAAGCCAACCTCGTGCTTTAAAAATGTTCCAAAAAATTTCAGCTTATACACAGAAAAATAGACCACACATAAATTAAATGAATTATAGAATAACATTCAACTAGAACAGGGGTGGGCAGACTTTTCATGGGTACGGGCTACTTCTAACTTTTTTAAGGTGTTGCGATCCACCCAGTCTCCAGATTGGTTGGCCAGTGTGCGACAAATATGTTTTTTAGCATGTACATTTAGGTATTAGTAATGGCGGTCACCCCAAAATGTCTCGGCGGTCCACTGGTCGATCACGATCAACTTAATGCCCACCCCTGAACTAGAATATCTTTGGATTAAATATTTTAAATGTCTCAGTGCAGAAAGAGTATATATATAAAATAAAATTATTTATCTGAATTGTATATGCTACACATATGAATTGCTGCACTTATTCAAATCTTAAGATGCACTTTTTCCCCCCTCTGCTAATGTTACTGAAAATTAGGTGTGGCTTAGAATCAAAGGCAAAGTTCATTGGTTAGAGGAAATTGAGCATACTTGATGGTTAGCATAATTACAGGCTTATGTATGCATTTAAAAGTTTTTAATGTCGATAAAATAAATAAATAATTTTTTATTATTAGTTCTAATTCTAATTTTTTAAAATTTCATAAATATTCAAATATTGATAAAATATTATAAATTTTTTTATTTTTTCAAAAAAAAAAACATGTTGAGAATTTGGGGTGCAGTTTAGAATAAATGGTGACTAAGATTCAAATAAATATGGCATATATATACATGTGCTAATACATATTTCAATCATGTATTCAAGATCACAGTATTCATTTTTATGAATAATAATACTTAATATGAATGTTATGCATAATAAAAATAAAAGCCCATAATTCTAAAATGTATAATTACATAAAGTGAGGTTGTGCATCGAATACACTGGCATCGGAAATAATATAATTCTTTCAAAGCACTTTGTCTGCTATGCGTAAGTTGCAGTTGGTTTATGTATGATACAAACACCTGAGGAAGAAAAAGTTTAAAATATGCATTAAACATATTATCATACCTGAAAACATAAAAAATTGGTTTAAGATTTAAAATTTTAAGTACAGTTGACTCTCGATAATTCAAAATTGAAGGAACCAATGAAAAACTTTGTATTATCAAGAGGGTAGGAAAAAACTCCTAAAATACATGAAGAGAAATCTTTTTCTAACACATTTAAATTTAAAACTATGTAATAAAATAACAATTGCACATATGTATAAAATTATTTTTAAGCATTATTGTTGTTGTTGTTGCTCATCTCTATGTCTAGCCAAATTAGACTAAGTCCATGATCTCATTCACTCTCAAAAAGTCCAACACCATTAGAAGGTCTTCATATAGATCTTGTTTTGTAAGCCCCAGGCAGTCAAGAATGTGTTTTGGAGATGCCTGGCAAGCAGAACACCTAACACAAATAGGAAAAACTTTGTCTCCATCTTTAAAAGTCAAAGTTCGGAGGTATTAAAGTATTCTTAAAAAGTACATATTATACAGAAGTTAAAAGTCTTGTATTAAAAGAATACATTTGTGTATGAAAAACAAATATTAAAAATATATATACTGTACATAATAAATTTTTTTTGATGAAACAATTTATCTTTTTTGTTTTATGGCATTCAATCATCATGGCATCATGAACTTCGTCAACAGATTTTTCTACAATAAATGAAGCTTGAAAAATGTCCACATCAACATGATTTTGAAGGAAAAAGTTGTGCAGTTTGTTTAGTGACAATTTATCTTCTGTCAGAGTTATCAGAGTCAACTCCGATGGTCATCAAAGGGACTACGTTACAAGGGAAACAAGCAGAAACACTACAACACAAAATATGTAAGGTCCAACCTGTTTGCAATAGGACTATATGATAGTGAGTGTATGAATTGTCGAAAGTTTTATAAGACCACTTCGAATTATGGTGTATTCTATTTCGACCAGCCACAGATTTTACTTGGAAATACTGAGTGTACCAAAACGTATATTTTTAGTTCGAAATATCAAGAGTTTTCCTAGGACCTGAGCATATATTTTGAATTAACGAGAGGTTTGAATTATCAAGAGTCGACTGTATAAATATAGAAGCGAAAAATTGTTAAGTTAAATGATACATAACATTCCATTTCATTTACCTGATTTATATCTCTCTGAGGTATATCTTGTTTTGCTCTAACATATAAATTCACACCATCAAAAACAACTTCTGCATTAGGTTCACAAGAATGGTCAAAAACAGCAGCCCTAAGTGAAGATAAACAATTAATACACATTAAACCAGTGCAAAGTAAAAAGCTCAACAAATTTAAATATTACAAAAGTTTTTATATGTATTATTTATTTATATGCATGTGTAAATATATACACATGCATTATATAGAATATTTGAGTGGCTTTAAAATGCAGAACTTGATTCTTTTTAAAAATATTTGCATAAAAAAATGAGCTTAACAAACATATTTATTATTCTATTCATTTATTATTCTATCTACATAATTTCTTTGCATAAGAAAAAGAATTAAAAAAACTATTAAACAAACAATGAGTTAAATTTTTATGTTTAATTATAAAAAAGTATTAAACTGTGAAGACTGGTAACAACTTTCATAATCATTGATTTTACAAATCAGTAATCTGTCCATGTAATACTGATAAGCCGTTCAATAATCACCCCTTCAAACATTACTAATTACTGTACAAATGTTAGTAATAAAACTAATTTTTTCAAACAATTTACTTCAATAAGCATTGAATTTTCTTTAATTTAATAAATTTCCAAAAAAGAACTAAATATAACTCATATCTAATTTAAATTTGGATATTTACTTTTTACATAAACAAAAAAAAATACACATTCACTAATATACACTATACAAATGAGGACATTTTCAAATTGATTGTGGCAATATTTGATAATTACCATAAAATCTGGTGTATAGCGCGCACCTATACTTTCAGGTACCTATACTTTTGGTATATTTGCCGAAAAACATGCACCCCCCTTTTTTACGAAGAAACCTGAAATGTACGTACAAAATGTTCTTATGTTCTGAAGTCATTTACTTGAGGTATTATTCCAGGGTTTTGAAAAAATAGTATACTTCTAGAACTACAACACTTTCAGTTCATAAGAAATGTTATTTCTTTTAAATAAATAGTATTTCTTTATATTTAGAAGAATAATTTTTTCTACGATCATCAGTTTTTACATATTTCTAGTTATTTTTATACCTGGCATATAATGCGCACCCATAAATTTTGATTTTATTTTTTGTGTTAAAAGTGCACGGTATACACCAGAATTTACGGTATATATATTAACTAAAAAGCTTTAAATACAAATTTTAATAAAAGAATGGAAAATATTAAATCGTAATATTAAAATATTTCTTTTTTGGCTATGAATAATAAATTTACATAGTTAATAATAAATTTTCTTAAACATCCCTGTTTCTATGAGTATCACCAAATTAATATATATCAGATACAAGTTTCTTAACAGACTCATTTGATTTTTAATTCATGTTCCACTGTGAAATAAAACAAAGGCTATTGTGACTTAATAGATTCATAATATATTAAAACATCAGTTTAAGTTTAGTAATTACTAATAATTAAAATGATGTATATTTTAATATGAAAAACATAATAATGTATTTATAGTTACCCAAGATAAACACCACATCCAACAACTTCTGAATCATTATCATCCGTAATACTGAATCCATTTACACGCATCTAATGAAATGAAATAAAAATGATAAAATTACATATAAGGAAACAAAAACAATTTAATACAATAACAAATTATATTCATATTTCTTATACCAAATTTTATTGATTTTAAGATTTAAATACTCATATTAGTTGTGAGTAAACAATCAGGGTCACGTATGGATTTTTGAAAGAAAAAGTCAAAAATATTATTGATTTATTTTTCATTTATATGCACATTATAATATATTTTCTTAAGTAAAAGGAAAGAAATACATATTAGTTCAAAATACAGGCAATTAAATAAATGCTTAAATCTTCTTTATAGTAAGTTAATGACATTCATAAAGAAAGCTCCATCTTTTTTAAAACATGATTTAATATAAAATTTATTCATAATATGCACTAAGAAAAAAATAAATTCATTTAATCACTGCAGGTTATCCAAATAAAAAATACTACAAAAGCAACTCTATTATATGCAACATACTAATGAAAAACAAGCATTCATTAGTTTAACCTTAACCTTTAATAAACCCTATGCAAATACAATTTACATCATGAATGCATCTAATGATAAACTTACATACTATATTCATAACATTTAAGAATATGACTCAAACTCTGAATACTTTTTTAAGAAAGAAAATATCTCCAACATGAATATTAGAGATTCTGATATAACTATCTTACAGAGAGAGAAGCATGTTCATTTGAATTACTCTTTTCTGTCAACGTGAATTGATTTTTTAAAATATAAAATGAGTACCACATTCATTTTCTAAACTGTTATACTAAATAAGATCCAAATATTTCAATCCAAAGTGAGAAACTGAGTATTTATGCAATGTATACTGTATGAATATCATATAATCACAGATGAATTAAAATAAAAATATCAAAATTTTTCTTGTATTTATGGGTGTTCTAAGTTTGAATCAGATTCTTTAACATCAGGCTATAACAATTTCTCCCTTTACAGTCCATTGTTTTGATTGTTCTTTTGTCTTGGTTGTGAAGTGATAGACCCATGTTTCATCCATGGTTATGAAACGGCACAAAAATTCTGCTTTGCTGCTGTGAAACTTTGCTAAACACTCAATTGAAACATCTTCCCGACCCTGTTTTTGCTCAAAAAAAGTGTGAGCAAACACAGCACCCATCTTGCACACAGCTTTCTCGCATCTAAATTTTCAGATAATATGCGATGTACTACACTTTTTGAAATGCCTACTATGTCTGCTAGCTTGTGCACTTTCAATCCACGATCATCCAGTACCACACACGTCTTAGCACCTCGTACGGTCTTGTTTCCACTCTGCTACCCAATATTTTACAGTTTTAAATGAAGGAGCAGACTCACACCCAGAGCAGAATCTAGTTCAGCTTTTATATTGGTTGGGCTAAGGCCATTCAAATAAAAGTATTGTATCACATAACGATGACTAATTTTCTCTATTTTCACAAATTCACTGAAAATGTTCACCTTTGATGGCTGCCAAACAAAAACTAAACAACATGGCATCTTCAAACTTGAAACATATGCTTTATAGATTGCATACTTTCTAATACAGCAATATTTTTCAAACAACTATCGCCATCTCTAGGTCAGGCCGAGTACTTACGAGACCAACCTTGTATATAAAATAGGTTTGTTAATAGCTTGCTTTATTAACACTGCATTCTAAAGCAACATGAAGGCTATCATTGGCAGACATATTTATTTTGACACATGGTCAAGTGATGAGGATAACAAATGAGCTAGCAGTCAACTCTCCAAACTTCCCCATCCCACCAACACAAGAATTATGAACCTTATACAGATTCATAGAAGGGCTGATGCACATTAAATATGTCAAAGAATTTTAGCCTCAACATATTTAATGTACATCCACCCCTATATAAAGTAGAATTAGTCAATAAATTTTGTATAGATATCAAGTTATTCACAAATTAAAGAAAAGTGAACAACAGAATCATCATACTTGACATTAGAAGATATAAATATTAGTTAAATGAAATCAAAGCAAGGAATTCAGACATATACAAGATCAATTTATGAATAGTTCTTGTAAATTGTTGATATAAAAATTTGCATTACTATAAAATTTTAAGCTGATTTATTTCCACTTACAAAACTACCTTTCCTAAAATTAAATTATTTTATAGTACTGTATTAGATAAAATATTATTCTAGCATATTTTGTTTATATTTCATAAATAACTCACCCTTCCATAAGCCTCAGCAAATTCTTCAGGATCAGGAACATTAGCTGGGCCGATGTAATTACTAATTTCACGCATAAGTATTAGCATCAACTGATAAGACTTTTTATCTTTAATTATGTTTTTAGAGTCTATAAAAAGAAAAATTTATTATGCTATTATTTTAAATAATTGTATTAAAAATTAAACAAGACAAATGTACATAATTAAAAAATAACAAAAAGCAATTTCTTTTTTAAATAACATTCATAGAAATTCAGAATAATGAAACATTGAAAATAATTATAATTACACTAAGTAAAATTTAGAAATTAATATATTTTATTAACACTTATTTGAGTAATTTGAGTCAAATTATTTTAAGGCACGAAAAATATATTCAAACATCTTATTTTATATCTATGTATGCATTAAATAACATATATTTAAATGGACATGGACATATTACATTATACTAATATTTTTGATAAATGAGTTTTACAATTTTTGTGCTCAAAATACTACAAAAAGCAAACCTTTAATTTTTTTTAAAGAAAAATTTCAAAATTTACGAACAGATTTTAAAATGGTACTTTTCTAATAATAATTGACATATACACATGAAATTTGATTTACAAGTTCCTCAAATTATACACAACAAAAGTTGGTATGGGTTTTCTGGTAACATTATTAATAATTGTAAAAATACATTTTTTAATGAATGCTTATTAAGAATTCATTAAAAAATGTTTAAATTCTCTAAATTCAACTACTT
Source organism: Trichonephila clavata (assembly GCA_019973975.1). Taxonomy (NCBI): domain Eukaryota; kingdom Metazoa; phylum Arthropoda; class Arachnida; order Araneae; family Nephilidae; genus Trichonephila; species Trichonephila clavata. The sequence goes on along the minus strand of BMAO01016347.1, from coordinate 20,138 downwards.
TTTAAAAAATAAGTATTGCTTCGATTCAAAAATGCATAATAACTTTTGTTACATGTACTAATAGCAATGAGAAAAAATATCAAAACATATGGCACAATAGAAAAAAAGCCTTAGCATTTTAAATTGACACAGACTAGTTATTTTTCTTTCTGAGACAAATTAGTTAAATGTTTTTATTTGACACTGTGATGTGAATAAAGACGGACATAATAGTTATAATAAATTTGGATTTTTTCTAACTAAGATGTTTCAAATTTTGTGAGATTATAGAAATTTATATAAAGAACGGAAGCCCAGTGACTGAGTGGTAGTGTATCGTGCGGTTGTACCTCACAGGTCTGGGGTTCAAAAGCCCAGGCCGGACAAGGTCAACTCAGCCTTTCATTACTTCAGTGGGTCAATAAATGAGTACCAAGCTTGCTTGAGAACTCAACACTGGAGGTTTCGCGTCAGGCTGATTACTTGAACGAAACTCATGCTCAAGCACCCCAGCGCCTAAGGTCACATAAACTGAGATAGGCGCAGTAAGCCTTGGCCCTCATGGGCTGTTGCGCCACTGAGTTTTGTTCATAAAAAGAATAATTTAGGCTAAAAAGATTTTATTTGAATTTTTGATAAATTTTGTTAATTGAACCATACTGTTTGTCAATTGAATAGTCTCCTTAAGTATAATTTAATGAAAATTAATAAATTCTCCAAGTGTTAGCAAAAGACCCTTAATGAAATTTATTCCTTGAAGGAGAATTGCTAAAATTCTTAATATTTAATTTACTTACGAGACATAAGAGTTCCAAAAGACATTTTTCTTCCCAGAACTTCTTCAAATGGGTTGTCCAATCCATATTTCTACGAGACCATAAAAATGTATTATAATGTAAATAAAAATGTTAAAGCAAGTGAGTACTTACAAATCATCACAACAATTGCCAACTCTATAACTAACTAGCCAAGCTGGCAACATCCATTTCCTAAGCGTCGTAAACACTGAATTGGCAATCATGTGCTTTGTTTCATATAATGTTGCCAATAGGTTGTGATAATGTGTAAGTATACCAGCATGTGACATAGAAAAAAACTGTCAAGTAAATATATTTTTTAACTTACACAATGAAAATTAATAAGGAATGATCCTAGGATAAAAATAAAAGTATGAAGTTTGATAAATTATATAAATATATATTTAATATTTTTTAAAATAATAAAGTGAGTATTAATTTTTAAAAAAGAAAATTTTTTATTCCTAATAAGTAAACAAATTTATTTTATTTTATAATTAGTAAAATAAGTTACATAATGAATTAAACTCCATTTTTTTTAGCCCACAAACTTTATTGCAAATGTTTTTCAACATTGCTTTAAAAATTCAAGTAGATATTTTCAATACATAAATTTATTTTATGTAGTTAATCTTATTCTACATACACATGCATATATTTAAACTGTATTACTTTCCCCACTGTTAAATGACAATAACAGTAAAATAAAACTTAAAAAATTAGCTTACCTTTACTTTCAGCAATACAAGGGAGATTAAGCGGGTGCTTGCAAGAGGCTTTTGTTTTGCATTCATAATATATTTACATTCCAGTTTATGTAAGCCCCAGCCTCTAGTCTAACAAAGAACAAATAATTTAAGATAAATACCTTAAAATAAAAAAAGCAAAATTGAAAGCAATTAAAATCACAATACTGATTTTAAAAAACACTATACATTTTTTATTTGATAAGATGAATAAATCGATCATTTAAAATTTAATTATTCAACTTAATTTTCAGCTTTTTTATCAGGAGTATACAATTTTTCTAGCTTCCCAAGGCCACATCTATAGATGACAAGCTGGTTTTGATCATAAATACAAATAAGTTTACATCTAACAATAGTCGAAAGAAAAAAAATGCGGAATATACACAGCATTATCCTCTCTTTTGGCAGTTTAAATCTCATTAATTTGTAATTTTTTAAAATTATAAAAGAAAAGTAAATCACTAAAAACATATTAACATCTGGACCCTTGTCAATGTCAGCTCAACTGTATGAAATTACAAATTGAGAACTGTATCCACATGATCATTGCATATAAAAAAAGATATCCTTTATAAGGTAAAAATAAGAAAGAAATATCTTATTGCACTATAACTATATTGACAAAAAACAAATCTGAGTAAAATTTTTAAATAAATACAAGTAGCCAAATATTCTAAGAGAGTCAAATATATTCATTTGAAAAAGATTTTATAAATCTCTCAATGCTAAAAAAGATTAAATTTTTTTTAAATTACACAAATTTTATCACTCTAATTAAAAAGTTTAAAAAAATTCTAATATTACTCAATTGTATTTTTAGTTATAATCTCAAAGTTTTTATGTTCATTATCTTTAACTAGGTTGCTTCAATAGCTTTCCAGGGCCATAGATTGGACATACCTGTTCTATAAAAATAATTTAATATCAACAAGCCATGCCATGACTTATATTCTAAAACATTATGCCAAGTAAATAAAGATCACAGTTAAAGGCTTGAAGACCTTTATAAATAAACTTAATGTAGGACAGCTTTAAGAAGTAATCAGTCAACATGAACAGCTTATTTAATATATTTTTCTTCATACTTCACAATCTAATTATAAATATATAATATTTAAACCATAGTTTCTAAATAGTAAAAAATTCTATTTATTCTAACTAAATCTATATCACCTACTTTTTTTATAGAAACCAAAAAGTACTGAATAGTACTACTACTAAATATTTGCATGTTACTTATACAGGTGGTCTTGAATTCATAGTACAAACTTTAAGGGTAGATACAGGACATTATAATAATCATTTATTGTATAGAAATGTATGGGCACAAGTGATTTGGTAAAGCACTAACAGGGGAAATAAAAGAAAAGAGAAATGGAGTTATTGGTTGGTTGTGTTGATGGTAGGGGGAAGTAGATGTCTAGCCGCTGTTCAAAGCGCATTCGCAATTGTATTGACGTCTACGACAGGAGACTTTACGTATTCCGAAAATGCAGACATGCATTTCGACAAATGGTAACGGCACATAAATGGTAACAGCAGAGCTGCGCTATGAATGTATCATGCACAGTTTCTTACCTTTTGTCTCTTATTTTTTGTGTTTGTGCCTCACTGCGTCACTTGCGCCCATACTTTGCTATACAATAAATGATTGCTAGAATGTCCTGTACCTACCCTTAAAGTTTGTACCATGAATTTGGGACCACCCTGTATAAGTGTTTATAATAAAATATTTTTTAAATATCTTATTTGATCATAAACTTTATGAATCTCAGTAGTATTGTATAGTTTTTATATATAAATTTGCATGCAAGCAAATAGTAAAATTTGTACATTTTACAAGAGACAATGACAAACTTCATATTATTCTATTCAATCTTATTTTTTGTGTTAAAAGTGTGTTTGTTATACGCAGGATTTTATGGTAACTAATTTTACCATTATTAAAAACTTTCCAGTCTATACATGAACCAGTAACTGCTCTAACCATCAGTGTCATGTTCAATTTCCCTCATTCAATGAATTTTTCTGCCCTCGATTCTAAGCCGTATTGAATTTTTATTAGCATTAACTTTGAGGAAAAAAGTGTGGCTTGGATTCAAATAAATATGGTATATCTTTATATATATATTTCTGATTTTAAACAAAAAATATTTTGTATGATTTTTTTTCACACATTCACTGTTCAAGCCATATTTACACCTGGGTACCAGATGCTTTAGAACCCCAACCAGGAAACTGTAAATATTTGTTAATATACTCATATATGAATAAATATATTTTCTGATTTTATGCATAAAAAAAATGTTTTGTAGGACTTTTTTTTCCTTTTATTCATTTTTAAAACATATTTGTACCTGGACTCCTCAAATTTTTAGAATATTTCTATATTTATATTGTTGATACAATGATTAATTTAAGTTTATCATATCCTGTGCTACAAAAGATGCAATTCTCATAAAAAAAACTTTCTTAAATTTTAAATAAACAATGACAAATTTTAATACATTCAAGATAACTAATTATTTTTAATATGCACATACAAAGGCTAAAAAAAAATTATCATTTAAATTTCAAAAACAAATTTTTTTAAAGAATTTTGTAACTTATAAAAATAATTAATCAAAATCAAATAATGTATTATTTAACCATTAATAATAAAACCATTAATATACATAAATCGGAGCTTCTTCTAAGATAAACAAAATATTTAATACCTTTACAATTATCTTGGTACACATATATTATATTGGCAATTAATTTCACCTAATGAAAAGACTTTGACAATTAGAAAAATGTCACCAAATGTAGTCATCTTTATTATTACTGTGTTTGCATGTGTGGGGAATGGTTTCCATCATTGACTGTATATAGGAGTATTTGGTGAAGACTGTTGATTTGACGAAATTGGTTCACACAGTATAATACATAAGTACCCAATTATCGATTTACCTAGTTGCACCATAAGTTCTGATACAATTATAAAGGAGTTAAAATACAAAATTTTGCAATCAAATTGAAAACTACAGTAGAACGTTGTTTATTCAAACATTTATTAGCTGGAGGGTCAAATATCCGAACCAAAGTCAGGATATGTATTCGAACAGTACATACAACAGTTGTTGTTGTGCTCAACAGTTGTTTCGTGTGAGGCCAAAAGTGCCGGGAAAACCCAAGGTGAGGGATATTTGGAGAATTTCAGCTGCGTGCTTTTTAAACATCTGAGTGGAATATTAGGTCAATTTGTTTCCAAGTAAGAGGGAGTATATGTGCTCTCTTGTTGAGTTTGGTTGATGTAGAAACCTGGAAGGCATGCGATGCAGAAGACTGGATTTCAAATGCTAAATGATGACGAGATTGTGACTTCCGTGCAAGAAGAATCCGACCCTGTTGATGATGAAATGGATAAAGACAAGGACAACAACAACGAAAGTAGCAAAAGTCCATCAAATGCTGACATGTTTTATGCGTTAGAGACAGCTATGGCGCAGAACGAAAAACAATCAGAGTGCTGTCCTACTCAACTACTGCTGCTCAAGAAAATCAGAGACCTTGCAGCAAAAAAACGAATGTGTACAATGATACAGCAAAGAATAAGTGATTATTTTCCACAATCAAGGTAAAATTGTGACATTTTGCTTTTTTTTCAAGCACATTTCCCGTATGTGATGATTTTCAATATTTGTATAGTGTCCAGTATCATATACTGCATGGATCGCATTCAGTTTTCGGTTATCCAAATAATCGTGTATCCAAACGGTGTCCGGTCCCAATTGATTTGGATGAACAACATTCTACTGTACATCTTTTTAAAGTTTTATTTTACCCACTGGACCTTTTAATCAGACTGATTATCTTTTGACTTTTCACAAGCCTTTATTTCTTAGGATAATCATCAAGGCATGTACAGAAGGTCATTTGCACTTTATGAAAACTATTTTGTAATTTATTTTCACATTTTCATTTTGAAATAAAATATTGGCAACTGCTAAAGCTTTCTTTTGATGAGAATTAAAATAAAAGATTTATTTTGAAAATGGTTCCTAAAATTGATAGATTACTCAAAGTTTACATAACTGCACATTCCAAGGAGAAATATTCAAATCAACAAATTAAAAAGCTGTGTAAAAATCTTGGTTATTGCATTCCGAAAAAGGTATTTATAATACATTAAATTTAAAAGGAAAAAATATCTAAATGAAAGTAAAAATGAAAACATGACCACCAAACCTCATCCTCAGACTGTCTGAACACAAGCAACTATCAAGCAAGTGAAACCTCTAATCTTAAAAGAAAATCTGTTGACTCAAAGATTCATTGCATCAAAACTAGGAATGTCTTCCAGCACAGTAAGTAAAATCACTCATAAAGATTTTAAATTATTATATGAAAAACACCTTAATCCTGAAACATGGAAATTTGTGGTAACACTTGATGAGGTATGGGTTATATTTAAGTGACTGTATTAAAAGAAGATCAATTGTCTATTGCTCCACTGATGGAAATGACCATACAAAATGGCTTCATCAGTGTACAACAAGTTTCCCAAAGGGATTCATGATAGCTGCATGATTTTGTTACACAGACAAATAAAAATCAAGAAAGTCTCAAGTAAAGCCAAAATTAAATCACTCTACTATCCGCAGAATATTTTAGAATCAATTTCTTATGAAGATATTTCAGTCTTATACAGAAAGGACATTGATATAGTTGACCTTCGTATGGGCAAAGCCTTTAATCACATGTTTAAGCCAAAGGACTTGTATTTAGCACAGAAAGAATTAGAAACAGGAATAAAGTGTATCCCATTTGATGAAATACCTGTAAAATCACCTGATGCTTCACCAATAGGATAATGTGCTTTCAGTTTATTAAAATAAGCCTTAGGAAAACGGTATCCAATAACACTGAATAGAGTTTGGAAAACTGTTCAGGAGGAATGGTATAAAATTGGCATGATAGTCCTACGAAAAAAATTACTTTTACAGAAAATTAGAGCTAGAGCTGTCGTCAAGAGCCATGGCTATGAGATAGAAGCAAATCACCCCAAACTATATGGCATTTAGAGATAAAAATTAACTATTAAAATCACGCGTTTCCCTAATGTATGAATGACCTTCTTTATGTAGTATTAAGTGACTTGGCAACCATTTTTGGTAACTTAGGGACCATATAAATTACTAGCTGGAAATTACTAGAGAAATCTAGAACATCATGATCCATAACATAAGCAGATTTTTTGAGAAAGCTCTGGAAGGTGAGGGAACGGGGCTAGGAAAATTGTCCTTGGTGCTCCTCTACAGTTAAATTCCACTTTTTACTAACTGTACCTCATGTATAAATAAATTTATTACAGCATCACGAAAACCTTCCAATCGACTTTTGTGCTTTCAGTTTACTTAAATGAGCCTTAGGAAAAAAGGCATCCAAGAACTTTGAATGGATTTTCGAAAACAGTTGAAGAGGAATGGAGTAAAATTGGTATGGCAATACTAAGAAAAGGTTTACTTTCATGGAAAATTCGAGCTACAGCTATTGTCAAAAATCTTGGCTATTAGATAGAAACAAACAGTCACAAAAAATACGGCATTTATAATTAAAAATTAACATCAAAATTGTTTCCATAAAGTGAGTACACCTACCACCATGGGAATTTCCAAAAAGTACTTTTAAGACTGTTCAAACAGGGATGCCCTATTTGCCTTTGATACTGACAACAATTATATGAAGTATAATTGTGATCGAGTGGATTTCAATCTGAACAGTTGTAAGGCCAGTTTTTGTGTCCAGTGAAGTTTGACTCATTTTGTTTCAATCACTTCTGGATTGTCTTCATTTTATGAGCATGAGCAAAGTTTTGTAGAAAAGTCCAATCATTTCCACTAAACAGGTTTATATTCAGGGCCCTTGGTTCTAATAACAGTGTTTTTCCTCCTTCCTCACAAAAATGAGTATCTAAGTGTAAGCGAGTGTTTATTAACGTTGCCCTATAAAGCAACATGAAGGCTATTGGCGATGGTCTGACAGGGTTGACACCTTTACTGGCATTTCCCTCTTCAAACATACACAACCACACCAATAGAAATACAAGGTTTTTGTTTATATTACAAATGTCTTGATAGCGGTAAATTTATATGACCTAAGGTTGACGAGAAGCAATCTGTTGGAATTACCAAAGCCCAGCTATCAATGTTGATAGAAGCTATTGACTGGCGAAATCCAAAATGGTTTAATAGACCTCAATATGCTGGATAAAAATTTGATGTAAAAGTATATATTATATATAACAGTTATGGTTTTTGATTTAAACAATTTACCTAGTGATGAGCCGAGACAGATTAAACATATATCAGCCCCTCTACAATGCAAGTCTTTAGTGGCACTACAGCTCAAACTCAAGACATGCCAGACATGAGTTCGTGACCATAACCACTAGGCTACAGTGACCATATGAATATGAGATGTTTTCCTATCCGACTGCATGAGCTTTCTGCGTGAGTTTTTTCTTCTTTGACACTCCTTGCATATACATTCTTTAGAGTCAAAAATTTTCTCAATGGTACACATAATTCATCTCTGGCTGTCATAAGCATGCCACTGCAATAGTTCCTTTGCTTTAAGGTATCTGGTACTTTAATTCCTTTTTAATCAAAATGGTCAGTTATTTTTAGCTAACCACATAATGTATAGACTTTGTTAGGTACTCTTTGATTTCACTGGCGCAAATATCCCCAAGTTGGCGAAATTGGTGACAACACACAATATTCACTTAAAAAATATTAGTTCTCACTGGTTTTACATCCCTTTTTGATGTATTATGAAAAAGACATTACTGGTTCGAAAAGACCACGACTTGTTTTGGAAATAAAGTGGTAAAAGGTTACCATCAGAAATATTCAGTATGGCGTTGGTTGTATCAGTTTTGGTGACTTTATCACCTGGTACCTTTTGTTTACTATGTGAAACATGATGGTTCTTTTTGACATGTTCATCTGTTTAACAAGAACATTCTTCTTTCGACAAATTCTCTCCCTGACTACCTTGACAAGAGCTGGTGTTCACATAAGCAATACCGACCACTTCTAGAATGGTTTCCAATGCTATTGGTATCAGAACATATCTCAAATGTTCTATAAGTGAATAACTTTTTGATATCTAAATGTTTAAGAAATTTAAATATCTCCTCACAACACTCTTCTTTTTTTTTGATACAGAGAAATAATTACTACGCTTCTATGTTCAATGTTCATTCAACTGTGTTGGAACTCAGACTGATTCAGAACAAAACAAATGAAAGACTATAAATTTTTTTGAAAAATATTGCAGACAATTTCAAGTGTTTTAAATCAGAAATGTGGCCCAACTAGGTATATGGAATGTATTATTAATTAAAAATTTACAATTTATATATGGAGTCATCTAGTGTTAAATGTGAACAAACCTATACTCAAAAAAGGAGGACCTAAAAACTTAATTTGTTCTATATCAAACTGTCTTTTATTTTAAAACAAAATAAAAATATAATTAAAATTAAATCAATAATATAAATAATAAAATTTTGAAAATCAAAACTAAGAATGAAAATAAGCATACAAAAATAAAAAAAAATAATAAAAATAAGATTTAAAAAAAAAGGACAAAAAAATAAAATGAAAGAAAATGGAAATAATGTGACCTTCTATAAACTAGATAATCAGCTCTAAACTCGATTTCCATGCACTACATTCTATCAATTTTTTAGGTTACCAAGATGTAGAATTCACTGTTCCAACTTGGATGTAAAAGCTCCAGGATACACATTTCACAGTGCAAATGAATATAACTTAATTTAAATATCATTACATTTTGTTTTTCATAATTTTTATGTGAACCTTAAAATACAATCAAGTTGAGGCAATTATTTCTATGGAAATTTTCAAATTAAAAAATTTTACTGCTATGGTAAGATTCCCCCCTCTTTTTGTAGATTTTTTCACCCAGAACTTTGGTTGAAAAACTACATGAGATGGATGATTTATTTGAAATACAAATAATGAGAGGAAAGTATTAAAAAGTTATTTAACTTTCACAGTACCTGACAATTTTTGTCACAAAAATAGACAAAAGAGCACTGGCTACATCGTTTCAGATCATTACATCTGTAGAAAGAAAATTACACACCAAGATTAAAAGAGCAAAAAGACAAAATAACTTCCTCACACACAGAATACTTAAATGTATTACATTTAAATAAACAAACTTTTAGATAATTTTTTACTAAAGCATTTCCATGAAAATAAATAAAAACAAAATTTAATCTTATTAATTTAATTTTTAGGATAATAGCTTTTTCACAATTTCTCAAGAAAATTTAGAAGCTACCTTCTTATAAGAATCCGCATTGTAGGAGTTAATATCTACACGTCACAAGTGACATGTAGATATTAACAGAAAAAAGTTATGGAAAAAAATACTCAATTTCTGAAACGCATCTCAGCGAAATCGTGTTGTACAAGTACCGCGTTGTAGGAGGCTTACCTGTACAATGTGACACAGTTAATGTAATTAGTAAATTCTAAAATAATTTATATACATAACACTTCAAATTTTGAACCTGGGTCAAGTGAGGAGAATGACATCTGAGCTGTGTGTGGTACCCTGCTCTCCAAACTTCCAGACAACTGTAGGAATTCTAGGGACAGATCTAACCTACATCAGCCCCTCCATGCACCAGGTCAGTGGTACAACGTACACCCCCGCATTGCAGGGGGAGGATCCAAACCTGACTTTGCAAGGAGTCTTAATATTCTCTGTTATGTCATTGCAGCAGGTCATTCTTTACACATCTACTAAAAGTCTACTCAGTTACACAAAATATGAGAAACTATCTAAAATATTTCATACTTAATGTTTGAGAAAAAATGGACACATTTTTAAAGATAAAGGTTTTATTTATATAAAAAAAAATGGGCACTTACGTATTATACTATCAACCGATTTCACTACATCAAAAACATTGCAACTTTAAAAAAATGTCACCAAATGCTGTGATCATCATTAATATTTTCAGCAGAATTGTCTTCCACTATTGGCTGCATATTGTGGCATTTGGCAACATCTTATGATTAGAATAAATTTGTTTGTATAATACATAGGTACCAAAATTTGTTACAGGTGCAAGCATTTAAACAGAACACTTAAAAAGCAAATAATATCAGCCTTCCAGTAGAAAAAAATGTAGATTTAAGTTTATTTTTTATAACAATAAATAAAAGAGTAGGAAGAACTTTTTCTTACTACACAAGAAACTATTTAACAAAAAATTAAAACATTCAATGTTTCAAAAATCATATTTTGGAAAATGCTGACTTATCCCCCAATTTATTGTTTTTTGAAAAATTATTTACATTTATCTTTGGGTACTTACAGAATTTTACATTAATGTTCAAACTAAATAATGATTTAACTCAGAAAAAGATTTCAAGGACAGCCAATAATGCCCAATAAACAGGCTTATTAAATTAAATATTTTTGGAATTACTGTTAATTCTTCAATAAAAACGATAATTTTTGTAAAAAAAAATTCTTACTATATAAGAACAGACTGAATTCTTCCTTTCCGAATCATATCACATATACACATCAAATTTCAAAATGCTATCAGTACAATTACTGAACGGAACATACTTTTTAAAACAATGATCACATCTTAGACCCCGGTATTCTGTACCTAATGCATATGCATAAGGTTTTGAACACACTATTAGTTCACCACGCTGATAACCTGTCATTTTCTATCTATTTTAATTAAATGCCGTCTCACAACCACTTTAAGCAGAAAAGCAGGGAAGTCGTTAAATAGAGAGAACTTTTGAAAAGCTGTCAAGAACGTACAAAATAAACCGCGAAACCAGTACGAACACTTTGACTTTTCAATTACTTTTTACAAAAAATTACTTTTATCTTTCAAGGTTCTGGAAATAAATAGGAATGGCTGAAGTAACTATTTAAGGGTCCCGTAGACAGAAATTCCAACTCTAAAACGATGAAAGCGCTCTCTTCTGGGAGGGGGGAATGGGCGTTCCTAAAAGAAAGGCCAAGTACTCATGAGTACAAGTCTGATAGATAAAAGGAACAAACAAGGCCGGACGTGTAATGCGCAATTTCATTGGCAGCACCTATTCCTACTTTTTACAGCCTTGGAATTCAAATTCCTCTGTTTTGGGGTTGCTATATTTGGCTCTCTATGAATTATTGGCTACTTTCAACATAATTAGAAAAAAAATCCAATGTATTGTATTTTTTGGATATGCTGTGTTGAGTGTGTGTTTCAGTATGTGTATATTATTGTATTCTATTATAAATATTGTGCGTTTATTGTTTATAACTTTACTACTGAACAATTTCATTGTTTTTTCAATTTTTGTTTGAATTTTAAGATATAAATATGTTTTCATTGTTTATTTGTTGTATACAAGTTCATTAGAAATATGGTATGTTTATAAAATAAGAATTAAGATTAAATTTTTAAAAATATTAAGTGAAACTGGAAAAACAAATGTAGAACTGTAACTATATTGTAGACTTAAAATAGAAGAGTAAAATATTTTAGTTTATTGATATATTTTTGATTATTTGTAATTTTTAGTAAATTTTTATTAATCCTTATTTGAATCAGGTTTAGCAAATTTTTTCTAAACAGACACTTGAGGATTATTGTTACAAAATCCTTTTAACTTTTGTAGCTGAAATTAAATCATATTTTCATTTAGAGCAATATTCTTATATATATATATATATATATATATATATATATATATATATATATATATATATATATATATATAGTATAATAAAATGAAAAAAATAATAAGACAAAATTATACTACCCACAAAGCTAAATGATAGAAAACAGATTCTAAGAAACATAACTAGAAAAAATATTGATATATATATATAATATAGTAATTATATATATATATTATTCATAAAGAAAGAAAATTGTGTTTTATATTTATCTATATCATATTGACTGTTATAAAATGGTAGGAATTAGATCCATTGCCTTTTAAATACTGTTTAGAATTAAAATTATTTTCAGCTTATGCTAAACAAAAATTGACTTGAATTTCATATAATTTTTCAGTTAAAAAACAGTCCAAAATTATGTTTATATTGTGATTTAGCTAATATATAAAGGGTATAATTTATTTTTCAGTTCTGTTCTTACTTTGCTGAAAATTCATTATAACCATTGTTCACAATAAGATTCATATTTCAGCTATGCTTAAAACGTGTGATTAAACGTAAAATTCTGTAGTATAAAACTGAAAATTTTTTTAAAAATTATTAAAAAACATAGTATTATAATCATTTCAATTATCAATAGTATTGATGTACTTTTTAAAAAAAAATTTTTTAAGTAAATTTCATGAAACAGTATTATTATTATTATTATTTTTTTTTTTAGCTATATTGAGTAGAGATCATTTTAAAATAAGTTTTCAGTACTTCAAAATTAATTATTAATGGCAGGAAAATAATGATAAATTTTCAAAATACCTTAATGTATATTTTGCTTGGAACACATATTCCAGTAAAAACAAAGTTTTGATATAGGTTTTGAAAAAAAAAAAAAATTCTTACAGAATTCTTTTTTTAAAAAAATAAGATTTCTAATAATAAGAATATATTATTATTATTACATGACAGTGGCTGTTTTCTTTCATTGAATTATAATTTCTTGAAATAAAAATTTGAATTTGATGTATTGAGATATACAAATTAAATATTTGTTTTAAAAAATGAGATTGATTTTTCCTGAAAATTTTACTTCAATGAAGAAAAATGTATAAGTTTTTCTTCCTCCTTTTTTTTTTTTTTTAATTTAGGGGTTGTTAAAAAGAAGGATTAATACATTTTTTCTTTCTTGTGTTTAATTCCTTTAATAATTTCCTTTGAACTTGATTGTACATTATCCCAAATTTCCCGTTACTGTTCCGAATGTTCAGTGCTTGCTTCAATTTTTCACTACTCGGTTTTAGTCCCAAATTTATAGCATATATTTTTTTAATTATCAATGCTACACTGTCCAGAAATGCCTTCACTTAGTCCAATAAGATGTGAAATTTCAGAGGTAGATGGAAATATAACTGCATATTTTAATAAGAACCTGAAGTTATAATTGTTCAAATGTTTAAAGCTGTCAGAGTTCCCCATTTTTTCTTCCTGGCACTAAGACTGCAACTTAGCCAGTATTTAGCACCATGAACAATTCAGCAGCTTTTGTAACAAAACTGCCCTGACTTAAATAAGATCATAATAGAAAAAGATGCTCTGAAAAATATTCATACTTTTTATATTATGAAGGTACTTCAAAATAATTTAGAAGGGTTGCAGATTTATTATTTTTTAAAAAAATGAATACTGAATTTTAATTTGTTCTTTATATAAGTATTAAAAACATATCATTATTAAAAAATAAAACAAAAATTGTTTATTTGGGTATAAATATTTCTTGACCAACATACTACCTCCACACCACAGTAACTATGATAAAATAATTTATTTGTAAAAAAATCTATATATATATACATTACATTTTGAACTTCAAAATCTTTATATTGAAGCAGCTATTCATTTTGAAATGGCATTTTTGATAGGAAGGAATAATATTTGCTCACTACTCCCTTAACTATTTTTTATTTCAATATATATAAATTTAGTGAGAAAGTATTTGATGTTATAATTTACTGTTGTGTGTGCGTTGAATAATTTTTTTAAAAACTGTTTCATATGTATAAAATTTCTATCAATATATGTATAAAATCTCAATAACTTGACATGCTATTCTTTGTATACTTTTTATGTGGAGGATTTAATCAGATAACATTTCATTCTCCTAAATTCCACACATTCACAACAGGAAGCTGTGATTTTTAGAATTTCAGTGTTGACTGAAATGTTATATTTCTTTGTGTATATATATATTCAGTTTCTTTTATTTTATTTAAACATATATGTGAATGCAGTTTTTAAATTTCTTTTTTAAAACACTACTGTCTTTCCAACTCTAACTCAGGGATTATATTTCTGAAATTTTAAAAGCATTTTAATAAATTGGGTACAATTCAGGATTAATTAGAATTTTAAAACTTATTGCTGAAGTTATTTTAAAGTTCAGATTTTAGATAATTTCCACAGCCATATACTATTTCAAATTTAATGTATTATTGAACATTCTGTGCCTGGACAAATTATGCTCACAAAAGGGAAAATCACTACCTTAGTTTACTAGAAGAAAGTGGCAAAATCTTTGCTGTGTGTAACTCAGTAACTTTAAATTAAGCACATGAAAACTGAAAATGGATGATATTGGATTACTCCAATAATTCTCACAGTCCTTTCTATTAAAAAAAAATTAATCAAAATAATGGTTGAATGTAAATTTAATTTGTCGTTCTTTTTTTTCTCTTTCACTATTTACATTTATTTCAAAGTGAATGCTTTTTCATACTTTTGATTTTTCTATCATGTTTCTATTCAAATTAACTTTTCTGATATTTTATTTGGAGGATTGCTGTGAAAGAGACAAAAGTGTGGTTCTACAATAAGATAATTGGATCCTCCTAGACCAGGAAAAGGGAAGGAATCTTAGGACCAATCCTTAGAAACTTCTCACTCATCTCATGATTCACATGGGGGAGAGGGCTATTTTACGACACCGACACTCGAACATAAACGCGCCTTAATTAGCTTGTTAAAAAATGTGGGAACCATTCTTCTCATTTCTTTTCCCCTGATTTATTCGTGGGTCCCGTAGACAGAAATTCCAACTCTAAAACGATGAAAGCGCCCCTTCTGGGAGGGGGAATGGGCGTTCCTAAAAGAAAGGCCAAGTACTCATGAGTACTGGTCTTAATGATCGGAGGTAAATAGTTCCTTCATAAAAGATAAATTATATGCCTTTTTTTCTTAATTTTCAATATTTTTCTTGACTTTGAAATAAACATTTTTTTCAAGCTATTATTTTTCCAAATTTGCATTTACTTGTTCCCATTTTCTGATGATTATGTTCTGAAAGCTGTCATGATGAAAGAAAATGACGTCACAGAATCATACAAGCCTCTTCTACAACAGTTGAGAGAGGGATTCTAAGTGCAAAGGGAGCTCGTGACAGGAACCCCCCCCCCCTCTCTTTCGCCTTTTATTTTTGTTCTTGGAGGGTCCAGTTTACAACCAACTGAAGACTATCTAGATGGCAACTTACCCCTCTTTTACTGCCCACCCCATGGCAGTTTTCAATTACATGAAAACTGTGCCCGACATTCTAGTTGTACAAAGAAACTGCTTTTTTTCCACTGTTTCGTTTCTGTTTTGAGGAACATCAGTTTTTCATTTGAATTTTATAAAAATATAAGTTTTAGTTAAGGCAGAAACCTTTATATATATATATATATTTCTGTACATTGAAAACAATTTTCTGTGATATTCTTCAATACTAAATTGCATCAAAATCCTTTTTTAAACAGTTTAATGACAAGAGAAATTTATAAAATTAATGGAATGAATAGTGTAATGTGATTTAAATTATTCTCTTTCCTGAAATATTTCAGGTCAGTTCTTTATTTCCGATTCAGTTCAATAATTTTATTTAAAAACGGTTTAAGACATGTAACAAAAAAAAAATCTTATATAAATTTAATAAAGTACAGTGGCGTAACTACCAATGGGCTAGGTAGTGCCGTGCACAGGGGCTTGAGCTCAGTCCCCTTGAGCTCAGGGGACGCTCACGCCTTGACCACCAAGCAAGTCGAGCTTGCGATAATTTCTCCCATAATTGAGGTATAAATATAAAAGATTGTTACATAGCTGTAATCATGGCAACTCCGTTGAAAGTAATTTCAAACTTGTAAGGAATTCCCCTAAATTCTTTACTTTGTTTGTGTATAGTGTTGCGAATTTTACTTATTAAAAAGTTTATATTATTTTTCAATTTTTTCATTTTTCTAATCTTTACTTGAAAATAAACATCAAGTTCCATGAAATGTCTTACCATACATATAAAAAAACTACACAGGAAGCTATTTCTTCTTGGTCATTTTATTTTTTATAACAATATGATTCATAATAAGCTATTTTCAATGTTTCACAATCTGGTATCTGCAACAGACTGATGTAATTTTGACCCCCCTCCTCTGTTTTTTCGTGTGTTTTATTTTAAATAATTATAATAATTTTGTATTATATTTTCTTGTTTGTGCATATTCCTTTTATCATTTCCTGTCTATCACATGTCAAATCGAACCTGGGCAATCACTAAATTCACAAGAAAACTCATATGCATACATGTAAGTAGTTTGTAGCTTTGCTTTCCTATGTTCTGCAGAGCTTGACACAGGGCTGATGTGAACCAGCTTTGTATATATATATATATATATAAAATACTCTAATATATTTTTAATTAATAAAACTCCACCAATATTCTCTCTTTTTTTTGCACCAAGACCTTTGGATACCTAGCTACGCCACTGATAAAGTATATTGAGTATTGGTTTTGGGACCCACACAATTTTTTGGAAGAACAGTTTTAGTGTTGGAATTTCTAATATAAATACAGTTACAAAAAAAAGGAACGAGTCTTACAGTAGTCGCATATGATGTGTAACATGACATGTTATCCTGGTAAATACGCAATAGTAAGATAAATCCTGGAAAAAATTAATTGGGTATGATTGGAAATAATTTTCTATCAAATAATTTTATCTTTAATGAAAATTTTATTTAATTAACACAAAGAGTCATGTAATTTTTTAGCAAAAATAAATATTCTTGTTCAATTTGGGGAAGACACACACACAATAGACTTATGATGACTAAAATCTGACACATATACTTGAGATTTTAAAGTATTTAATAACCTTTGAAAAACAATGTCAATAACAGTACCACTGTTAGCTGTCGATATATTTCGGTTTGTGTTCATTTCGAGCTTGAGCTCATCATTCAAAAAAGCTACGAGCGGACAATCGTAAAGTTACCTGACTGACAAACAGATTTGGTAAAGCAGTAATTGGTTCGGCCGTTTGTTTCTGAGAGATTTGTGTTCGTTGCAAAAAAAAAAAAAAAGTACCTGCTGCGTGGAGTTGAATTTTGTGCAATTCTTTTCGGCTGTACTCCTTCAGTTTTTAATTTTTTTTTTCTCACGTTTCTTTTGTCGAAAATCTCGCATACATTCTGCTTTGGATTTACTCGTCTCGGTAAATCAAAAAATCGTTTTAAAGTTATTGTATTCCACACTTTAATTTCAATTAACTTTTTTCACTAATCATACTAAATATTTTCTTATTTATCACACTAATGTTATATTTTTAATATCACAAACAGAAACCAGCAATATATTTTTTAAAAAAATAAAAATAATTTAAATCAGCTTTTAAAACCGTGGAGGATTATATACCATAATGACTAAAGACGCGAGATTCCCAAGTTCAAAAAAGGTCATGAAGAATACAAAGAAACTGTAAACTCAAGTGTCATTCTGGCTATCCGATCTTGGCTTAGAAGAGGGATGGCCAACTCAAATGACCTTGCAGGCCACTTCGGAAAAACATTATAATCCTGCGGGCTGCAAACAAAAATTATATATCTTTATATTATATTTAGACCCATCACAAACATTTATTGGAATGAAAATTTAAAACGGAATGAATTATTATTGATTTAATTATTTTTCATCTATACAAGCATAGATAATTTATAATAATAATGCAAGGATCAAATATGTCTAATTCTAGCAATAGGCAGCGCGATGGAGTTACAGGAATCGAGTGTGATGCTGCGCTGCAATACCGCACACTTCTAAGAATGTATTAAAATAAAAGAAAGGTAATAAAATAGAAACAGTTATGAAGTATATTTGTTACAAAACACTACATTAAAAACAAAAATATTGTACAAAATAATCATATTTTGTAATGAATCTCGAGGGCCGCAAAATTATTCAAGGCCGCGGGTTGGCCACCCTTGGCTTAGAATTACGAAGTCTGTCGCAAATAACATATATGGCTCTAGAGCAGTGGTCTTCAAACTTTTTCAACTCAAACCCTTTGAACTTGAAAGTGTTTTTGTGGAACCCCTAGAACTAGAAAGTGTTTTCGTAGAACCCCTAGAACTAGAAAGTGTTTTCGTACAACCCCATTCCAATCAGAATTTCCCGGGATTTTTGGGGAAAATCTCTCTCTCTATATATAATTCCTCAGATGTCAAACATTCAAATTGTGGAGTGAGTGAGTGAATATTAACGTCACACTGTTCAGCTACACGAGAGCTTTTGGTAACGGACCTCGTAATTTTGAACCATGTTCAAGTGACGGGGATGACACCTGAGATAGCACCTCATCTCCTAACTACCACACCACACCACACCAAAGGAAGGACGTTTGAGCTCTCGACAGATTTAACGTGCATCGCGCCCCTACACGGTGGGTCTTTAGTGGTGCTGGGCTTGAACTTTAAAATTGTGGAACTATTTGCCTGTATTTGTACTTGCAGTGCATTCTTCATAGCGCATTAACTTAGAATTCATTTTGAAAAAAAAAAGCAGTGATGAGTTATCTTGAATAATATATGAAACACATGTATAAATGAAAATGCAAAATGTAGATACTGCTTTCCAGACAGAAATTTTAAAAAAAAAAATTTCTGACAATGTTATTTCTAAGTTGAATTTTCAGTGAAGGAAATAAAAACGGAATAAAAAAACATCAGTAGCAATAGTAAATAAATTAATTGAAATTTATATGTTTTAAGAAGAAACTATTAATGTGTTACTAAAAATATTCTTAAAATTATGGAAAGCTTTCTGATTTATTTTAAATCAATGGTATTTCATCTTCGGAATATTTGAATCTTATTTAAAATGCGATGATCAATAAATCCATTTAGTATGTGGAAACTTTCACAATATTTGAAATGAACAGCGGAACAAGAATTTAGAAAAAAAGAAATACACACTTTTCTTTCCAATTCCTGAAATTCTGTCCTATATTCTTTTTTCGTTTAGCCGAAAGAAATAATCTTTTTTTGAAGCTGCGACGATGATCCATTTTATTTAATAACTGAAATAAACTGTGCAAAATAAGTTTTAAAACAGCTGATATTCAAATAACTTTAACTTGGAAAAAAACACAGGAATTTCAATTTTGGAGATATGTAAGAAAAGAATGCGAAATCTGATTCACTTTATCCTGACGATTCAAATGCATTTAATAAATATTAATTGTTCATTTTAATTATTAATAAAATATAACTTATTTAGTATATATAAATAATTTTAAGAAAGGTGGAATAAAAAACAGAGGCATAGCTTTTGTACAAAACGTATTTGTAGTTATTTTCAAGCACAGACTCAAACTTTCCCAAGAATGATGTAATTGTAAATAGTATCTTGAATGCCTATAGATTCTTAGAAAACAAGACCCATTTTGAGGGGGGGGGGACATCTCTGTTACACAATCCACCGAAGAGTCATAAATTACCCCCTTTCACCAAGGAACGCAGGGAAAAATTTCATGTATCCTTCCGCAAGAAGGCGGAGTTACAAGTTTACTTTCCCCTCATTCCAAATATGCAA